>JAOTOL010001336.1:0-10000 GCA_034440575.1 Imbricaverruca yamaguchii
ACGATCGTGCGGTAAATTCGGGACGTTATGCGGTACCCCGTCCTTTGACCTTCAATTTGACCCCCAAGGTCAAAGGTCATGGGTCAGGTCACCTTGACGGACGCTAGACATCAGGCCTGGCTATCATCTGGCACCAATTTAGAGACGATCGTGCGGTAAATTCGGGACGTTATGCGGTACCCCGTCCTTTGACCTTGAATTTGACCCCCAAGGTCAAAGGTCATGGGTCAGGTCACCTTGACGGACGCTAGACATCAGGCCTGGCTATCATCTGACACCAATTTAGAGACGATCGTGCGGTAAATTCGGGACGTTATGCGGTACCCCGTCCTTTGACCTTGAATTTGACCCCCAAGGTCAAAGGTCATGGGTCAGGTCACCTTGACGGACGCTAGACATCAGGCCTGGCTATCATCTGGCACCAATTGAGACGATACAATTTAGAGACGATCGTGCGGTAAATTCGGGACGTTATGCGGTACCCCGTCCTTTGACCTTGAATATGACCCCAAGGTCAAAGGTCATGGGTCAGGTCACCTTGACGGACGCTAGACATCAGGCCTGGCTATCATCTGGCACCAATTTAGAGACGATCGTGCGGTAAATTCGGGACGTTATGCGGTACCCCGTCCTTTGACCTTGAATTTGACCCCTAAGGTCAAAGGTCATGGGTCAGGTCACCTTGACGGACGCTAGACATCAGGCCTGGCTATCATCTGGCACCAATTTAGAGACGATCGTGCGGTAAATTCGGGACGTTATGCGGTACCCCGTCCTTTGACCCTGAATATGACCCCCAAGGTCAAAGGTCATTGGTCAGGTCACCTTGACGGACGCTAGACATCAGGCCTGGCTATCATCTGACACTAATTTAGAGACGATCGTGCGGTAAATTCGGGACGTTATGCGGTACCCCGTCCTTTGACCTTCAATTTGACTCCAAAGGTCAAAGGTCATGGGTCAGGTCACCTTGACGGACGCTAGACATTTGGCCTGGCTATCATCTGGCACCAATATAGAGACAATCGTGCGGTAAATTCGGGACGTTATGCGGTACCCCTTCCTTTGACCTTGAATTTGACCTCGAATTTGACCTTGACCGGCCAAATGATGGTCATATTCGTGCTCAGCGTGCTGTATTTGACCTATACACCGGTTTTGAAGGAAATCTGAATCCGTCGCTGAATCCGTCGCTGAATAAGTCGCTAACGAATTTGACCCCTAAGGTCAAAGGTCATGGGTCAGGTCATCTTGATGGACGCTAGACATCAGGCCTGGCTATCATCTGGCACCAACTTAGAGACGATCGTGCGGTAAATTCGGGACGTTATGCGGTACCCCGTCCTTTGACCTTGAATTTGACCCCAAAGGTCAAAGGACATGGGTCAGGTCACCTTGACGGACGCTAGACATCAGGCCTGGCTATCATCTGACACTAATTTAGAGACGATCGTGCGGTAAATTCGGGACGTTATGCGGTACCCCGTCCTTTGACCTTGAATTTGACCCCCAATGTCAAAGGTCATGGGTCAGGTCACCCTGACGGACGCAAGATATCAGGCCTGGCATCATCTGGCAACCAATTTAGAGACAATCGTGCGGTAAATTCGGGACGTTATGCGGTACCCCTTCCTTTGACCTTGAATTTGACCTCGAATTTGACCTTGACCGGCCAAATGATGGTCATATTCGTGCTCAGCGTGCTGTATTTGACCTATACACCGGTTTTGAAGGAAATCTGAATCCGTCGCTGAATCCGTCGCTGAATAAGTCGCTAACGAATTTGACCCCTAAGGTCAAAGGTCATGGGTCAGGTCACCTTGATGGACGCTAGACATCAGGCCTGGCTATCATCTGGCACCAACTTAGAGACGATCGTGCGGTAAATTCGGGACGTTATGCGGTACCCCGTCCTTTGACCTTGAATTTGACCCCAAAGGTCAAAGGACATGGGTCAGGTCACCTTGACGGACGCTAGACATCAGGCCTGGCTATCATCTGACACTAATTTAGAGACGATCGTGCGGTAAATTCGGGACGTTATGCGGTACCCCGTCCTTTGACCTTGAATTTGACCCCCAATGTCAAAGGTCATGGGTCAGGTCACCCTGACGGACGCAAGATATCAGGCCTGGCATCATCTGGAACCAATTTAGAGACGATCGTGCGGTAAATTCGGGACGTTATGCGGTACCCCGTCCTTTGACCTTCAATGTGACCCCCAAGGTCAAAGGTCATGGGTCAGGTCACCTTGACGGACGCTAGACATCAGGCCTGGCTATCATCTGGCACCAATTTAGAGACGATCGTGCGGTAAATTCGGGACGTTATGCGGTACCCCGTCCTTTGACCTTGAATTTGACCCCCAATGTCAAAGGTCATGGGTCAGGTCACCCTGACGGACGCAAGATATCAGGCCTGGCATCATCTGGAACCAATTTAGAGACGATCGTGCGGTAAATTCGGGACGTTATGCGGTACCCCGTACTTTGACCCTGAATATGACCCCCAAGGTCAAAGGTCATTGGTCAGGTCACCTTGACGGACGCTAGACATCAGGCCTGGCTATCATCTGACACTAATTTAGAGACGATCGTGCGGTAAATTCGGGACGTTATGCGGTACCCCGTCCTTTGACCTTCAATTTGACTCCCAAGGTCAAAGGTCATGGGTCAGGTCACCTTGACGGACGCTAGACATCAGGCCTGGCTATCATCTGGCACGAATTTAGAGACGATCGTGCGGTAAATTCGGGACGTTATGCGGTACCCCGTCCTTTGACCCTGAATATGACCCCCAAGGTCAAAGGTCATTGGTCAGGTCACCTTGACGGACGCTAGACATCAGGCCTGGCTATCATCTGACACTAATTTAGAGACGATCGTGCGGTAAATTCGGGACGTTATGCGGTACCCCGTCCTTTGACCTTCAATTTGACTCCCAAGGTCAAAGGTCATGGGTCAGGTCACCTTGACGGACGCTAGACATCAGGCCTGGCTATCATCTGGCACCAATTTAGAGACAATCGTGCGGTATATTCTGGACGTTATGCGGTACCCCGTCCTTTGACCTTGAATTTGACCTCAAAGGTCAAAGGACATGGGTCAGGTCACCTTGACGGACGCTAGACATCAGGCCTGGCTATCATCTGGCACCAATTTAGAGACGATCGTGCGGTAAATTCGAGACGTTATGCGGTACCCCGTCCTTTGACCCTGAATATGACCCCCAAGGTCAAAGGTCATTGGTCAGGTCACCTTGACGGACGCTAGACATCAGGCCTGGCTATCATCTGACACTAATTTAGAGACGATCGTGCGGTAAATTCGGGACGTTATGCGGTACCCCGTCCTTTGACCTTCAATTTGACTCCAAAGGTCAAAGGTCATGGGTCAGGTCACCTTGACGGACGCTAGACATCAGGCCTGGCTATCATCTGGCACCAATATAGAGACAATCGTGCGGTAAATTCTGGACGTTATGCGGTACCCCTTCCTTTGACCTTGAATTTGACCTCGAATTTGACCTTGACCGGCCAAATGATGGTCATATTCGTGCTCAGCGTGCTGTATTTGACCTATACACCGGTTTTGAAGGAAATCTGAATCCGTCGCTGAATCCGTCGCTGAATAAGTCGCTAACCCCAATAACCAACCAACTACTGTGGGGCAGATAAAAGTATGACAAATCTAGCGCGTGTCCAAGAACAATTTGGAAACAAGAATGCAAACAAGCCAGAGTGACATACATTAGAAGGGCTAGCACTGAGGTAACACAAATACTTTTTTTTCAGGTCTTTGAAGTTTGAGAGTGTGAGAGTTCTTGCATAGTTGTGAACATAATGGATAAAGTGGATAAGCTGAACAAGCCCAATACGTATTGCTGTGTTCCGCAATGCAAACCATTACACAGGAAGGAACCTGAAGTCATCTCCCTTCGCTTTCCGAGGGATAAATTACTTCCAAGGCACAATGTTCTAAAAATTGGCAAGAAAGCAATAAAGGCACATGGTAGGCATCAAGCACTTCGAGAAAGATGGTTATATCCTTTCTGGAAGCTTCATATAATCATTGGTGTTCCCAGCATATAATTCAACCATATTGCTTTCATACACTGAAAACAAAATTGTTTATCTGCATGCACAATTTAGCATGTAATGCAGAAGTTAAAATTGAACAACCTTGAGGCATTGCTGGTTTGTAAATCCTGCACACATAAGGTTGTTGAAATATATTTGGAATTTATATAGAAGCCCCTGAGCACAAGTTGGAGAACAAATTTATGGACCGAACTTGTTGAAGTTCACCTATAAACTTCTTCCTCTACCATTTCTTTGGAGAATCACATGCTGATGTAAGGAAGGTATTCACAATTTTAAATCACAGCACATAGTATTGACTTAATGGATGATGCAAACTCCTTTAATGGATAATGATATTATACATTCCAACATCAGCAGGTAATTGTTCTGATTTGAAAGGCCATGCTAGGTTATGTTACATTTTTCTTTCTTTTGAACCTTTTTGATGCTATGTTACTTAATGCTAAGTCCTTTTTGGTTTTATTTCACCTGTCAATTGAGAAGTATGCACGTGCGGAGAAAATGAGTGGCCATATGCTAACCACATTCATAAACATTGCATGGGAAGAGGAAGTTCCAAGAATTCAAACATTAACTTGAAGTGCAAATTTACCCATTTCTCCTTCATGAAGGAAGTGAATAGGTTAGGTTTGATTAAGTTAGATTATATTTTAAAAACTACATGTTTACTTATATCTTCAATACAACATTTATAAAAGCGTATCAGTAATGTTAGAAGAGACAAATGTAACAGCATAATCTAACCTACCCTAACCACCCCATTTTTCATTTTTTATTGGAAAAAAGTAATCAAAATTTTCTAACAGAACATAACCAAAACCAAAAAAGGCAGCATTTTATGCAGAGATGAAGTGAAAAGACGGAATTTTATGCAGAGTGCCTCCACCGTAACCTTGCTTGGTTCTTTCCCAATCGTATCACAAGAAATAATGTGTCCTGCATCTAGTACGGCTTCGCCCTCAATGACACCACGCTTTTTATTGCCGATATACGCGGATATTTGCCCAATTGATACTTTCGATACGGTAGGATCCATATGTGTTCCTCTGAACCACGCTCAGACAGTATCACGCAATACGATGCACGTATTGTATATCTCGAATTCAGCCGCCATCCTTGAACCGCCGTCCTGCCATCTAGCAGCAGGCTGAACGGTCAAGAGTACTTCAGTCGCTATCCGAATTTCGTGATATCTCGGACTGCACCCCAGACTCACGTGACTGGCCTGCTGCATGCCAGTCATACGATTGTCCGTCGGTGCTGTATTTACAGATCTCTTAGCTTGTTTTCTGTTGCCAAAGAGCGATCTAGCGAAGTTGCATCATCTGTTGGTCGCCGTTTTACCATAAGTAATTTACTCGGTATGCCGCAAACGTATCTCAAAATCGTGAACTCCTGTCAGTAATGCATTTCAGAGTCCCGTGATCGCCTGCCATTACTGTGTCTCTAAGTCACATGACTGTCTGTGGTCAGACGCGTCGTGCGGCCGCGACACACCGCCGTTTCTACAGTCGGGCCCTGAGTGCACCGCGCTGCCGGCCGAACAGTCAGGCGCTGAGGCGGCCTCCTCTGGCCGGCCGCCGCCCGTGCTGATCGTCTGTCCAGCGGCTGTTCTCTTCAACTGGGTGGCGGAGTTCGACACCTGGGGCCGCTTCGATATCGGGCTTTTTGTAGTGAACAAGAGGTGCGTGGGATGCGTATGGGGCAACGCGAGACGACGGGCGAATCGTGGGCAGCAAGATGACTGCATAAAAACAACGACATTCTTTTCATAGTTTGAAAGGATTTTATGCATGACCATGTATACTATGCATTAATGGTTAATGGCAGGCATATATCGTAATGTTTTAAAATAGTATGCATCCTATCACGGAGGTAAACCTTTCTTTGTAGCGTATGATGAGTCAGAATAATTTCACAGGGTGGGTTCAAGCAGGTGAAGCACCCAGGATATTATTTCGGACGAGACAAAGTTGCGCATTGAAAAGATTAGATTAAAAATAGGCCCAGTTGTGTATTAAAATCATGTTTACATTGGTCAACAGCACAAGACGTTAGAGCGATGTCCTGTTTTGTGCTCGTGTAAATAATTCACCTGTGGCCTGGAATGCGTTAATGGGTTGTGTATTTCTCCTCGTTTTGGTTTTTTTGTGAGTATGCGCGTCTGCACACAACTGCTAAATAATGTAAAATGATGGGACTGAAGCGAAAGGTTGTTTTTCCTTGTGCAAACTTTTTTTTTTTTTTTTTAGCTTCACCTTTGTAGCTGTGTTGTGTAACTTCAGTTGTGCCTAGCTTAGCAGTGTCATTTGCACCCAAAAACAATATGGCATTTCAGGAACCACGACAACGTCGCTGGCGTCTGGTTGCGCCAATATTTCTAAGTCGACGTCAAGCGTAGGCGAACTGTGGCCGCGGCAGTCCGAATCATCGCATAGCATTCTTTCTAAGCATTCTTCGTTACACCGATTCCTTCCGTGTCTGCCACAGATCTGCCACAATTCGTGCCGCGCGCAACAGAACGCTGGACGTGGTTATGACGTCATTTGAGGCGGCGCGGGCGCACGTGACGACTCTGAACGGCGTCGACTGGTCAGCTGTGATCGTGGACGAGGTGCACAGGCTCAAGTCGGCCACGTCACTGGTTACGCAGGCGCTCTCCGGGCTGGCGTGTCGGCGCCGCTTCGGACTCTCCGGCACCGTTCTGCAGGTGGACGTGACGTCAGTGTCGCAGCCCTGGCTGTGCTCAGTGGAGAGGCAGACGGGGTATGCTCTCAAATTTGGCGACCGAAATGTTATGTTAAACTTTTAAAACAAGATTTGTAACAAAACAAAATTTTCATGTTGCTGGTATCTTGGAGGAACCTAAGTGCCTAAATCCTGCTCCTTACTAAGGTCAGGGTGACCTACTACAGTGGCAGAATTGTCGATAAATTTTCATGGCACGAGCTACCCGCCCCACATTATTTTCATCTATTTCACTGAACCATTCATGGTGCAACATATGCCCATGCTGTGACATGGCTGCACACTGGATCAAGTATGATTTAAAGGTCTCGAGCCCATTCCCCACACCCATCCAATCGGTTTAGAAATGTTCAATATCTGACATGCCATTTCTTCATACCAAATTACGTATGATTGAAACAGGTGGATATAGCGTATGTCGTTCCTCGCCATCAAACTACAGAACTTCGTGCTTGTGGCCGTGATAAATAAGCGACGCGAACCAGAGTTATGGTGTTATCTTGCCTTGACACCCTCCAAAAATTGTGACCTCTACCATAAGTATATGAAAGTACACGGAATAAAATCTACCATAATCCTACTTCGTCTGCCGTATCTTTTTTCTAAAGGACAGCTCTGACAATGACGATTGTTCTCTGTCATCTGTCTGTCAGTGTAACATGACATATACTGTATTGTATGTGCATGTGTGACATGGGTGTATGAAGGTGAAAATTCGTAAAACTTGAGAAGATGTCCTGGGTATATTTAATCGGAGGGATGGTTATTACTGGTTGTGGGTGATACATGATCAAACCTGATTGATGTGCGCTAAAACATTAGTAACCAACCAACGAACTAGCCATACGTGAAGTGACCTCTGTGATCGACGCTAATTTTTCCTAGCCAGGAATGTGAGCACTGCGACCGATGTGTGTCCACTGAACTGCGTGGTACCAGTGGTGTAATGCCAGGATGATGGACAATATTTGGGCACATACTTTGCATGTACGGTGCAGTTATGAACCTGGAAGTAAAAATGCCTGGAATGAGCCTGAAAGATGGCATCGCTGTGGCTAATATATGCTCAGTCTTATCTTGGAATACACAACTGAGTCATTTCCCCGTTGTGTGGTAGCCACTAACAAAGGTATTATTTTGTTTCAGAACGACTTACGAGAGCTGTGGTGTTTGTTGGATTGGGCTAACCCCGGCTGCTTGGGTACTTGCGACCAATTTGTGGAGGATTTCGTAAGGTAAATTCACCGCCCGGGAGGTATTCAAACGTGCTGTTCCAGGTGCTTCTTAAAGACTGGCCTGATAAGCTATCGGACATCCGGCCAGCTTTCTCCTTGCACTTCCATTGGTCCGTAGTAGCTGGCTATATAGGCCATGACCACTTATTTTATACTGTTGTTTGTTCACCTTGGCTGTTACCGCTTACAAACGCCAGAAAGCGTGATAATCAGCCGATAATCGAGCATGTATGCGACTAGTGCACAGTCTATCGTCATGTATGCGGCTGCACCACAAACCATCTGCCAATTTCGGGGCAACCCGTTCACGTTCGGTGTTGATAGTTAAACTGCTGCTGCGTTGTCGGCGTCGATCATGTTGACGCTCAGTATTATGCGCCGCACATTGTGTGGAACTAGGTAGCATACGGCGAACACATTTTTTCCGGTGAATAACTAGGGATGACAAGGCGTATGCTTATGAACAAAATAAAGCCGCGGCTCCTCACAGGCTGCTGTTTTAGGGAACAATGGTTTGGCCATTGGTATTGCTGTCACGTCATCGGCGGACCAACTCAGTACCCTGACATTGCACTCCTTGTCACCAGTCGATGCGCCCTGAAGTCTCAATAACTAGCTAACTTATCACCTGTCTTACTAAGTGAGTGGTGCTGACATCATGTTATTTGCCGGTCAGATCAATTTGAGAGGTGTTGGTGGCAGGACTGGAAAGTTGGGTGGGTTGGTTATTTGAGTTTTAGGGCGCAACTACCAGGTTAGGTCATTTAGCGCCCAGGGGAAGTTGGGGAAACTGCACCGTTTTAGACGATTAGGATCATTATTTGAACCGGTGGAATACAACTAGTTTTAAATGCGTTGTGGCTTAGCTGGTTAAAATAGCATGCTTGAATGATTGTTGCTTTATTGTAAAACTGTACAGACTAAGACATCGAGCTCAATATTTCCGATGCATTATACAAGACAATGCGAACAAAATTAGCTTTGTGGTGATTGTATCATGACAGATGAAGATTAATTGTTATGGCACCGGAGCGGAAAGTGATATTTGGCGCCTTTCTTCAGCTACAAACAGTCAATTCTGATCGGTGCTCGAATTGCACAGGTGGGCTACTTCGAAGGCGAACATATTTGTTCAGCAGTTAGCTATGCTTATGATTATTCCTTTTTGTAGCCCACAAAAGGTATATGCACACTTTGGAAATGAAAATCTCACTACCTTTCAAGATACTAGACTAACTCCCGAATTGATGTTGGTCGGTCGACACCCTCCTGCCCGGGCAGAATATCTTTTCTCCCTGCAACTGTTCTTCTAGACCACTTAGATAAACTTGGTTTTCACCATCGTGTAGCTCCGCTATTTCATACGTCCGATGGTAACGAATGTCAACTTTTTACCTTTGACCATTCAGGTCAGGTCAAAGAGGTCTCAGTCAGAGCGCCACCGACTGACAGGCTTATTTTGCCGGCTTTCAACTCGTAGCTGCTAACCAAAGGACATTTTCTGGTCACGTTTGGCATAAAGTTGTTTACCATTTGCATCATACCTCCGTGATCTGACATGATGGCGACCTGAAACGTCGTGCACCTATGGAAGGCAATGCGATCTATGATATATTTTCCCGATTGTGCGTAACGGTTGTTTGGCTAGAATTTCTCAACATGAAAGCAAAAGCGAATATAATCTTGACCTGACCCGGAAGCCTGATCCGAAAACACCCAAACTATCGTTGCACTGCTCGCTCGGCGACCATCCCGAAAAAAAACGAAGGTGTGGACTACCATTCCCCATTCCCGGCAGTTTGAGGGCCAGCCCGACATTGACCGGGTTCCTCGGCCGCCCACCAATGACCGGGAGGACAAATATTGCCCCATGTGTATCAGCAGCTGGGTCGATTTGTACAATTCAAACTACCAG
>JAOTOL010001336.1:15000-37500 GCA_034440575.1 Imbricaverruca yamaguchii
TCCCGTCACGTGATCGGACCCCAGGCTGTGATAATACTAAGTCGAACATGCCTCTGACCAATGGCGACCGGGGCCCGTCCCGTCACGTGATCGGACCCCAGGTTGTGACCATCCTGAGTTGAGTGTGCCTCTGACCCAGGGTGACCAGGAGTCTGCGGCCGCATCCAGTCACGTACTCTCGTACATCAGTCTTCTGCTGAAGGTCAGCAACCATCCGTATCTGTTAACAGCGCGGGCCGGCTCGTCGGAGCAGCAGAGTGTTCTGGCGCACCAGGTGGGTGCCACCCTGCAGGTGGAGGCTGTGTTGTGGAGAGTGCTAGTATGACATCTTCAGGTGCCAGGTGTGTGTCGCTCGGCAGATGTGAGGCTGAGTTGTGGGTTGTGGGTTGTGCGGAGTGCTGGTACAGCATCTTCAGGTGCCAGGTGTGTGTCGCTCGGCAGATGTGAGGCTGAGTTGTGGAGAGTGCTAGTGCGGGATCTTCAGGTGCCAGGTGAGTGACACTCAGCAGGTGTGAGGCTGAGTTGTGGGTTGTGGGGAGTGCTGGTACAGCATCTTCAGGTGCCAGGTGTGTGTCGCTCGGCAGTTGTGAGGCTGAGTTGTGGAATGTGCTGGTGCAGCAGCTTTAGGCCACTGTGAATTAGTTGTTAGTTTATCTTGAGGACGCATCGACGCAAGCGACCGTGACACGGAGAATTGCCACAGTATTTGCCATATCAGATTTGGTTGGTTTTCGAATGCTACATATGCTCAGGTCATGGCCGTAGTTAGTTATTAATGCTTTAAGTCGTATCGACTACATTGGTCATGCAGCACCCATTTATTGTTTATTGGGTAATTCACGACTCACTTTGTGCACATTCATGGGTAATGCTGCCGCCCACACTGTTTCGCCGGTGGTCGCCGGATTGAGAAATATCCCGAACGGTGCGAGTGGTGAACCCGGGGCCTTTGGTACCCAGAGCTTAACACTTTAACCACTCGGCCATCCCCACCCTCATGCAGCACCCAGCACATGGCCGCGGTATTGTTGGTATGCATGCCTCCCGTAAATTAAAGTGGGGTGTTTGGGTTCTGCGCGGTCCTCGTCTGTATGCTGATGTTAGTTATCCTTTTGCGAGTTGCCGCCTTCCCGGTGCTCTCGTGCCATGCTATTCTGCTAAGCTATCTTACGTTGCAGGTTTGTCGGTCAGTTTTTAGTCGCTGCACTGAGTTCGCCAGTTTGAGTCGCATAAATGCGTTCCACGCCTTATCCGACCCCAAGTACTGCGGTAAAATGCAGGTTAGTGAAACTCTTAAATATTAAACAAGCTGATGATTTAAGCGAACTTGACTGAGGGGAGCACCATTAATATTCTGACTATCTTGACCACCGTATTTTAACGCAATATGCTGCTTCGTTCCATGCCGCTCATATAATTCGCTTTATGCTAATGCTTGTAATTGTCCTCAACTTACGTGTTGATGACATGCGCAGCCTACGACGTTCAATAGCATTTTGTGTTTCGGAGTTCCACACACGTCTTACCCATTACCCGTGGTTAGATCTGCTGTTCGGTAATGATTTGTATCTCACACTAACTACCACGGTTCTCGCAGGTTCTTATTACCCTGATGGAGCGTTTTCGATCGAAGTCTCAGAAGGTCCTCATATTCTCCTTCTCTACCAGGATGCTCAAAATTATACGAGCCTATGTTTCTAATCAAGGGTAAGTGTGTGCTCACATCCGGAGTTCTACATAGTCGAGGAACATCGATGTTACACAGATACGTACATTTCCAATTGCTGGAATTCGGTGAGTTATTTAGTTTTCATACACTATTATTGACGCGATGAAACACCGTATCATTATAATTCGCGCCCCATGGAGTATTAGTGGGTGTGTGCAGTGTAAATGCAACTTGCGTTACCCTGCCGTCTTCCTCTTGCACTACCAGCCGGCCATCCTGCCAATGAGGAAGTTATTCCACACCGTGATACCCAGCTTTCGCGCTACCCTTATCCGTTACTCAATGCAATCGGCATCAAAACGACGTACGGGGGAGGACAGCCCGGCCGACCCGACCTCCCCGTCTGCCGCCGTTATCATCGAATGAGTCGCATTGGTTTCATTATGGCAGTAGTGTTACCGACGCCCCGCTTCGTCTCCAGGTACCCTCTGACGTACATTGACGGCGACATGCCGGCGGTAACATTACCGACGCCCCGCCCCGTCTCCAGGTACCCTCTGACGTACATTGACGGCGACATGCCGGCGGTAACGTTACCGACGCCCCGCACCGTCTCCAGGTACCCTCTGACGTACATTGACGGCGACATGCCGGCGGTAACGTTACCGACGCCCCGCCCCGTCTCCAGGTACCCTCTGACGTACATTGACGGCGACATGCCGGCGGTAACGTTACCGACGCCCCGCCCCGTCTCCAGGTACCCTCTGACGTACACTGACGGCGACATGCCGGCGGTAACGTTACCGACGCCCCGCCCCGTCTCCAGGTACCCTCTGACGTACACTGACGGCGACATGCCGGCGGTAACGTTACCGACGCCCCGCCCCGTCTCCAGGTACCCTCTGACGTACATTGACGGCGATACGCCGGCGGCAACGTTACCGACGCCCCGCCTCCGTCTCCAGGTACCCTCTGACGTACATTGACGGCGACATGCCGGCGGTAACGTTACCGACGCCCCGCACCGTCTCCAGGTACCCTCTGACGTACACTGACGGCGACATGCCGGCGATAACGTTACCGACGCCCCGCACCGTCTCCAGATACCCTCTGACGTACACTGACGGCGACATGCCGGCGGTAACGTTACCGACGCCCCGCACCGTCTACAGGTACCCTCTGACGTACACTGACGGCGACATGCCGGCGGTAACGTTACCGACGCCCCGCCCCGTCTCCAGGTACCCTCTGACGTACACTGACGGCGACATGCCGGCGGTAACGTTACCGACGCCCCGCCCCGTCTCCAGGTACCCTCTGACGTACACTGACGGCGACATGCCGGCGGTAACGTTACCGACGCCCCGCCCCGTCTCCAGGTACCCTCTGACGTACATTGACGGCGATACGCCGGCGGCCGAGCGACCGTCGCTCTGCGCCCAGTTCAGCCGGCAGCCGCGCTGGGGTGTGGCGCTGGTGTCGACTCGCGCCGGGGGACAAGGACTGAACATAGTGGGCGCCACCGCCGTGGTCGTGTTCGACCCAAGCTGGAACCCGGCGCACGACCTGCAGGCGCAGGACAGGTGAGTACGCCACTTGTCCGAGACCCTCGCCGGACTGGGCCTGAGTCTCCACCGAGTGCTGTATGTGCCCTCGTCTGAACCCGGACCTGGATATCGATCGGCTGCTGTACGTAGCCGTCCCCCTGGAGTCGGATCTGAGTCCCGACCGGCTGTCGCACGTAACCTCCCTGGACTGCCACACGACTCCAGACGTGCTACTCTATGTAGTATCCACTGTACTCAGATTTCGGTCCACACGGGTCACTATATGTAGCGGTGTATCAATATTAATTTTAGTTGGGCGACCGAGGTAAGTGAAATCGTGAATATTTTCTTGAAATATATCTTTAAAGTAGCAAATTGTATACTTTAAATATGCATATAACGGTTTGATGCAATTTAATATAGTTTCCTATATTACTTAAAAGAAATACACCGTCTGAAACTGAAGGGGATGAAGGTCATCACATCTTGATTTCCACGATGGTTATTGCATACCTTGATTTTCACGGTACAATTTGTAGGGATCGATAGGAGATGAAAATAAAATAACGCTTCTGCTTAAAATGAAAACTAATGTTTTTGTTTGTGTCATTTTTCACCTTTTTTGTTTGGTCACGCTGGGATCTAGATCCGATCTGATGCGGGTAAATTCCGGAACCGCTAATGGGTTCGCCATCGTGCCGATCGTGGGTCCGCACGGATCAGCCGACTCGGTCTTGTTCCGTATTCGAAGCGAGTGATCGTGCCTCGGGCAGGATGGGCCAGTTAGTATGTGTCACTGATGTATTCTTCCAATGCCTAACTGACGCCTCCGTTACGGTCTACACACTGACAGCGCTGATCGGAAGGGAACCGATACCGATCTGTTGGTCCGATATGTGCGGGTCTGGCTTGTTTGGTCTGTGATTGTCTTGACGCTGATGTGCTTGATTTGAGACGAGTGTCGGATTGGTGCTCGTTGCCTGGAGCGGAATGTATCTTGGGGTCTGTCCATGTTCTGTGTGCTGATGCCGCTGCTTCTGTTCTGTGTTGGCAGGGCGTACCGACTGGGTCAGACCCGCAACGTCAGCGTGTATCGCCTGATTTCTGCAGGAACCATTGAAGAGAACGTCTACCTGAGACAGGTAACCAGTCCCGAGCCGGAACCATTGAAGAGAACGTCAGCCTGAGACAGGTAGCTAGTCCTGAGCCATCGAGGAGAATGACCACCAGAAACAGGTAGCCAGCTTCGTGAGAGACCTGCAGCCCTGGCGTGAATTGTTCTTCTTTTTGTGCTACGATATCCGCGTTATCACAACGCCATCCTGGACAAGGCATGCGAAGCGTCAGTTGGTAAGGAAAGCGAAAGATAGTGGTAATTTGTCCTATTTTGGCTAATTGCTGCATTAATCACCAAGTCAATGTTATGTCACTGATGTACGGTCTTTTTTTAGATGATAGCGTATTGAATATCTTGGCGCAATATTCTCTTTAGTCAGGATCACTCCTGTATGCGAGCTGAGCATAGCAGCGACCTGCCATCATGAGATATTCGCAAAGCATCAGCAATTTCATGACAACGTGGCCACTATTATCCTATGCCTGGGCTGGCCTTTCTGTGACTTATGCGATCGCAGTCTAGAACTGCTCGCAAAAATAATAGCCCAAAGCGCACGTTGTGTGCATGTGTATTCATATAAGCACCGTAACACTTAAGGGTGAGTCAACATGACGTTCTTTGTTTCTTGCAAGAGCAGTTGTGGGCTTGATGCATATAATATCAATAAAAAGGGATTATAATTCAGAGTACAAAATTTTGGGTGGTCAGACATCCAGAATATTTATTTTCTTCGACACTCGCTGACACCTGTCAATGTGCTGTGAGGACCAAGGATCCACAGTTGTTTGGCTCATATATTGTTTTGTTAATTGCACCTTTGCCCCATCAGTGTCTCAGGGAACTTGCGATGCTTTTCTTTGCCACGTTTCTCTGGATTATCGTGCCTTGGGTGTACAGAAATTTCCTTGTGCAGTGTGTCCTTCCCAGTAGCAAGTCTCCAACACAGAAGCGGGATGCAAATCTAGGTGTAGACGCAGAGGTTGGGTATCGTTTGCACTAACCACCGGGGGCAGGCTCTGACGGATCATTACCGCAGATGCATGGGCAGATGAATAGGCAGATGCATGAGCAGATGAACAGGCAGGTGCATGGGCAGATGAACAGGCAGACACATGACAAATTAGCGAGCCGTGGATGACAGCTTCTGACGCGGACCTGCCACCGGTGTGCAGGGAACAGTTGACGAGCTAGCTCTGCAGGAGAGCATTGACGCGGCTTCCACCGCAGGTGTATAAGCAGCAGCTGTCCGCACTGACTGTGGAGGACGGCCTCTGACACGGCCCCCACCGCAGGTGTATAAGCAGCAGCTGTCCGCACTGACTGTGGAGGACGGCCTCTGACACGGCCCCCATCGCAGGTGTATAAGCAGCAGCTGTCCGCACTGACTGTGCAGGACGGCCTCTGACACGGCCCCCATCGCAGGTGTATAAGCAGCAGCTGTCCGCACTGACTGTGCAGGACGGCCTCTGACACGGCCCCCATCGCAGGTGTATAAGCAGCAGCTGTCCGCACTGACTGTGGAGGACGGCCTCTGACACGGCCCCCATCGCAGGTGTATAAGCAGCAGCTGTCCGCACTGACTGTGCAGGACGGCCTCTGACACGGCCCCCATCGCAGGTGTATAAGCAGCAGCTGTCCGCACTGACTGTGGAGGACGGCCTCTGACACGGCCCCCATCGCAGGTGTATAAGCAGCAGCTGTCCACGCTGGCCGTGGAGGACGGCCTCTGACACGACCCCCATCGCAGGTGTATAAGCAGCAGCTGTCCGCACTGACTGTGCAGGACGGCCTCTGACACGGCCCCCATCGCAGGTGTATAAGCAGCAGCTGTCCGCACTGACTGTGCAGGACGGCCTCTGACACGGCCCCCATCGCAGGTGTATAGGCAGCAGCTGTCCGCACTGACTGTGCAGGACGGCCTCTGACACGGCCCCCATCGCAGGTGTATAAGCAGCAGCTGTCCGCACTGACTGTGCAGGACGGCCTCTGACGCGGCCCCATCGCAGGTGTATAAGCAGCAGCTGTCCGCACTGACTGTGCAGGACGGCCTCTGACACGGCCCCCATCGCAGGTGTATAAGCAGCAGCTGTCCGCACTGACTGTGCAGGACGGCCTCTGACACGGCCCCCATCGCAGGTGTATAAGCAGCAGCTGTCCGCACTGACTGTGCAGGACGGCCTCTGACACGGCCCCCATCGCAGGTGTATAAGAGCAGCTGTCCGCACTGACTGTGCAGGACGGCCTCTGACGCGGCTTCCACCGCAGGTGTATAAGCAGCAGCTGTCCGCACTGACTGTGGAGGACGGCCTCTGACACGGCCCCCATCGCAGGTGTATAAGCAGCAGCTGTCCACGCTGGCCGTGGAGGACGGCCTCTGACACGGCCCCCATCGCAGGTGTATAAGCAGCAGCTGTCCGCACTGACTGTGGAGGACGGCCTCTGACACGGCCCCCATCGCAGGTGTATAAGCAGCAGCTGTCCGCACTGACTGTGCAGGACGGCCTCTGACACGGCCCCCACCACAGGTGTATAAGCAGCAGCTGTCCGCACTGACTGTGGAGGACGGCCTCTGACACGGCCCCCATCGCAGGTGTATAAGCAGCAGCTGTCCGCACTGACTGTGGAGGACGGCCTCTGACACGGCCCCCATCGCAGGTGTATAAGCAGCAGCTGTCCGCACTGACTGTGGAGGACGGCCTCTGGCACAGCCCCCATCGCAGGTGTATAAGCAGCAGCTGTCCGCACTGACTGTGCAGGACGGCCTCTGACACGGCCCCCATCGCAGGTGTATAAGCAGCAGCTGTCCGCACTGACTGTGCAGGACGGCCTCTGACACGGCCCCCATCGCAGGTGTATAACAGCAGCTGTCCGCACTGACTGTGGAGGACGGCCTCTGACACGGCCCCCATCGCAGGTGTATAAGCAGCAGCTGTCCGCACTGACTGTGCAGGACGGCCTCTGACACGGCCCCCATCGCAGGTGTATAAGCAGCAGCTGTCCGCACTGACTGTGCAGGACGGCCTCTGACACGGCCCCCATCGCAGGTGTATAAGCAGCAGCTGTCCGCACTGACTGTGGAGGACGGCCTCTGACACGGCCCCCATCGCAGGTGTATAAGAGTAGCTGTCCGCACTGACTGTGCAGGACGGCTCTGACACGGCCCCCATCGCAGGTGTATAAGCAGCAGCTGTCCGCACTGACTGTGCAGGACGGCCTCTGACACGGCCCCCATCGCAGGTGTATACAGTAGCTGTCCGCACTGACTGTGGAGGACGGCCTCTGGCACAGCCCCCATCGCAGGTGTATAAGCAGCAGCTGTCCGCACTGACTGTGCAGGACGGCCTCTGACACGGCCCCCATCGCAGGTGTATAAGCAGCAGCTGTCCGCACTGACTGTGCAGGACGGCCTCTGACACGGCCCCCATCGCAGGTGTATAAGCAGCAGCTGTCCGCACTGACTGTGCAGGACGGCCTCTGACACGGCCCCCATCGCAGGTGTATAAGCAGCAGCTGTCCGCACTGACTGTGGAGGACGGCCTCTGACACGGCCCCCACCGCAGGTGTATAAGCAGCAGCTGTCCGCACTGACTGTGCAGGACGGCCTCTGACACGGCCCCCATCGCAGGTGTATAAGCAGCAGCTGTCCGCACTGACTGTGCAGGACGGCCTCTGACACGGCCCCCACCGCAGGTGTATAAGCAGCAGCTGTCCGCACTGACTGTGGAGGACGGCCTCTGACACGGCCCCCACCGCAGGTGTATAAGCAGCAGCTGTCCGCACTGACTGTGGAGGACGGCCTCTGACACAGCCCCATCGCAGGTGTATAAGCAGCAGCTGTCGCACTGACTGTGGAGGACGGCCTCTGGCACGGCCCCCATCGCAGGTGTATAAGCAGCAGCTGTCCGCACTGACTGTGGAGGACGGCCTCTGACACGGCCCCCATCGCAGGTGTATAAGCAGCAGCTGTCCGCACTGACTGTGGAGGACGGCCTCTGACACGGCCCCCATCGCAGGTGTATAAGCAGCAGCTGTCCGCACTGACTGTGGAGGACGGCCTCTGACACGGCCCCCATCGCAGGTGTATAAGCAGCAGCTGTCCGCACTGACTGTGCAGGACGGCCTCTGACACGGCCCCCATCGCAGGTGTATAAGCAGCAGCTGTCCGCGCTGGCCGTGGAGGACGGCCTCTGACACGGCCCCCATCGCAGGTGTATAGCAGCAGCTGTCCGCACTGACTGTGGAGGACGGCCTCTGACACAGCCCCCATCGCAGGTGTATAAGCAGCAGCTGTCCGCACTGACTGTGGAGGACGGCCTCTGCACACCCCATTCATGACACGGCCCCCATCGCAGGTGTATAAGCAGCAGCTGTCCGCACTGACTGGAGGACGGCCTCTGACACGGCCCCCATCGCAGGTGTATAGGCAGCAGCTGTCCACGCTGGCCGTGGAGGACGGCACGGCACCTCGGCTGTTCGCCGCCCATGCCGGCTGCCATGCCGGCGAGCTGTTCGGACTGGTTAACCTGCTGCAGCTGAGGAAGGACGGCCAGCTGACGGAGGCCCTACTGCGGCGGCACCGTCAGCTGGAAGAGAGCCTCACACGCGCTGGTGAGGTGTACCTCCGAATACTGTCGGACAGAGCCATCCTCTGGTCTGGTGTCGCTGTCCTCTGGTCTGGTGGGGCTGTCCTTTGATCTGGCTGGACTTGTTCCGGTTTGGGGATCAATCTCCGTTTGTTGGTCTGATAGAGCTTCCTGCTATCCAGCGGTATAATGTGCTATTATGCTCACTGCGTGGTGGTCCTTGTTCCTGATGTGTCAAACCAACCGGTGCTGTCCGTTATGCTGGTGTAATGGTGCTCTGCCGTCACACGTGCCGGTGTAATTGTGTTCTGCTGTTGCTTGTGCTAGTGTAATGGGCCCTGGTGTTTATGGTGGTGTAATGGTGTTTTGAGGGGTATGGTGGTTTAATGTTGTTATGAGACGTATGGTGGTGTAATGGTGCCCTGCTGTCGTGTATGGTGGTGTAATGGTGCCCTGCTGTCGTGTATGGTGGTGTAATGGTGCCCTGCTGTCGTGTATGGTGGTGTAATGGTGCCCTGCTGTCTTGTGTATGGTGATGTAATGGTGCTCTGCTGTCTTGTGTATGGTGATGTAATGGTGCTCTGCTGTCTTGTGTATGGTGATGTAATGGTGCCCTGCTGTCTTGTGTATGGTGATGTAATGGTGCTCTGCTGCTGTGTATGGTGGTGTAATGGTGCCCTGCTGTCTTGTGTATGGTGATGTAATGGTGCTCTGCTGTCTTGTGTATGGTGATGTAATGGTGCCCTGCTGTCTTGTGTATGGTGATGTAATGGTGCTTCTTGTGTATGGTGATGTAATGGTGCCCTGCTGTCGTGTATGGTGATGTAATGGTGCCCTGCTGGTGTATGGTGATGTAATGGTGTTGCTTTTGTGTATGGTGATGTAATGGTGCCCTGCTGTCGTGTATGGTGGTTTAATGTTGTTAGGAGGCGTATGGTGGTGTAATGGTGCCCTGCTGCTGTGTATGGTAGTGTAATGGTGCCCTGCTGCTGTGTATGGTGGTGTAATGGTGCCCTGCTGTCTTGTGTATGGTGGTGTAATGGTGTTCTGAGGCTATGATGGTGTAATGGTGCCCTGCTGCCGTGTATGGTGGTGTAATGGTGCCCTGCTGTCGTGTATGGTGGTGTAATGGTGCCCTGCTGCTGTGTATGGTGGTGTAATGGTGCCCTGCTGCTGTGTATGGTAGTGTAATGGTGCCCTGCTGTCTTGTGTATGGTGGTGTAATGGTGTTCTGAGGCTATGATGGTGTAATGGTGCCCTGCTGCCGTGTATGGTGGTGTAATGGTGCCCTGCTGCTGTGTATGGTGGTGTAATGGTGCCCTGCTGCTGTGTATGGTAGTGTAATGGTGCCCTGCTGTCTTGTGTATGGTGGTGTAATGGTGTTCTGAGGCTATGATGGTGTAATGGTGCCCTGCTGCCGTGTATGGTGGTGTAATGGTGCCCTGCTGTCGTGTATGGTGGTGTAATGGTGCCCTGCTGTCTTGTGTATGGTGATGTAATGGTGCTCTGCTGTCTTGTGTATGGTGGTGTAATGGTGCCCTGCTGTCTTGTGTATGGTGATGTAATGGTGCTCTGCTGTCTTGTGTATGGTGATGTAATGGTGCCCTGCTGTCTTGTGTATGGTGATGTAATGGTGCTCTGCTCTCGTATATGGTGTGTAATGGTGTTCTGAGGCGTATGGTGGTTTAATGTTGTTATGAGGCGTATGGTGGTTTAATGTTGTTATGAGGCGTATGGTGGTGTAATGGTGCCCTGCTGCTGTGTATGGTGTTAATGGTGCCCTGTGCTGTGTATGGTGGTGTAATGGTGCTTTATGGTGGTGTAATGGTGTTCTGAGGCGTATGATGGTGTAATGGTGCCCTGCTGTCTTGTGTATGGTAGTGTAATGGTGCCCTGCTGTCTTGTGTATGGTGGTGTAATGGTGTTCTGAGGCTATGATGGTGTAATGGTGCCCTGCTGCCGTGTATGGTGGTGTAATGGTGCCCTGCTGTCGTGTATGGTGGTGTAATGGTGCCCTGCTGTCTTGTGTATGGTGGTGTAGTGGTGTTCTGAGGTGTATGGTGGTGTAATGGTGTTCTGAGGCGTATGGTGGTGTAATAGTGACCTGCTGAGGCGTATGGTGGTGTAATAGTGACCTGATGCCGTGGATGGTGGTTTGCTTGTGTGCCTGTCTGGTGAGATTGTCCGTGACTGTTTTGGTACCCCTATGGACTGGTTATGTCGGACGACATATGTGAGAAATGTCGGTTTTATGTCTCCTGTGTTTTCTGCCTGTTCCCGCACATTGTCGCTATAGGTATTGTCCGTTTTACGTGGTCTATAATTTTATCTGAACATAAGCTAGTTTCGGTCGCGTAGCACCCCATGTATTTCTTCCTTGACCGCTGCGTAGCCAATAACATCTGTACTGCTGTGTACGGCCGCCATCTGAGCCCATCTATTCCATCTTGACCAGCTTAATCAATATTCACCGTGTCTAGTCCAATCGCAGCTCGTGGCCTTTCCGACTAAGTCCAGCGTGACCGACTCTGACTCATTCGTGATTGTCCGTCGTCCGCTTAGCGTCCTCGTCTCCATGAACCTTTTGTCGCCGGCTTTCTGCTGCCTGCAATCCCGCCTCGCCGATTATGCCCCGTCTAACCCGATTGGTCAGTCTCATCCACCTAACACCGGTATCCCCGGTAACCCTTCTGACTACCTCATCAGCCAGAACTCCCACCATCGGTGTGGCCAGTTTTAAAAGAAATCATTTTGGCGTGAGCTAAAGAAAAATCTTATATTGTTTTTTTTTGTCACGAAAGATTGTACTAAAAACATTTGTATTTTTATGCAACTACGCAACATATATTTGTTTCTATGTGATTTCAAGTCGCTGTGCAGACCTTCAATTGCAGGTACTTAACATGGGTCCATTTTATGGGTTGTTGATGTAAAAGGTGCAATGAGTGTGGAGAGGATGATAAGATACATGCTTTAATAAGTTAGGATTTTAGCAGCGTTACGTGACATTTACTGGTAAGTTTTCCAAATTTGTACATGCTGCTCCTCATCCAAATGGCTCCACATTGTGTCACTCCACTCGACTTCCGCGTCACACCGGCCGGAATGAAGCACCAGCTAGCACTATCTGACACCCAGTTACCTCAGCCTTGCCTAGTGCAGCGCTGGCTAATGCCCCATCTGATCCAAACTGACCCATCTGACTCCTCCTGACCCCGTCTGACACAAGCTGACCTCCACCTGACGTCAAACGGTACCGGCAGTGGGTCGTCCAGTGGTTGGTGCTCTGCAAGCCGTGCGTACCGGCGTCGCCGGTCTCGCCGTCAGCGACTACACGGCAGTGGCGCCATCCTGCGGCGAGCAAGTGCTGCCGCCTGACGGGCAAGATGAGGAATTGGCCGCGGAAGACGACCACTTCGCTGCGGCCTCGTCTTTGGAGGCGGCACTGAGTAAGACTTAGCAGTCACCCGTGAAGGTACATGGAGGTGCTTACCTCCTGGTGTAGAGGAGAGAAATGACCACAGAATATAACTGATTGGAAAGAGCAACAGCAGAAGCAGAAATTAATATAGTTAAAGCAGATGCAAAAATACAGCCATCACGTAAGAGCGTACACAACATATCGCTGGCATCAAATTTATACGGGATGTATGTAGACCATAATGTACAATCAGTGCGTGAGACTGTGGAGTGCCAAAGGATTTAAAATGAACCAACTCAGAAAAGCATGCATTTCAGCATCAAATGAAATGCACCTCATTTGAATACAAATTGTTTATATATTTTCTTAAATATAATATATCATCAGTAGCGTTTCCATGGCGTTCTTTACCACTTGGCGTTTTTACTGTTGTCATCAAAGTTGGTGTCTGAATTTCCGTTATATAAAAAGGACGGATTATGTAAGCAAGGACTGCAATACGTAATTATGAACAGCCGCAGTTCAAGAGGCACGAAATGTGTATATGCATGTGTGTGTGTTTGTGTGTGTGTGTGAGGCATAGCAAACTACATATTACGGATGTGCTATGTGATGATAACCAAGTGATGATGCATCGAACCCCAAAGTCATTGACATATTTCGACAGAATATTTTCCTCGCTAGTTTTCGTTCTCGTCTCTTGTGCTGTGGAGAACCACTCCAAGCTATCCATGCCCTAATCGTTGGTAGGCACCACTGCTGTCTGGCATTGCATTTTTGTTTCGCAGGGTTAGGTTTTTTCCGGGAAAACTAGCTTTTGTCATGGCAACCAGTTCTTACCAGTAAAAGTTAGAAAAAATTGGTACAAGCAGGCGAAAAATTGGTGCAATGTTTACACTTCCTGTGGCATTTTCGGTTCCAATTTTGCCGATTTCTACGTAGGTTGATGTCCGTGTATGTGCACGCAGTATGATGCGTGACACCTAACTAGACACACGTGATAAGAGCAGGATATCTCTATATCTGACAGATATTATGCAAAATATGTGCAGGACCCTTACTGATACAAGTCGGCAAACACTGTTTATAACTTGTCGGCTGTGCCAGGGATAAAAACGAGTAAACAGGTTTGGTAGTATATCCTGGCCAATCCTGTTTTTATTCTCGAAATTTTAGCGGTCTTTACTAACGTTCCGATTATGACAACCGATTATGTACAGGTATTTCACACCTAGACGAAATGCTCAACGTGCTTCCTGTCATGTGTTTACCTTTGTAGTTGCCTTTATCTCTTTTGGCACATATGCCATGTGTAAAATGTACATGAAACGTAACTTACAAAACTAATACCACATTAAGATTGTATTGTAATGCAAATATATACGGGAGCTCCATATTTATGATGTCTAAGATTGGTCCTGTTTATTTTAAAGGTATATTTCATGCCATATATCAATGCTAAGATGAAGAGTCATTTCAGCCAACGACAGAGGAAGTTCGATTATTATGTGGGAATAGTCGATGAGCAGCAGTCTTGTGCGGAAATCCGAGTGAACCGCAGTGGGCTGTTCGGGAAAAGGGATACATTTCTCCTTACTTCCTGAGGACATGGCCTCTGTGCTTTACATTGCGAAGATATAGGTGAATTTGCTTTGTCACGGCGACTCGTTTGCACTTGCAAGGAGGCGGCGGCTTCACCCTAGCACAATATCCGTCCGAAACAACGGCACGGGTGAAGCGAGCGCACGCCGACGTAGCTGAGCCGTGCGTGTGATGGGGTATCAAAGACAACACACTCAGGTTGGACTTAGATATACTTGTTATCGGATGCGCCGTCTCGTGCCCAGGAGATGCCAGTCACTCGGTGGAGGGAGATGTTCACAATATCGCGGGACAGACGCCGGCCAGCGATCGGTCACGTCTCGTGGAGCTGTGGATGCCCGTCTCGTGCCCAGGAGATGCCAGTCACTCGGTGGAGGGAGATGTTCACCATATCGCGGGACAGACGCCGGCCAGCGATCGGTCACGTCTCGTGGAGCTGTGGATGCCCGTCTCGTGCCCAGGAGATGCCAGTCACTCGGTGGAGGGAGATGTTCACCATATCGCGGGACAGACGCTGGCCAGTGATCGGTCACGTCTCGTGGAGGAACTGTGGATGCCCGTCTCGTGCTCAGGAGATGCCAGTCACTCGGTGGAGGGAGATGTTCACCATATCGCGGGACAGACGCCGGCCAGCGATCGGTCACGTCTCGTGGAGCTGTGGATGCCCGTCTCGTGCCCAGGAGATGCCAGTCACTCGGTGGAGGGAGATGTTCACCATATCGCGGGACAGACGCCGGCCAGCGATCGGTCACGTCTCGTGGAGGAACTCGAAATGCTCAAACGATGAGACACATGGCATTTGAAAGTTGAGGATGCACTGATTACTAACATAGTGATTTTTATTCAATTATGTCGGTCACCTTTTGTCGTTTAATGTACTCCTCTTTTTTGTGATTTTTTCATTGAGCAGGTCGGCTGTCGAAGTTGTGCTGATGCACCTATCTTATTTCACCCTGTGAACTCCTCAAATGGCTTTTGTCTTTGTAGGTACTGAGAAAGTGGACAATAATATCCGGTGTGTTGAACTGCTTGGAGTTCTCACTGTTAGTGTAATAATTAATAGCACTTGTTTTCCAGAGAGTAGCATGTCTTACTGTCTATCGCATATGCGCACGAGACGTACTGTATCGACACGCCGGCCGTGTATTCACTGCTCGTAGTCTCCAGACATGATATTTGATCAGATATCTAAGGTATGATTAATTTCAAGTGAATTTGTGCTCGATATGTGAGTCTAGTCCTCTCTGAAGAGTCTAAGAAGATCAGAACCGCCAAAACCACCATCATTGTATTTATTCTGTATCCTGTTTTCATGTAGTTTGTGTTCCCTGACTACTGTCTGGGACTCTCGTACTGTGCTCCCTGACCATTGTCTGGGACTCTCATACTGTGCTCCCTGACCATTGTCTGGGACTCTCATACTGTGCTCCCTGACCATTGTCTGGGACTCTCATACTGTGCTCCCTGGTCATTGTCTGAGGCTCTCATACTGTGCTCCCAGACCATTGTCTGAGGCTCTCATACTGTACTCCCTGGTCATTGTCTGAGGCTCTCATGCTGTGCTCCCTGGGCATTGTCTGGGACTCTCATACTGTGCTCCCTGACCATTGTCTGAGGCTCTCATACTGTGCTCCCTGGTCATTGTCTGAGGCTCTCATGCTGTGCTCCCTGGTCATTGTCTGAGGCTCTCATGCTGTGCTCCCTGGTCATTGTCTGAGGCTCTCATGCTGTGCTCCCTGGTCATTGTATGGGACTCTCATACTGTGCTCCCTGGTCATTGTCTGGGACTCTCATACTGTGCTCCCTGACCATTGTCTGAGGCTCTCATACTGTGCTCCCTGGTCATTGTCTGAGGCTCTCATACTGTGCTCCCTGGTCATTGTCTGAGGCTCTCATACTGTGCTCCCTGACCATTGTCTGAGGCTCTCATACTGTGCTCCCTGGTCATTGTCTGAGGCTCTCATGCTGTGCTCCCTGGTCATTGTCTGGGACTCTCATACTGTGCTCCCTGGTCATTGTCTGAGGCTCTCATATTGTGCTCCCTGACCATTGTCTGAGGCTCTCATACTGTGCTCCCTGGTCATTGTCTGAGGCTCTCATACTGTGCTCCCTGGTCATTGTCTGGGACTTTCATACTGTGCTCCCTGACCATTGTCTGAGGCTCTCATACTGTGCTCCCTGGTCATTGTCTGAGGCTCTCATACTGTGCTCCCTGGTCATTGTCTGAGGCTCTCATACTGTGCTCCCTGGCCAATAGTCTGTGTCGAGAATTTTTAAAATGGTGTTATCAAAACGGCTACTGTTTTTATTTTGCCTCAATATGTGCCTAATAATTTGGCATAAATATTATATCGCTGGGCAATCGGCATTTTTTCTCAAAATGCGTTTGAAAAATACTCTGTTTTCGATATTCGACGCCGTATTGACTGTCAGAACCAATCCAGATAAGTGGGTCAAATAGTACCTCTTTTTGATCGTCTCGACGAGTTGAGTCGGTTGAAACACCGTACTATTGTCGGAAAATTGAGGGTTAAGAAAATATCGTCTAACATATGTCTTCTAATACACCAGCAAATGTCCATTTCGAGATATACAAGGAACTCTTAGGTTTAAACAAGTAAAAACCATGATACAGCCGATATTTCTGCACTTACTCATTTGATGTTGTGAACTAACTCAATAGCTTCATTAGTTTCTATGAGTTATCATACTTCTGTTGATTTTCGCCGTAATCGCCATGGGACCGTCGATGCCTATTTTTCCTCAAAGGGACACACGTCAGACATCAATCAATTAACACTGATATATCCAAGGGAAACATCGCGCGAAGATGCGGAGCACAACTGACTGGACGGCATAGAGTACCCCAGTTCTATTGTGCATGGAACTCACAGTTGTTTTAGCATATTCTCCACGTCCCTCTTGGTTGCTAACACGGGCAAAAGCTGCCGGTGCATGTAGCCAGCCTGGATGTAGCCGTCCCTCCTCTCCTTCCCGTGCAGGGTTTTTGCATCTAGCGACACCTGTTTTACGCATCGTTCAACTGACTGACCGTGCGCGTGAAACTGTGGGAGTGACATTGGCATGTCCACATAGCCATCAAGTTCGGAGCTTGGCGTGTGGCACGTGAGGGCCTGTTCGAAGGCGCCGTACCAGGATATCAACTCCCGCAGACTTTCCGCGGTCTCATTTAGTCTCGGAATTCTTCTGGTATGGACACTGGGGTCTCCACGCTCATTTTGCCGCGGATGTGCCTGATACGTTGAGCAGCGAACTGGCGCTCTGCTCTGTCATCGCTACAGAGAAGTGTCTGGAACACCATTTCGCTGTGAGTAATGCTCATGCGAAATATTTGCCTTGGATATACCAGTGTTTATTGATTGATGTCTGACATGTGTCCCTTTGGGAAAGAAAATAGGCATCGATGGTCCCACGGTGATCACCGCGAATTTCAATAATCACGGCGAAATTTCATCATTTTTATCACCAACTTATCTGATTTTCGTCTCAACGTGATGTGGAAAGGCTATCTGAATGTCTCAATATGCAACGAATAGGTAGGTATTCGGTATATGATGCACGTGCGTACAAAGCAGCCTCCTTCAATCATGCTGCTATTTACTTCAAACAGCGAATAAATATGAAGCTTAGTCTATATTTTTATGCCCAGTGAGCGATGCTGAAGTCTCCAAATGAGTAAGTGCGGAGACCGCGGCTGTATCATTATTTTTACTGGTTTAAATCTCAGAGTTCCTTGTATGCCCCGAAATGGCATTTGCTGGTGTATTAGAAGCAGTGGTTTCCGCATGCGATAGGATGAGCGATAAACGATAAACGGTAATTATCGCTGTTAAGTAAATCGGTTATCGTTATCGTTTATCGCTAAATTTTCAAAATTATCGCTCATCCACTTATCGCAAGTTCCAAAAATTATGAACGATAAACGATAAAATGTAAAACGGGATGATGGAAAAATGGAAGACGATCGACAGTGTATGCCGCGCGACAGTGTGTGTGCGCAACCTGTTGCCATCTGCTAAGTGTACAGATCTGTCAGACGGCCGACGGGTGGTATAAATTTGCGCGGCGGGCCGGGCAGAGGTCAGTCACAGGGGGGTCCACTCCCGCATATCTGGCAACTATCCAAATCTTCTGGTTAAAATAAGCCTATTTTCAAAGTTAATCGTCATTGAGATAATTGGATTATTTCATTATCATTTGAAAATAGCATTCTGTACTCAGTGTAAAGAACTTGAAATAACATGCAGTTATTCATTGAGGCTTATTTTCAAAAAACCTTTAAGAACTGGCATTGTTCTACACTCCCGCATATCTGGCAACTATGCATATCTTCAAGTTAATATTAGCCTATCTTCAAAGTTAATCATAATTGAGATAATTTTATTATTTCATTATCGTTTGAAAATAAAATTGTTTACTCAGTATAAAGACTTTGAAATAAGATTTTGTAGTTATTGATTGAGGCTTATTTACATAAAACCTTTAAGAACTGGTAGGGACGATGGACATACGAGGGTTTGTCAAAAGCATATTCCTCGCGCCGCAAAACAGACGACGTTACGCATGACGTACGAGGGTTTATCGAAAGTGGTTGCGTCGAAAATATAATTTTATCGCTATCGCTTTATCGTTTTATCGCTATCGCTGTTAATTTTGTGAAATTTTTTTTATCGTTTATCGTTTATCGTTATCGCAAACCTTTCTTATCGTTTTATCGTTATCGCAGGTCCGAAAATTAGTTATCGCGGAAAGCACTGATTAGAAGACATTAGATAGCCGACATTTTCTTGACTATCGATTTTTCTACAATACTGCGTTGTTTCAATCCACTCAGCTCGTCGAGACGATCAAAAAGAGGTACTATTTGACCCACATATCTGGATTGGTTCTCACAGTCGATATGGCGCAGAATGTCAAAAACAGAGTCATTTTCAAACGCATTTTAAGAAAAGATGCCGATTGCCCAGCGATCTAATTTGTATGCCAAATTGTTAGGCACATATCAAGGCAAAATAAAAGCCGTAGCCGTTTTTGGTAACATCACTGAAAATTCTCGACACAGGCCACTGGCCATCGTCTAGAGTTCTCATAGTATGCTCTCCGACAATTGTTTGAGGCTCTCATACTGTGCTCCCTGGCCATTGTCTGTGACTCTCATACTGTGCTCCCTGGCCATTGTCTGGGACTCTCATACTGTGCTCCCTGGCCATTGTCTGGGACTCTCATACTGTGCTCTCCGACCATTGTTTGAGGCTCTCATACTGTGCTTCCTGGCCATTGTTTGGGACTCCCATACTGTGCTCCCTGGCCATTGTCTGGGACTCTCATACTGTGCTCCATGGCTACTGTCTGGGACTCTCATACTGTGCTCCCTGACTATTGTCTGGGACTCTCATACTGTGCTTCCTGGCCATTGTCTGGGACTCTCATACTGTGCTCCCTGGTCATTGTCTGAGGCTCTCATACTGTGCTCCCTGACCATTGTCTGGGAATTTCATACTGTGCTCCCTGACCATTGTCTGAGGCTCTCATACTGTGCTCCCTGGTCATTGTCTGAGGCTCTCATACTGTGCTCCCTGGCCATTGTCTGAGGCTCTCATACTGTGCTCCCTGACCATTGTCTGAGGCTCTCATACTGTGCTCCCTGGCCATTGTCTGTGACTCTCATACTGTGCTCCCTGGCCATTGTCTGGGACTCTCATACTGTGCTCCCTGGCCATTGTTTGTGACTCTCATACTGTGCTCCCTGGCTACTGTCTGGGACTCTCATACTGTGCTCCCTGGCCACTGTCTGGGAATTTCATACTGTGCTTCCTGGCCATTATCTGGGGCTCTCATATTGTACTCCCTGACCATTGAGAAGTGCTGGGTCGCCAGATATTGTAGACTGACTGTGTACTGTGTAGCCGGCGCAACCCCAATCTGAGAGGAGTGCAAATGATGTGGGAGAAGCACCTGGGAGCGACATTTGTGTTTGGTCTTTGTACACTCCTGGCATCTCGTCCCGTGTTAGATGTTTTCCATATGTCTGGGCATGGGCTAGACTCGTCTGGTTAGTTCAGTGGATAGAGCACTGGCCAGCAAAGGTCTTCCCATCTTGGCACAGCTGGTCGCGTCTCTTCACGCGCTCGTTGTTAATGTCTCCGGCTGGGATGGCCAGTTGGCAGTTGGTCAGGCAAGGGTGGTGGCGCAGGCACCAGGCTGTCGTGTCCAACTATGTGGGTACTTCGAACTCCCAGTCAAGGTTGTGCTACAGAACTGAAATTTACCGGTCAGAAAGTGTAGCCATGGTAAATGCAACAAGCTTGCGCTTAGCATAGACTAACCCGTAAAATATCCACAGCAACAGTTTGAACAAGTTAAAAAGGGAAAAGTGCTAGATACCATAAACAAGATGCCAACAGGCCGGACATTAACATTTCAGCACTCCGTAGCGGCTCGGATGTTCTGAGCACCGTCATCGGGGATTGGACTGACCTACCTAATACAAATTAGCTCTGAGCGTTATCATACATCAGGTATTCGATCAAACGATATGAGCCGATCAAATATGACAACTGTGAAGCCATGGGTTAAGCAGCTGATCATGTTAATGGAAACAATCATACAATCGAACAGAAACACGCTAAAAACGATCGATGGACTGACAACAACTACATGCCTATTAGTAATCAGCGCATGCCCAGCTTTCGAATGGTATGTGTCTTGTCCTTCGAGCGTTTCGAGCCCTACCAACCAGCTGTGTGGCCTGAGCATTCAAATGACAGGCTGAGGTCTTCGAATAAACTCGTCTGTTCCGAGGTACAGCCAGAGAGCTGGTCCTCTTTTTGTGTCCGTAGAGCGGCCTTTTCACCGGGACTGAGATGTAGCGATAAGCATTGCTGTGTGCATACGACAGAAAAACTTCCACAACAAACGGAGCTCAAGGCAGTCTCGCAAGGGTGCCGAAAGCCGAATGTGCTGCGCCTGTTGCGTGTATGCCAGAAAAAGTGCGTCATGTGCACGAGTGCCAGAAAAAGTCGCCGAATCGGCAAATTGAGGCACCACATGAGGCACTCCGAGAAAAGCTGGGACGTGTTTTTGGTCGGCGCGTGCTCTGTTGTATTGTTGACCGCCCGGTGTGACACCTGGCCAATGTGACACCGATGGCGGCGGTGTCGCTCCATGGTGCTGTCGCCCCGACCTGTCACACCGTGACCTGCTGTCTCCTGACTGTCACAACGTGACCTCAGACACATCACTACCCACATGTGGCGCTCTGACCCGTCTTCTGACCTTGATCCCCTCAGCTGTCATGCCGCGGCCTGCGACCACTGACTCGTGACTCCATGGCCCATCACACCGTGGCCCGCAACCTCCTGACCTGAGACACCCTGGCCCGCAACCTCCTGACCCGAGACACCCTGACTGGCGACTCCCTTACCGGTGATCCCTCAATATGTGGCCCGTGACACTTGAGATAGCCGATCACTCATTGGCCTATTATCTGTTCGTCAGAGTCGTGCGGCGTATCGCACATGCACCACAACACTGCCCTGGTGAGCACTAGCCGGATGGAGGAGCACGTGGCTCGCCAGGCGGCGCGAGCCGTGTTCGAGCTAGGCGCGGGCACCCAGGACCCCGCCGACCAGTGCTCACCTTTCGCTCGCCAGGTACGTCAGGTACACGATGTATCCACCGCTGCCTGAGCAGGTGCAATATACGCCGTATCCCTCATTGGCCAGGCACGGTACACGATGTATCCACTACCGCCTGGTGGAATACGATATGCAATGTGCCAATCGTTGGCTGGGTACGGCATACAATATATCCACGACCGCCTGAGGAGGTACGATACACGTTGTGCCCATCGTTAGTCAGGTACGGTGCACACCATACCTCTCACCGGGTAGATGCGACACAGGCAGTACTTACACCCGCCAAGTACAGTACGTACTGTGCTCCTCATTAGCCATGCACGGTATATGTACCCCGTACCGGCAAGGTGCGGTACATGCTGTGATCCTCGTGGGCCAGTGTCGGTATGTGCTATATCTGACGCATCAGATGAGGCATGCGGAAGACACGGCGTGCACTCGGAGGCTGCACTGTGTATCGGCTAGATAGAGCACAGCTGTCGGGACAGGGCGGCCGTGCGCCCAGACCATACTGATTCATTTTGTGTTGGAGTCTGACGTAGGTGATGATTATATTTTGATTATATTATGATTATATTATTAGGTGCTTTAGATTAGATGATGATTATACTATGAGGTGAGAAATTATTATTAGATGATTATATTATGAGGTGAGAAAATTATATTTTGTGCGTAAGGGAGGAAAAACATTTCTTGATCTCAATTGCAAACATGTTGAGAAACCCTTGTGCACCTCATTTTTCCTTGTTTAATAAATTTTAATTGTGTGTATTATCAGATGTTGACATTTCTTAAATATGCAGTGAAGGATTATCGTCTATTCATAGTACGTGCTTTTGGACGAGCATTGGCCTATCCTCCCTCGAGAGAGCGAACAAATGCATTTTATCTGGCCACCATCTA
>JAOTOL010001336.1:42500-215000 GCA_034440575.1 Imbricaverruca yamaguchii
CTGCCTCGCCAGCTGCCGCTCACCCCGTATCGGCCGGGCCGCCTGTGGATGCTGGCCGTGAGGTTAGTGATGCCTCCACCCAAGTGGATGATGCTGCATCCCGAATGGAAAGTGTCCTTTCCCGGACAGAAAACGCCACCTCCTGGACGGAGGACGCTCTCTCCAGGGCGGGAAGCGGTACCTCAATGACTGGAAGTGTTCCCTCCAGGGTGCAGGATATTCCTTCCAAAACTGAGTACGCCCACTCTCAGACGAAGGAAACCCTCTCCCGGTCGGGAGGTGATCTCTTCCAGTCCAGGGATCCAATCTCCCAGACGGGGACCGTCCCCTCTCGCGCCGATGGCCGTCCTGCGACTGCGGCAGCCGACGACGTCTCCAGCGCGGCGCACGCCGGCGCCAGCTCGCCGAAGCGGGCGCGACCTTCTCCCAGCTCGGCCGAGGCGCTGCTGGACCGGATGCTAGAGTCGCCCGGCCGGCGGCCGCCTCCGTCACGCCAGCGCGCCGCCGCTGATCCGCTGTCGCGCTGGCTGCGCGACGGTAAGCTCTCGATCGTCGAATAATCGACATGCTGCGCGCGCCTTTCTGACGAGGCGCGGGAAACAGCCGGTCAACAGCTAGCTTCGAGTTCGGTTCCGGCTCGACAGTCCGGTTTCGGACCTCAGTTTTTGTGTACTGTGATCGTAAACGGTGGCTTGTGCCATCATTCGGTAGTGGCCACAAACTGCTGGTGACTGCCCAGTCATCAGTCGCTGGTCATATTCAACCAGTCACTAGTCACCTGCCATCGTCATCCCGACTGTGGTGAATCATTGACCGCAGACAGGTTCGTGTGGCCCCGTCTTCCAACGCCTTTCCCGGAGGTAGATCTGTTGCTCTCCGCGAGATGGTGCTGCATACTTTATGCAAATGTAATGGAATGCGTGCGAGGTGCCAATTCATCACGCTGCTTCTAATTTATTACCCTCGGTGTCATGCAACGATATCGACATTGATACATCATTTATCATTTTACTGAATTGCTGTTGTTATTCGTGTTGAATTTATATGGCGCCACACGCCGACTTTGGCTTCTCGTTGTTGTACATGTGCGACTTGATCGTCACCACCATGGTGTGAGTGTTTGACGTAGTTCGTGTTGGTCTGTAGGCTAACGCGTTTTGTGCGAACATCTTGTTGAGCTGAGTAGCTATTGAGCGAACAGGTAATTGAGTGTCAGCTGCGTTATACACGGCAATGAAGGCAATGACTGCGCTTAATAAAGATGACAGTCGGTACACGCATTCCAGCCATGTCACGGCATGGTACCATTCTAGTGATGGCATGACGTGATTGCATTCCAGTGATGTCACGGCATGATGCCATCAGTGATTTCGCCATTGCTCCAGGCAGCTATGCTGAGTCGACTTGGCACGGGAATCGGATCAGGTGGGGTCCCGATTGCGAGCTCAGCTGATGGCGCCCTGCTGGTCGGCTTCGTTGTCACGACTTCTCGTGAGCCCCGCCGCTCAGACGACGGCTGGGCGGCCGACCGCGCACACCGAGTGGCCGCCGGTGTGTCGCGAGCTTGCCCTCACACTCGACCCGGCCGTCGGCCGCAACTGCCACCGAACAAACGCGCCGTCCACAGTGTCCATGACAAGTATTTATTATGTACAAGTACAAGCTAGATATAAAAGGTTCCTATGTTTCCTGTTCTGTGAAAAAGGAACCGCGCAATTCCCACGCCTTGCGCACAACCCGGCTGACGCGAACCAACGGTGGTCGGGATATCGGATTTGATGGTTTGAACAACCATAGGAAACATTGAAGAGAACAGAAAGACAAGTCATCTGACGTGAACTGTCCGACCGAGACAAAGCGAAACACAACAAGAACATCGTTCATATGGCACGCGACATTTTGATGATTTAACTTAAGTTCACATTTGGCCACGCCCTCGAACGGCTGATAAGTTCAGGATCGTTCAGCACGTATTCTCTGAGCAATCTGTCAGGAACATGTCGGTAGGCAGGAGGAAAAAGACAGCAAAACACGACAGTGCAACATGACGGCGAACACGACACAAAATGGCGGCCGCGGGCCGGCCCGTCGCTCCGCCTCCTGCCGGGCTGTCAAATTGGACCGTGTAGGCACTTGTTCTGTGCTGGGCTGGATCTGGCAGACCCGCCAAGCGACGCACGAGTCATATCTTCAAAACGCGAGAACACGGGAGAGAATGGATCAGTGTGCGTCGCAGTCAGGCGCCACTATCTTCTACCATCGCTATGACTTATTTACATGGTTTACATACGTTGGCCCACCGCACAGCATCACGGGAGGGCTATCACAATGGCCAGTCTCGTCACATAGATTCGGCCGGTAAAATATCTTCAATCACAAAGTAAAGCTTCACCCGGCGATTTCCCGAATCGATGGCAACGCCACGCGGCGACGCAATCGATAACCACAGCTTCTTCTGTCCGCCTCGCAGACAGTGGCGGCAGCACCGCTTCATAGCACTCGCACAACAGACGTCGAACACATACGCGCGCGCGCGCTCGCGCACACCCACTCGGCACTGTACAGTCGCATGCATACGGCGGCTGGAGCGCGGGCACGTCAGCCGGGCGCCAGCCTCAGCAGCAGCAGCCAGCCTATGCTGGCCACCAGCGGCGTCCGCCAGTCGGACCGGCCGCCGGCGCGCGCCGCCGCCGACTTTAGTCCCTGGTTTTTGGCGACGCCGTCGTTGGGGTGTTTGTTCTTGTCGTACTCGTCTGCAACAGGGAGCGGCATGTGAGGAGGGCGACGCGATGTGTGGTGCACGGTAGCGTCAGCGCATCTGGACGTGGGCGACACACGTTGGGCTGGAGTGCTGCACGGTAGCGCCTGCACACATGAACGTGGGCGACACACGTTGGGCTGGGGCGCTGTACGGTAGTGTCGACGCCTGGGTGTGGGCGACACACGCTGGGCTGGATTGCTGCACGGTAGCGCCTGCGCGCCTGGACGTGGGCGACACACGTTGGGCTGGGGTACTGCACGGTAGTGTCGACGTCTGGGCGTCGGCGCGCAGACGCTATCTATCACGTGAACATGGTGAGTCCGGTAATTGCACCAAATAAAGACCTGGCCATGCAATATACTTGTTGATAGTACTATAACATCATAAAAACGTAAAAACGGCTACCGGCCTGATGGTTTATTCTTCAGTCAACCGACGGTAATTAGCAGCAGTCATTGGCAGGTAAGATACTAGCTTTGCAAATGGCGTTCATAAACAACAAATAACTAATAAAATAGTGCATTACGTTGGTAGGTTGCGTGGCTCATCTGAGCATTTCACACAAAGACTAGATGAACTGAAGGTACCGTTACAACTTCAGAAGTATTAGGAACAGGTGGTATCTATAACCGACGCCTAGTCACGCAACACAAAGCAGGATGGGCCACCCACCACGAGATGCAAGACCATGATTGCGCTAGTTCAACTTATGTTGGAGATTATTCTTCCTCCTTCATTTAAAGCAATCGGTGCGTTGTCTAATCTGTCATATGGCAACAGCTCCATAGAGAACAATATCAAAGCCACCAAATTAGGTATTGAATGGACATTACAACAGACAGCTGTGCACGGCCTCATCCCGTCGTCATTTGGCTCTATATATGACCTACACAATCGATGCGCCCTTAAAATACTATAACTAGCTCGCTCTGCTCCAGCGTCGTGCAGTCAATGATACAATGGTTGACTTGGTGTCTGTATACTGTGACTAGTTATTCGAGCTTATGGAGAGGAGGCACATCCGCCGTGTTCGTCTCGCCACACACATCCTGTGGCGACCGGCGACCTACCTGTCTTCTTAGTGGTGGCCTTGACATTGATCGAGGGCACGTGTATGTCGTAGACGCTCTTGTAGGAGTGTCGCGTGGTGGGCCGCATCGTAGTGGGCGGCGTGGTGCGCACCGGCGGCCAGGGTAATGTAGTAGCTATCGCCTGGTCTGACGGCGTCCGCGGACCCGGTAGCTGTGCTGTGGACGACACGACGATGGTCAGACCCGGGCAGGGGGCCGGCGTCGGGGTGCTGGTGACGATGGTAAGAGGTCAGAAGGCCGGCGTGAGGGTGCCGAGAGGTCAGAGCTGGTGACGATGGTAAGAGGTCAGGAGACCGGCGTGAGGGTGCCGAGAGGTCAGAGCTGGTGACGATGGTAAGAGGTCAGGAGACCGGCGTGAGGATGCCGAGAGGTGGTAAGAGGTCAGGTGAGCGGGATGGTCGCGTGGGACAGGCGCGGAGGCAGAAGTGATGGTCGAGGATCGGGAGGACGATGTGTGAAGGTGTGAGTCGGAAAGAGTATGGAGGAAGAGGCGAGCGTCAGGAGAGCTGAAGAAATAGTCATAAGGTGATCAAAGTGAGATAGACAGCCGTCAGGGGACAGAGGAGAGGTGAACAGTCACCAGGTGAAGGAGGTGAGATCAACAACCGCCAGTTGATGGAGGCGAGATCAACAGCCGTCGGGTGACGAAGGTGAGGTGAGCAGTAGTCAGGTGATGGAGGTGAAATCAACAGTCGTCAGGTGATGGAGGTGAAAACAACAGCCGTCAAGTGAAGGTGAGGTGAACAGCCGTCAGGTGATGGAGGTGAGGTGAGCAGTCAGGTGATGGAGGTGAGGTGAGCAGTCGTCAGGTGATGGAGGTGAGGTGAGCAGTCGTCAGGTGATGGAGGTAAGGTTATCAGCAGCCCGGTGACAGAGGTGAAGATTGGCAAAGGTCAGATTACAGTGGCGGGGGTAAGCAACATTCAGAACGCACATACACGTTGCGATATGTTCCTGAATGCACCGTTAAGACTCAAAGAAGCCGGCCATCGCGTTCGATTTAACCCATACCACCAAGCGCACCGGAGCCGCTCCAAATACGAAGCGCATATTTCCGTTGCATCGGCGTTTTTTTTCTCTCCGCAGCGCGGGTTGATCCGTGACGCGGCTCGCCACCGTTCGCGGACGTGCACGTTCCAGCAGCTCCGGAGCCGCCCGGACCGATGGTATCGCTCGACTCAGGCAACAGCAAGGTTCCGACGCGGCCTTTGCATGCCTGTCGCGCCGCTATTTCCCCCGGACGGTCAGTGTGGTGTCGATGGCATGTCGATGCGGTCACGTGAGGTACAGGCAGCGCCCCCTGCCGGTCAGCCACGGCGCCGCCGCGGCGCGGTGGCTGGCCGTGCACAGTACCGGCATTGACTCAAACCTGCCCTGCCCATAGCCGGTCTGCCAGGTTTCCACTGGCGCCACGGCAGAGCATCCGCTGTGTGATGGCGGTGCCTTCGGTACGATACTGTACCTGCAAACCCAGGGGCACCTCTCCGTTCTCACTGCTCAACTGTGAATAATTCGCCCCACGCTAGTCCATATGAGATAGACTTCCAATGGCGGTTCAGTACCATTTCGGGACACCCGAATGCCTGTGTGTCTGTGCTGTGCCTTTGCTGTGTTTGTGTCGTGCCTGCGCTATATCTGCACTGTGCTTGTGCTGTGTCCACGCCGTGTCTGTGCTGTGTCAGCACTGTGTCCTTGCTGTGCTATGCACTCTGCACTGTATCTGTATCTGCCATGTCTGAACTGTGTCTGTGCCACGCATGTGTTCTATTTGTGCTACGTCTGTGTGTGCTACGCCTGCGCTATATGTATGTTGTGCTGAGTATGTGCTGTGCCTGTGCCATATCTGTGCATTGTTCGTGCTCTACCTATGTTGTATCTGTTCTGTGCTTGTATGCATGTGTGTCTGTGTCTGTGTGTGTGTGTGTGTCTGTGTGTGTGTGTGTGTGTGTGTCCGCAGCACGGACACAGCCTCGCTGTCCGCCAACAGCCGCCGAGACACACCCACCTGGACCGTGGTCGATGATGTGGTTCTGTTCTGTCTCGTTGCAGCACACCTTGAAGACCACCTTCATGTTGTGGGTGGAGCATCGGCCGCCAATGCGACGCAGCATGTCACTGCGCGCCGAGGTCGCTGCAAATGGGACCGGTCCTCTCAGTGCACGGCGCGTAACACACAGCACAGCACACAGCTTACGGACCAGCATACAGCACAGCACACAGCTTACGGACCAGCACACGGACCAACATACGGCACAACAAACAGCTTACGGACCAACATACAGCACAGCACACAGCTTACGGACCAGCACACGGACCAACATACGGCACAGCACACAGCTTACGGACCAGCATACAGCACAGCACACAGCTTACGGACCAGCACACGGACCAACATACGGCACAACAAACAGCTTACGGACCAACATACAGCACAGCACACAGCTTACGGACCAGCATACAGCACAGCACACAGCTTACGGACCAGCATACAGCACAGCACACAGCTTACGGACCAGCACACGGACCAACATACGGCACAGCACACAGCTTACGGACCAGCACACGGACCAACATACATCACAGTGTACGGCACAGGACATAGCACAGGATATCGCACAGGATATAGTGCAGGAAACAGCGCCGCACAGCGCATGTCACGGCACACGTCACAAGGTGTCCCACAGGTTCGGACGTACTTCAGAGCGACGCCCTAAACGCATTGTCAGGAATGCTGCTCAGTGATCACACCATCTTCGTCTTCACGAACAATTAATCCCATACTCGACAAGCTGCGGGCATGAAACTTGGGATCGGACTCACACAACCAGTGGGCTATCTGAGATCTGAGGGTCCATCCAGATGGCCGATATTCACTATTAATTACAGGCGGTGTCGCCAGCCGAGAACGGAACCGGTTTTTTGACGTGCCTGCTGCGCACAGTTGATGGCGGACAATTACCGACACGTTTAGACGTCAGGACTGGACGCGTGCACATCATGTACACAAGGATATACGTGTGCACACATGGACACTGAGTATATACTCCTGCACAGAGTGCTGAACACACTTTGCATGTGCATACACACAGGCTGCGCCGTGGCGGGGCAGGCTGTCGGAGCTAGCTGGGCACGGCTGGGGCGGGGAGCGGAGTGGGGAGCGGTACATTAAGGCGCGGGGCCGTACGTTCAGGTGGGGAGTGGTATGTCGGTATTTGTGGAGGGATGCTGAGGAGGGAGAGCAGTACTGCCGTAAAAGCCGTACCACTCGGATAGATGGACAGAAATGGTTCGAGAAAAACGCAAAAAAAATGTTGGAAAGGGCACGTTGACGAAGCTATGGGCATGCTGAGGTACGATGACAGACGCTAAAGTTCAAAGTACACGCGTTATGCGAGGGTACACACAAACAAACAAACACATATAAACAAACAAACAAACACCCAAATAAACACACGAACAGCAAACAAACAAACACACCAACAAACACACACATACATGCACACACGCGCACGAGCAACAGACATCTGGAGAAAAACTAGCCGGGCCGGCTGCGCCGACGCCATCTGGACGTAATCACTTCAGGCGGCATACCATGCAGACGCCCCGGCACAGTCAACCGCCCCAACCGTCACAGCAGGCGGGGTCACGTCACAGCAGGCGGGCGCCACGGTACAGCCAACCGTCACACCAGGCGGGGTCACGTCACAGCAGGCGGACGCCACGGCACAGCAGGCGGACGTCACGGTACAGCCAACCGTCACACCAGGCGGGGTCACGTCACAGCAGGCGGGGTCACGTCACAACAGGCGGACGCCACGGTACAGCCAACCGTCACACCAGGGGGGTCACGTCACAGCAGGCGGGGTCACGTCACAGCAGGCGGACGCCACGGTACAGCCAACCTCAACCGTCACACCAGGCGGGGTCACGTCACAGCAGGCGGGCGCCACGGTACAGCCAACCGTCACACCAGGCGGGGTCACGTCACAGCAGACGGACGCCACGGCACAGCGAGCAGGCGGGGTCACGTCACAGCAGGCGGACGCCACGGCACAGCAGGCGGGCGCCACGGTACAGCCAACCGTCACACCAGGCGGGGTCACGTCACAGCAGACGGACGCCACGGTACAGCCAACCGTCACACCAGGCGGGGTCACGTCACAGCAGACGGACGCCACGGTACAGCAACCGCCAACCGTCACACCAGGCGGGGTCACGTCACAGCAGGCGGACGCCACGGTACAGCCAACCGTCACACCAGGCGGGGTCACGTCACAGCAGGCGGACGCCACGGTACAGCCAACCGTCACACCAGGCGGGGTCACGTCACAGCAGACGGACGCCACGGCACAGCAGGCGGACGTCACGGTACAGCCAACCGTCACATCAGACGGGGTCACGTCACAGCAGGCGGGGTCACGTCACAACAGGCGGACGCCACGGTACAGCCAACCGTCACACCAGGCGGGGTCACGTCACAGCAGGCGGACGCCACGGTACAGCCAACCGTCACACCAGGCGGGGTCACGTCACAGCAGGCGGGGTCACGTCACAGCAGGCGGGCGCCACGGTACAGCAGGAGGTCGCCACGGCACGGACAACCGTCACACCAGACGGCGTCACGTCACACAGCAGCGCATTGAATCGCGCCATGCAAGGCGGCAAATGTCAGGAACGTAGGGGCAACACCGCTTTGTCCCCGGGCGTGTGCGAGACGCTCTAAATCCATGGAGACGTTACCGAGCGGTGTGGGAGACCGGCGCTGGTCTGTCACAGGCGCGGGTGTGGGAGACCGGTGCTAGTCTGTCACAGATACGGGTGTGGGAGACCGGCGCTGGTCTGTCACAGATACGGGTGTGGGAGACCGGCGCTGGTCTGCCACAGGCACGGGTGTGGGAGACCGGCGCTGGTCTGCCACAGATCCGGAGCGGGAAGCAGGCGGTTCATGGTTCCAGCAAGCAGTATCAAAGCCAGGCAAATGTCAATTGGAGGACCAAGCATTACACGAATGTGTTAGTATGTGGTACAGAGCATGCAACGCCGCTGCGTCGTCGGCGATTACCGTTTTCCCCGATGAAGCGAGCTTAAAAAAGCGAACAGTTGTTTCACTCAAGGGCAGTGAAGGCTGGACAGAATGCTTTAATCCAACCAAAATGACACTGAACACGACTTAAACTTGCTATTATCGTACTCGGTATGATTTGGTGCCAGCTCCACATGCTTTTAATATGTCACCAGACACAATTTATAGTGACTAAGACGTTCGTGGTGATGCTAAGCTCTGATACTGTCAACCTTAGCAAGAAACGACACGATGGAGATCCCGAATCGTACCGTTTTCGGAAAGTTAATCAGTTCACGTGGGCATGGAGGGATGGCACGGAGGGCTTGATGACACATCCCAGGGGAGACGAGCCATGGGCTCTCCACTTGGAGGTCTGCGAGATACCTCAGGCCGGTCCGTCTCCTAGTTGTGGTATTTCGACTTTCGAGACATGCCCAGTGGAGCTGCGGAAGGAGTCACTGTCCCTTACAAACACTATCCAAGACAAGGTTCTGGGTGTGCCCTTGGACCGGGGTAAAAGCGACAACTGGGGGAGGGGGGGGTCATAGCGTTCTGACACGACACGAGACGCTTGGGGGTGTACTTACAGATGAAGAAGTAGTCCTGGCCTGGACGGAACTCGAGTCCGCCCGGCTGCGGCGTGAACGACCGGAACGTGATGGTGAAGAACATGAGCTTGTACGGCTTGTCGCAGACGGCAATGATGCGCGGGTTCGGGTTGGTGATCCGACATGTGTCGTACTCCTCCTTGGAGACCTGCAAAGGGCGAGCTAGGGTTAGGCATCGCGACTTCGACCGTCAACGTCGTGAATCATAGGATCACAGAATGCAGCAGATAACTGGTGTTTTCCTGACTGCTGGCTTCCGAGTATTGCTGCATCGTGCCAGGTAGTTGTGGAGTTCTGCTTCGGCTCGTATCTTTTTCGTGGTTGTTTAAGAACCCACATGTAAAGCTTTACCACCATGACATATGAGATTGCATTGAATTGCATGGGTTTTCTCACACCGAAAGCCTGATTGAGTACCCGCAATATTTCACAAGGACCCATGTCTCTGGACCACGCCACATATCGAAGGCAATAGATTGAGCTTTTCGTGCAAGGTATCTTCCTGGCAATGCCACATCGTTTAGTCAACTCCTCTCCCTCGTTAATATGGCTCCGGCATCATGTCCGAGAACTCCGACGACTTGCAGATCAGCCCTGCCCTCCCCTCACCTCCCCCGTCCGTGAAGCAGAGGCTAGGATTGTGTCCGGTGAGATATGGAACCGGCAGGGTCGGACAGTGAGGCTGGGTTCCACAGGGTTGGACAGAGTGAGGATGGCACCGGCAGGGTCGGACAGAGTGAGGGTGGGACCGGCAGAGTGAGGCTGGCTCCGGCAGGGTCGGACAGAGTGAGGGTGGGACCGGCAGAGTGAGGCTGGCTCCGGCAGGGTCGGACAGTGAGGCTGGGTTCCGCAGGGTCGGACAGAGCGAGGATGGTACCGGCAGGGTCGGACAGAGTGAGGGTGGGACCGGCAGTGAGGCTGGCTCCGGCAGGGTCGGACAGGTGAGGGTCGAGGTGGGTTCCGGCAGGGTTGGACAGAGTGAGGATGGCACCGGCAGGGTCGGACAGAGTGAGGGTGGGACCGGCAGAGTGAGGCTGGCTCCGGCAGGGTCGGACCGTGAGGCTGGGTTCCGCAGGGTCGGACAGAGCGAGGATGGCACCGGCAGGGTCGGACAGAGTGAGGGTGGGACCGGCAGAGTGAGGCTGGCTCCGGCAGGGTCGGACAGTGAGGCTGGGTTCCGCAGGGTCGGACAGAGCGAGGATGGTACCGGCAGGGTCGGACAGAGTGAGGGTGGGACCGGCAGTGAGGCTGGCTCCGGCAGGGTCGGACAGTGAGGCTGGGTTCCGCAGGGTCGGACAGAGTGAGGATGGCACCGGCAGGGTCGGACAGAGTGAGGGTGGGACCGGCAGGAGCGGGAAGTGTGGGACTGGGCCTGGCCCAGGTCGGCCGTGGGCTGAACCGACCAGGGCCGGCATGGGTCCAATTGGACCGGGAACAGATCAGCCTAAATGCGGATGCCAGGCTGGGCTCAGATCACAGACTAGAAGGAGCCCATGGAGAGCATCTCCATGCCACCAGCCGACACGTACGACTCGATAACGGCGCGTCCTCGACACACGACTCGATAACGGCGCGTCCTCGACACACGACTCGATTTCGGCGCGTCCTCGACACACGACTCGTTTACGGCGCGTCCTCGACACACGACTCGATTTCGGCGCGTCCTCGACACACGACTCGATTTCGGCGCGTCCTCGACACACGACTCGATCTCGGCGCGTCCTCGACACACGACTCGATAACGGCGCGTCCTCGACACACGACTCGATTACGGCGCGTCCTCGACACACGACTCGATTATGGCGCACTTCAGCTTGATCGGATTAACCACAGCCGCGCGTCGCCCGCGGCGAGCGGGTCACCTTTCAGCGCGCGCGGAAATGTCGCGATGAGCTGGCGTGAAGAGGATTCAATGAGGCCGCCATTCGTGGGGGGGGGGGGCGGAGCGGTCCGGCCCGACAGACACCGGCGAGAGCGGGCCATGGGTGGCGGCGCGCGCAAAGCCCGACCTCAATGGCGCCGCCGTTCGGTTGGGGACGCCTGCGCCGAGCTCTGGACGAGGATTACTGCCGAGCGGCGTCTGCACCTGCCCGGCCGAGAGGAGCGGCACAGATGAACAGATGGACTGGCAGATTTATTTACCGTCCTGGAGGAAAAGGGAGCACGGCCGGGGAAATTCGGCCATCCGGAGGTGGGGATGTGCGGAGGCGAATAGAGCAGAGGTGGAGAGATAGTAACATCCACAGATGGATAAATATTAAATGACAAGAACAAAAGGCATTTAATGGAGCTCTTCAAAAATACTCTTTTGTCGTGAGACGTTGACAATTGCAGCAACTTGAAAGTTGGAAATAAGAACAATTTATCAAGCACCACGTAATTACTGAGGGGAGATGAACTACACATAGCGAGGAAGGGGCCATGCCAATCAAAACTGCAGAATCACCCAGCATCCGTTGGGGATCCCATGACTACTGTAGCCTCCGCTTTACGTGTATGACTCGAACAGGTACGCAAACGATGGTCTCATGAGCTCATGTGGGCCTGCTGTCTTGAGAACAAACATGGGCTACGAATGCCAGTGGGCTGTTGGGCAATGTCATCGAGCTGCGGGGCCGGCCGAGGGCACACACACGCACAGGTGGGCCGAGGGTCGGGTCGGGAGCGGCCGAGTGAGAGCAGCAAGTGTCTGCGGCGGCGAGTGTGCATGTCTGCGGTGAGTGATGGCGGCCGCCATGTTTGGCCGCGGCGCCGGCGGCGGCCGCTCGGCTCGGAGCTGCCTGTGACCGCCGATTCATGCCGCGCCGACATGCAACTCGGCCCGCCGCCGCCAAGCAGAACGACCGACGGCAGGGGGGGGGGGGCTATCGTCGGCCCCCCGCCGGAACACGCCGCCGTATAAGGCGGAGACAAGCGGGCCGGCGCACGACCGGCCGTCTGTCTCTGCATATGGCGGCCATATTGATGAGCGGCGATGATTTGCTTCCGCAGGCGCTGCGGGGACGTGTTCTGTACGCCACACGGGGCAGGACAGGGGCAACCTGGGCCTTTTTTTAGAGTGGGCGGGGTGGGGGCTAAGGAGACGTTTGCGGCGTCGCGGTGCGCCGCTTTTGTGCGTAATTGGCGGCGCGCTGGGCGGACGCGCGGCGTGTCCGGGTACAACGTCAGGTGGCCGACGCAACCTTTACTGATCAATTATTTTTGCCGACCTTGAAGCTAAACGTACGACCTGGCGCTGCGCTAATGTCTGGCTGGCCGTCCCGCCGAAAACAGGCGGCGGCGAGAATGCGCGACCGTCGGAAAACAACAGAGGCTGAGCGACGAGGGGACCCGGCCGCGCCGCCACCACTGGCAAACAACGGCCTAATCACATGGTGTCTGTGTGGTACCCAGAATAGGTGGCTTGCCCGGGGACAAAGACAACGCCCACTTGGCGTGAGTTTGTTGTCCGCCGCTACTTTAGCGTTAGTTCGGAAATGCATTCGCTGATAGTTGTTTCGAGCTGCACTGGTTGTACGCTGCTTGCGATCAAGAGCACGCCACAGGGAATGTTATCACGTCAGGTGCAAAATTGATAACGGGATTGCTGTCAGCAAGAACGATTCGCAGCGCAAACATGCCGCGCCTGCAGCATCTATCGTGCCAGGAGGTATCGCAGAGCGGAACTAATGTGACACGGCTATTGGAGCTGGAATGCTTCAGCGGCGGGGGGCAGCAGCGGGCGTACGTGGCGGCCGCGTGCTGCACCGACCGCTACGAGGCGCTGCCCACCACAGTAACGTCAGACACAGAGCAGCAAACGCTACGAGGCGCTGCCCACCACAGTAACGTCAGACACACAGCATCAAACGCTACGAGGCGCTGCCCACCACAGTAACGTCAGACACAGAGCAGCAAACGCTACGAGGCGCTGCCCACCACAGTAACGTCGAACACGACGAGGCGCTGCCCACCACAGTAACGTCAGACACACAGCATCAAACGCTACGAGGCGCTGCCCACCACAGTAACGTCAGACACAGAGCAGCAAACGCTACGAGGCGCTGCCCACCACAGTAACGTCAGACACACAGCAGCAAACGCGCCGCCGACGCCGAGGCGCTGCCCACCACAGTAACGTCAGACACACAGCAGCAAACGCGCCGCCGACGCCGAGGCGCTGCCCACCACAGTAACGTCAGACACACAGCAGCAAACGCGCCGCCGACGCCAGCCGCCGACGCCAAGGACTCACGTTATAAATTATGTACTTCTCGATGTCCTCCTCATTGGTCCACTCGTTGTAGACGGGGCAGATGATGGTCACCTGGTCGTACTCGAACAGATTGTTGCCCTTATTCACGTCGATTATGTGGTCGGTGTTGCTGATCTGGAATCTGTGGGGCAGAGAGGGCGGCGGTCAGCGCACTGGTCGGCCACCGACTGGGGCCGCTGGCGCGCTCCGGCGGTGGTTCAGGCGCCCGCATTCCACGGATCGCAGACAACTCTGGCGCACCGCAAAAAGCGCGCCGCCGGTTGCAGACGGCGGCCGGCCGTCAGCGGCGGTGGTGGCGCGGCCGCCGACGAGCGCCACTGTCGGCGCCCCCCCCCGCCCCACCCCACCGCCCCCGACGAGGGTGGAGTGCCCGCGTCACTTTCACCAGGCGTGGGCGGACGGCACTCCGGCACTGCAGATTGGGACGGGCCGACGCTCCAACTAAAGAGGGGAGGGGAGTGGTGGGGGAATACCAGCGCACATCGGTACAGACGGCACCAGTGTACGCAAACAGCGAGAATCGTGAGAACGCGACGCACTGCATCAGTTGCAAATGCTGGAACATGCCGCAATACGTGTTGTATGCGGCTTTACGACATATTAAATGGCCGAGGCGTCGCCTGTCTCTCACATAAGCTGGAAAGGCGAGCGCCACGAGGAAATGAACCGATACCTCCGATATCCCATACGACAAACTTAACCACTGAGGTACCGACGCACAATACGCATTGCGAGACATTGGGATATAAAGCAACACACGGTGGAATATTTGCTGTAAAATTAACTGCAGTATCTTGGAATACACATCAATATACACTGGACACCAGCATGTGCTGTAATATACTGTGTATCCGACGATATTGCACAGCATGCAACACAGCGATTTGTGTCACAGCACGGAAGCTGACCGACCACAAGCGCACCACGTGACACAATGCAGTGGGTATCTACACCAGGTGAGGGACAAAAAAAAACACGAGTACTTAAACATAGGTACTCCAGAACAGCTGTAGCATCTTGCACTCCCAGGCTCGGTACAAGCTGTGCCGTATTGCACAGTGGGGGTCCAGAACATGCTGCTGGAGACTGCGTACTAGAGTACGGAGCACAATGAAGCGGCACACATGGGATCCAAAGTGTTGGGGAACAGGGATCGCAAGGCCCCCTATGGAGAGATGGCGTCCCTCATGACTGAAAAAGATGTCTCACCAGGATGCTCGAGTGCGCGCCCTCCATTTTTTTCTAGCCCAAGGTCCCGCTGAGTAGAAATGGCGTGCATCTGGAGATACCCAATGCGGTGCACACACCCTTGGTTTTTCAGTTCATGGGGCCCGTCTGGGAAATAGGGCTCACCCCCAGACGATTCCCTCCTTCTCAAATACAAGTTTCTGGATCCGCCCTTGCATGCAGTGCAGTAGGGTATTTCTTTGATCGTCATCATCGGCTGGGCTGTTGTATATAAACTTGTGTTTAGCCATTCGCGAACCGTCAACATTTGGCTGTGGTTGGCCTATGCTTTGCGGCTTCACGCCTTGATGATTGCGGCAAACACTGGGAAACATAGTCGTCGATCGAATCCGATGAAGCCCGCAAGACTGAGTGAATCAATTCGGACTGGGGTCCTCCTCTGCCGCTGTTTGTTGCGCGCCGCCTGAGGCGTTCCCGGTGATCGGCGCGGTCCGCGCCTCGACCAGATGCGCCGGCCCGTTTCAGCCATTTTGTTCTGGCGACATCTCGGCACGACGTGGCCGCCAGACACGCGCCGGCGCCGCGCCGTTGGTACGTCGCGAGCGGCACCGGTGCGTCGCCAGCGTCACTGGTGCGTCGCCAGCGTCACTGGTGCGTCGCCAGCGTCACTGGTGCGTCGCCAGCGTCACTGGTGCGTCGCCAGCGTCACTGGTGCGTCGCGAGCGGCACCGGTGCGTCGCCAGCGTCACTGGTGCGTCGCCAGCGCACGGTGCGTCGCCAGCGTCCCGGTGGTCGCCAGGTCACTGGTACGTCGCCAGCGGCACCGGTGCGTCGCCAGCGTCACCGGTGGTCGCCAGCGTCACCGGTGCGTCGCCAGCGCACCGGTGCGTCGCCAGCGCACCGGTGCGTCGCCAGCGTCACCGGTGCGTCGCCAGCGTCACTGGTGCGTCGCCAGCGTCACCGGTGCGTCGCCAGCGTCACCGGTGCGTCGCCAGCGTCACTGGTACGTCGCCAGCGTCACTGGTACGTCGCCAGCGGCACCGGTGCGTCGCCAGCGTCACTGGTGCGTCGCCAGCGTCACTGGTGCGTCGCCAGCGTCACTGGTGCGTCGCCAGCGTCACTGGTGCGTCGCCAGCGTCACTGGTGCGTCGCCAGCGTCACTGGTGCGTCGCCAGCGTCACTGGTGCGTCGCGTCCGCCGCCGCCGTGCCAGCACGCTCCGTCGGCGGCGACGGCGCCGCTCGTTACTGTGGCCGACAGTCGCCGACGTCACCGGGCCAGCTGGCCAGGCACAACCCGGCGCGGCTCCGACAACACTCGGCGCCGTACTGGGGGTGGGGGCGCTCCGACCGACACTCCGCCGTACTGGGGGTGGGGGGCGCTCCGACCGACACTCCGCCGTACTGGGGGTGGGGGCGCTCCGACCGACACTCCGCCGTACTGGGGGTGGGGGCGCTCCGACCGACACTCCGCCGTACTGGGGGTGGGGGCGCTCCGACCGACACTCCGCCGTACTGGGGGTGGGGGCGCTCCGACCGACACTCCGCCGTACTGGGGTGGGGGCGCTCCGACCGACACTCCGTCGTACTGGGGGTGGGGGCGCCCGACCACCACTCCGCCGTACTGGGGGTGGGGGCGCTCCGACCGACACTCCGCCGTACTGGGGAACAGGCGCCAACAGCAACCCGCCGCTCCGGAGTCTGTCCGACGACACACTGCCGGGCCGGGGACGGTTTCCGACAGCGTGCCGTCGTGCCGAGCGCTACATTCGACACAGCCAGCCGGTCGCAGCGGCCGGCCAGAGCGCTATCGCCCCTGGCCCACATCCGCCGGAATCCCAGACCATATCGGGCTGGCCGCGCCGCGCCGTTTGCCCAGGTTATATTGGCACGGCGGCGCCGATAAGGATTTCCTGCGGTCAATGCGTTTGTTCGGGCCACCCCGGTGTCAGATGTCGGCCTTTGTAGCCGCGCGATGTTTGACAAATCGGAACTGGATGAGCTTGTGTAAATACGGTGGAACGCCGGTCAATAATACGGGGTCGAAGTCAAACAGCCGGCCGAAGAGTGGGGACAACATGGCTGCATTGCTTCAGAAACGACCGGATGTCCGGGCGAAGACCTCCGAAACTGCCGATTCCAGCTCCAGAAGCTACCAGCTGACAGGATATGACGCAGCAGCACGGGGGCGGATGGGGGGGGGGCGACGCGGTCTGTTCGCGCAAACACACCACACATACCAAACGAGTCGATGCTCGCATTGGTAGCGGATTTCCAGCTATATTTGCTACAACAAGAGAGATTGTGTGATATCTGATTGGCGAGATTGTGCAGCAGCAATCAGTCATGGTGGATGGACGATGCCGTCTACTTGGATTTTTTCTTATGCATCTCCCCATCCAATTTTACACTTCTATTTTTCCTCTTCATATCCTGCCTCAAAACACTGCTCAACAGCAATCCAAGGACGAGCGTGTGTAAAGAAACACTAATGGCCACCGCAGGACCAGTCTGTGTAAAACATCACTCGGCACCGTCTCAGGTTAGGTACACAGGTACACAGCACCACTCAGCGCCGTCCCAGGGCCAGAACACACCAGACCTGGACAGCCACCGTCCAGACGGCCACAGTGAGTCAGAATTGGCGCCTGCCGACCGACGTGCCGGCCCAGTCTGGACGGCCGACACACGTCGCTGCCGACCGACGTGCCGGCCAGTCTGGACGGCCGACACATGTCGCTGCCGACCGACGTGCCGGCCCAGTCTGGACGGCCGACACACGTCGCTGCCGACGGCGGGGAGCAGCACGCCGCTGCAGCCACGTGCCAACACAGCTGGCGACGGGGCGCCCCGGCCGCGCCCTCTGCATATCCATATCGCGGTCACCATGCGCGACGCGCAGAGATATTTTGGCCACCAAGGAGTCACTTATCATATTGTGCTCGTGTTTTGACGGGGAATATGCGGGAGCGCTGATCAGAGCCAGACATGAAGCAGCTTTTGTTGGGGGAAAGTCCCTCTCGTGCCGTGCCGAATCCCCGATGGTAACACTCCCCGCGGGGACCACTGGCGCATCATTCACGGCGACATTGTTCGGCGCGCGCACACGCACGGGGCAATATTCGGGCAGACCAGCTCGATAACATCGCGTCCGCGGCGATATGCCCGCCGACCGGGCAGGTGGTGGAGCTGCGCCCGCAGTGAACACCGAACCAACACGCACCTGCCAACCGGCACGTCGTAAACACGCAGTCAGTCTGCACCCGCCGGATGGCCCGGCCGGCGCGGAGCCCACTCTGGGCCGGGACAGCCGGCCCCGCCAGCTCACATTATGCGCGCACAGTCGTGCCGGCCGTTAGTCACTCTCTCCGCCGTTCACCTCTGCCGCCCTCTCTCCTCGCGCACTCTCCCAGATGGGTATCTCGTCGCCGGCGGCCGTGCCGCCGCCCGACGAGCGGCGGGTCGCGCGGCCCACTGGCCGGCCCGCCCGCCTGCACCACCCGGCCCCGGCCCCGGCCCCGGCCACGGCGCCACCGCCCGGATTAGTCTGTCGGCGCCGCTCGACCTGCCTCGCAGCTACAAGCTGCGAACGCGATCGCCGCTCGTCACTCGCCGACCGGTCGCGGATAGACCGCAAACCGGCGCATCGTCGGCTGCAAGGCGGCGCACCGTGCAATTAGCGAGACGCAGCGGAGAGCTGCCAGCGGGTCCGGCGCACACGTCGCGTCTGGTTAGGCCCGACGCGACGCGCGGGGGTCCGACAGCCGACAGGAGGGGGGGGGGGGGTGCATTGTGAAGCTGTTCAACAGGCCGGCGGCGCAGCAGCGACAGCCGGCTTTTTGTCGGCTCCGCTGCCGAAGTAATAAGCGCGCAGCACTCGCCGGCACGGACGGCTCGGCGATAGGCGACGAGACCTGCGCGCAGAACAGCTGTTGGCGCGGCGAACTGCGGCAGAACAGCTGCCGGCCCTGCGAACAGAGGCAGAACAGCTGCCGGCGCGGCGAACAGCGGCAGAACGGCTGCCGGCGCTGCGAACAGCAGTTGAGCAGCTGCCGGCGCGGCGAACTGCGGCAGAACGGCTGCCGGCGCTGCGAACAGCAGTTGAGCAGCTGCCGGGGAGGTGGGTGAGCAGCGGCAGAACGACTGCCGGCGCGGCGAACAGCAGTTGAGCAGCTGCCGGGGAGGTGAGCAGCGGCAGAACGGCTGCCGGCGCTGCGAACAGCAGTTGAGCAGCTGCCGGGGAGGTGAGCAGCGGCAGAACGACTGCCGGCGCGGCGAACAGCAGTTGAACAGCTGCCGGGGAGGTGAGCAGCGGCAGAACGGCTGCCGGCGCGGCGAACAGCGGCAGAACGGCTGCCGGGGCGGCCGTCGATGTGCTGGCTAACGACGCAGCTCGTCCCGGTGTCTGACACAGTCGGCCGAGCGGTCGCTCCAGTCTCGGCAGCGGCGCCGTTAGTCGCGCCGCCTCGACTCGGCTCGCGGCGAGGCTTGCCGGTGGCGCTGGCGCGCGCCAGCCACCTCAATGACGTCGCACCGCGAGACGGACGACGGGCGGGGCGCAATGTGACGCGGCTGGAGGACGCAGGCGAATGCGGCGCAGGGGCCATTAGCGGCGAATGGGCGGCGTGGCGAGGGGGTGGGCGCCTGCCAATCGCTGCCGCCGCTGTAACCGCCGCCAGGTACCGGAAGCCCAGCCAGTTCTGAGAGTAGCTCGGCCCGCTGTCCTCCGGCCAGACCTTCCCAGCGCAGTGGGCGCACCTGGAGCTGGACCAAAAGTGGAATGGGTTTAGGCTCGTGTTCTTGTGATGTTGCGACTTAACCCACTCCCGAGCCACAGAGTCCCGATCGCGACGACCGTGTCAACCAAACTCGGCTGCCCGGAGCCACTGCGTGAGCGCCTGTTGTTGTGTTTGTGTTTGGCCGTAGGTGGGAACTGTGACGTCATCGGCGCGGTGACGCTACGGTTTCCCGTGTGGTGACAGGTCATATGCGAATAAATGCGGCCGGTCATATGCGAAGCGGAGATTAGTCATTCCGCCTTTCCGAGGCGCCTGGGGAGGAAGCCCTAACCCCGCGCATGGTCTGGCGCTGATTCTCGTTGGCCTCCGGTACTTTGGCGGACTCCTCACCGGGTATCGCTCTTCGGCTCTGTTCCTCAGGAAGACCCGCCTGTCGCTCGGATTAGGTTCGACCAGATTAAAATTAACTAATATCCAAGCAAAAAGAATTCAAGCGAGAGCGATAGAAAGCTAAATGGGGATAAGAGAGAAACAGAGAAAGAGAGAGAGAGAGAGAGAGAGAGAGAGAGAGAGAGAGAGAGAGAGAGAGAGAGAGAGAGAGAGTGAGAGAGAAGGAGGAGTGGATGGTTAAGAAAGAGAAAATAGAGACAGGACCAAAATAGGAGTGTGACGGAATGTGAAAATTACACAAAGCGATGAAGATATTAAAAAATGGGCCAGAGTGGGCGGCATCGCTGTCTTGTGAACCTACCACTTTGATGAGGTGACTCCTTTATTAATAGCAAACCCAAATATATCGCGAAGGTCTCTCCATGTCACGTGCTGCCTTCTGTAGCGAGGCGACTGCCAGCCGGGCCGCGCGTCCCCCGGCCGGCGCCTGCGGCCACCTCCGGGCCGGCGCACAGCAGACCGCCTGCAACTATGCAGATCGACGGAGGTGTGGGAACGGCTATGGACCCATAATTTCGGCCGTCGCTCGGCCGCATTGGATCGCTTAGCTAATAACACCGAGAGCCACAGTTTACGAGGGCTCCGGACGGGCGCCGGCGGCGCTCGGGCCGCAGGAAACGGAGCCGGCCGCCGCGTCACGACTGCATTCCGCGGCCGGGCGGCGGCGCCGGCGCGAGGCTCCCACACCGCTCCCCGCAATGGCGGTCGCCGCCACGCCGCCCGGAAAACCGGCCGCCGCCACCACATGGCAGCCGTCCCGCGTCGTCTCCCCAGACGTCGATCCACACCACTCTCAACGTCGATCTGCGCCACCCTCAGACGTCAATCTGTGCCACCCTCAGACGTCGATCTACACCACCCCCAGACGTCGATCTACACCACCCCCAGACGTCGATCTACACCACCCCCAGACGTCGATTTACACCACCCCCGGACGTCGATCCACACCACCCTCAACGTCGATCTGCGCCACCCTCAGACGTCAATCTGTGCCACCCTCAGACGTCGATCTGCGCCACCCCCAGACGTCGATCTGCGCCACCCTCAGACGTCGATCTGCGCCACCCTTTGACGTCGACCCACGCCACCCTCAGACGTCGATCTGCGCCACCCTCAGACGTCGATCTACACCACCCTCAGACATAGACTTGCGCCATCCTCAGACGTTGATCTGTGCCATCCTCAGACGTCGATCTACGCCACCCTCAGACACCGACTTGTGCCATCCTCAGACGTTGATCTATACAATCGTCAAACGCCTATCCATGCCCTCAGGAGTAACAACCCAAACTACCGTGTCAGAGACTCCCATAGAGATCTGAAAACATCTGGTCATAAAATAATGTCACTTACTTTGCACACAAACACGCACAAACGCGCGCGTTCACACAAACACATACACAATATATATATACATCTATATATATATATATATATATATATATATATATATATATATATATATATATATATGCATGTATATTGTATGCATATATTGGCTGCTGTTGACACCGGCCCACACTGCTCTCAGAGATGCCGCCCTTCTTGCTGTTGTTGAGCCGCCGACTACTAGTTCTCAAGGATGCTAATCGCCGGAGGTCTCAGGATCACAATGCACGACTGATGTCACATCCAAACATGGGTGCCGGCAGTCTTAACATGGGCGTCGGCGGTCCTGACATGGGTGTCGGACAATCGGACAGACGGACAACGCAGTGGACAGCAGCGGCAGGACAGACGTCGGAAAGCAGCAGGCAGGAGTTGGGTGAACGCCCAGGACAGCCACACAATGGCACAGCTGAAATGCGACAGGTGCAAGTCAGGCACTAACGCCGCTACAACCGGTACAGAATGCCGTGAACAGAGCAACAACAAGGATCGAGTATACATTGCAAACATAGGTAAGAGTCGGCAGATCAACGGGAATGCAAGGTGGAACTTTTTTTCCTGCCGACTGGTTGGGAGATGATCCCCGGACTGGGACGTATTCGGGAATTACATGGCGTGCGGTTTCGTTCGTCATCTCTGCAGAGCGGACGACGCTAATTCTTGTGTCTGGCTGCAGGGACGAACGGCCCGGCTGGATATTCCTAATTAACTGCTGATTGTGAAAATACGCCTGGCCGATGACTTGGCATGTGAATACTGCAATCGCCATCTTAAACATGACGCCGATGATGACGGCTATCCGGCATGGGTCAAGGCCGGGCCGGACAGGCGCCGATGAAAGTGAATAGCTGGGCGGGGGACAATGGTGGTGCGCGAGGCGATCCGCCGGCGCCGGCCGGAGCCAGGCATGCAGCGGCCGTAATCCCCGACCGGCCGGCGCCGCGCCGCGCCGCTCTCTCTCTCTCTCTCTATGACGGCTCCACCGCTGAGCAGCGTGACGGAGGCGCGTGACGCCGGGCGGCGTGATGGACACACGTGATGTGCGACCTGGCGGCCGCCGGTCGGGTCGGCGGCGTGGTGGGCAGGTGCCGGCCCCGTCCGGGAGGGGGCGGCGGCTCGGCCGACCGGCAGACGTCTGTCACAGCGGGCGGCTGAGTACGGCCGACGAGCGTGACGGCCCGGCCGGCGCACGGCCGTCACCTGTCAGTGACGTCATCTGTCAGTGACGTCATCTGTCGGTGGCCGCTCGGCCGGCGAAATATTCCGGCCGGCCACGGTCGCTTTTCAGGGCCATCCCACCTGCTCAGCCATCACGGCGTAGTGGTAACTTTTTAAAAAGCCGGGTGGGCCGTGGTTTATCCCCACACTCCACCCCTCACCCTGCGGCGAGGCTCGTGGCTCCCGGTGACGTCAGCAGGTGGCCATGAAGGCTGCGCAATGACGCCGGCCAGTCCGCTCCGCGAGACCGTCCAGATACGGCGATACAAAGAGGCGTGTCGCTACACTGACCAACGTCGGCCGGCCAGCCCGCTCCGCGAGACCGTCCAGATACGGCGATACAGAGAGGCGTGTCGCTACACTCGGACCAACGTCGGCCGGCCAGCCCGCTCCGCGAGACCGTCCAGATACGGCGATACAGAGAGGCGTGTCGCTACACTCGGACCAACGTCGGCCGGCCAGCCCGCTCCGCGAGACCGTCCAGATACGGCGATACAGAGAGGCGTGTCGCTACACTGACCAACGTCGGCCAGCCCAAAGTAAATCGAACAAAAAGACGAGAACACCACCACCGATGCCCCTCCCTTACAGTCTTGACAACGACGGCAGACACCGACACAACCACCACGAGCAGGGCCAGCCGTCCGCCGCCCGCCTCCTGGTGGCGTCTGGCGGTGCCGGGGCGGAGCCGCGGCGCCCGGTGTGGCTGTATCGTGACTCAGCACGCGTACAGATCGGGCAGAGGGCTCGGCGCCATCTCGCTGGGCCGGCGGCGGTCGAACCCGACCGGTACCGTCATCTCACCGCTATATCATGTCAGAGTAATTACCGCAGATTAACCGGGCACCGATTAGTATGGAGATGGCGGCGGGATGCCACGCCACGGCACGTTTCGCCGCTTGCTGAGGGTGGCCTATTTTCCCGGACATACGTGAATGACCGACGGCGCATATGGGCTGGTTTAAAAACTGCCTTCGCATAGCGACTGCATTCAAATGAACCGACGAGCGTTTTGTCAGGTCGCTAATTTGCTGCCAACAGCCTCAGGTGCAGGATCCGTGCAGGAAATGACTGCACTGCTCACGGAAGCGACATGCCACGTGTCTTGGCACATGGCATGTGGTATGTGCCGGCGCGAACAGGTTGGCTGTGCTATGGCACGTGCCCTGCCGACGAACGGGTGGTGCCATGTTTTCCCGTTTGCGGTCGGTTGTCCGATCGACCCCAGTCGACCGGGAAGAGAACGCTTCGGCAGCGATATGTTCCAACACGCGGCGAGTGGCTACCAAGCACGGCAATCAACGCGGCGAGTTCACGCAGTGCCGACAGTCGCGACCTCCCCGATAGGACGGCTGGTAAACGGTCGCGAAAGGCGACCGGTCCGTGACTGGAAGAGTCATTCCCACCCCTGCCGACGGCGCGTCCGCTGATAAAGTGGCACGGACAATCAGACAACGACTGAACCATTGCGATGAGAAGATAGCGAGACTGGTTCCGTGGGTGAAATACCCTTATAGCGCGGGTCAGTCTGTGAGGAAGTCACCATTGACACGACTAAGCAGCGTGAGACATCACAGGCGCGATTAAGTGACCGAGGCAGGAGTGAGAGCTACCAAAAATTACCTTCAGCGGAAGGCGAACCTCGTCAGAGAAGAGTGGTGGTATTTCTGGTGTGTGGTTGGAGGGGTTCCAGCTCGTCGGTTACTATTGAAAGGCAGTATTGCGTTGAACAGACGGAAACCAGATTAAAGAAGAAGAAAGTATGGATCCGAAATTCGGAAATCCGTCGAGGAAGAACATGTAGTGAAGTAGATAAGATTGTTGAGACGAAAGTGTGGAAAATATATAGCGCTTTCTAAAACAATCAGAGGAAAGCATGAATATTGAAACCGGATGCACATAACATCCACACGCATGAGATTTAAACGCTTCAATTTGCAACAGCCATGTTTGCCGCTCGCAGTTGAATAGCTGTCGGCTCAAGACTCGACATGAATGGCAGATCAGTCAGAGCCTTCACTGTGCTGTTTATGCATTCTGGCAAGACACACACAGTAGAAAACAGACGTGCCCAGTTGACATTTAGCCAGTGATGGCACGGCCGAGCCTAATCCCCATCATAATAATTGAATACGCACACAAAAGCAGCCGCAAGCAAAAGCAAACAGCGACAGCTTCGGACGCAAAAACCAACCGCAAACAAGCCGAGTGGCGTTCCTGAGCGCCCATCACCAGCTCTGTAAAGAGGTTTTGACCTTGGTGAAACATACCGTGTAGAGAAACAACACGCTATAATTTTTATACCAAAATGCCGTCGTCGTCGTCATCACCGCCGTCAATCTTAGCACCACCTGTAGCAATGTGTTGTCGAGGAGATATAAAATATGTGTCTCTGGTTTTCAGTCTTGTACCTTTCCATTATATTCTGCTGTATTTTTTATATCTCCATTTCCCGTCTCTCTTCGTCTTCATATTTATTTCCTTCCATCTCTCCTTCCTGTCGTAGTGCGAGCTTCTACGCTCACCCATCTCCTCCGAACGTAATGCACTCCCACTCAACGTCAAGCGCTGTGTCAGCTCCATCCAGGCCTGCTAAAACGCTCCTGTCTGCCTTCCTACCCCACCCGGAGTGTTCAGGGCTGCATCGTCCTCACTTCTCTTCCCTACACCATCCCCCTCCCCACCCCACCCGGAGCGTCCAGGGCCGCATCTGCCTCACTCCTCCTCCCTACATTGCAACTAATCGACACCATTTACATATGAATAACGCCACCAAAGCTGCAGGGATACATGAATATAAAAAGGCCCACATCTTGATTAGAATCTGGAGAAGTCGTGAGGGAGCGTGGGTACCGGCGATAAATCCGCCATCGACAGTTGCGGTGGCGTGAGACGACAGCCAGTCCCCTCCCCACACTCCCGGGCCTACTACAATTAAGTCTGCTCTTCAGGCGAGAGACGCGGCACTGGCCGACACGGCGCGCGCGGCCCCAAGACTGGCCTTGTCTGCACAGCGTGAACCATTGGAACGCACCACTGGCGTCCCAGCGCACCGGACAGTGATACGTGGCTAAATGTCGCCACACCGATAGTGGCTATCAGATGAGAACGTCCGACCAAGGTCGTTGTTTATCGCCAGCGCCAGCCTCCCGCTGACTACCGGTGTTGGCCGCCGCCGGGGCGTTCGCGCACCGCGGCATTCTGCTGTCCGGACACGTTTTTGTCGGCAGCGTGTCCGCCGCCGGTATTGTTGTCCACCTGGCCGAGAGCGTACTTCTACTGCTCCTGACCGGCGCCACCGTCTCTCCCCTCCCGCCACGGCCGGGGGGGGAGTGCGCGCGGCCGTTAGCGGTCAGCGTTGCCCGCTTGCTAGCGGACAACGCCACCGGTTCGTGCGACTGTCGCTGGGTAATGTTTTCCGCCTGAGACCGGCGCGGCGCGGCTATCGGCCCGCTTCAGGCTGGCGTGCCTGTCGACGGCCAGCGCCGACCCACCGCTCGCATGTCTACAGCCAGTGCTCTTCAGGGCTGCTGCATCGCAGTCTCTGGTGTTAGTGGCCAACTGTGACTGGCGAGTTCCAGTCGCCCGGCCAGCGGAGCGGCGAGACGCGGCGCGCCGGCGCCCTCCGCCCTTTCACAACGCGCCAGCTCGGCCGCCGGGAAACAATGGCGCCGCAGCATGCCACCGCACGGACCGCATTGCACCGCCGTCTGCCGACAGAGTCCACGGCACGGCGAGCATGCCGACGTGGCTGGCGGCTGACGGCTGGCGCGACCTGCTCCGACTCCTCCCCGCTCGCCGCCCCGCCCGACCGTCGCCGCAGCCCGACCGTCTCGGAATCTCGCAACGTCCGGTTCCTCGTCTCTGGGCCCGGCCCGGCGCGAGTCGCCCTGCGGCGGTAGGACCAAGGTCACCGGCGTCCAGCGGCCGCGGGCCACTTCACGATGGCATGGCTCAGACCCCGACAAGGTCCCGCTCATGTCACTCGGCGCCAGAGCAGGGGCGCCAATATCGGGCCGATCCCCATGCTGGCCTGTGGCGGCTGCTGAGGACTGACCGCGCCGGCAGAAGACACGCCAGCGTTACCTTCGAGACGCCGCACTGTGGCAACGTGGTAGGGTCGCTGTGGCGCAACACTCATTAAGCGCCCCTACGAGACATTGAAAATACGGCACATAGGAAATGGTCGAGATGGCGTGGCGCTCCACTTGGGACGGACTGAGACACGGTGTAGGGGGCTAGGACACGCTGGAAAGTCCTGGAAAACAAAAGAGACTTAGTTTAAATTATAATATTAGAGAGACTAGGGAATGGTGGAGAGAGAGGGATGGTGTGGTTGGAAAGAAGTAGGCCGGTTAAAGTGTGGATGATGAAGAACGGGGGAGAAATTAGAACACAATGGCACGTGCTACAGCTGGGTGCCGCAGATGGTGAATACTGAACGAACAAGGATACGCACAATGGGGTAGGGTGGGGACACCAAAGACGCAGCGGACGGGCTGGGGCACAGCGCGTTCGGAAGAGTGGGATACAGATGAATTTGAGGACCATGAAAACGACTCGGTCTCGTCATTCATACATAGAAGTGGCTGGGCGCCGCGCTATGGAGGCCGCCGAAACGGAACAGAGCCACACATGGAATCCAACCGGGCAGAAATTCACGGGGAGAGAAGGGCGAGAGTTGGGCCCAGACTCAGCTGAGGGACGGGCAGGTGGACCAACCGACCTGCCAACACAAGCGGGCACATGGCGCGTCTCTCGCAGTCCGCATCCCGACAGCGGTCGACGCCGAACGTCGTTCGGGCGCTGGGCCGACGGCGGCACCAGACGACCCTTTCGACGCCAGCTGGACGCCGCAGGGGCTCGGCTAATCCCGCGGCTGGGCGCGCGCACTGGGCGCGCCGGTCGGCTCGTTACAAAACATATTGGCTCGAGTGCTCGGCGCGACCGGCGGTGCATCGTCTAACACACCTGGTGATTATCTCCGCAGCGTGTTGTCTGCGACCTGTTGTCATGACGACGCGAATCAATACCGGCCAGCGACTGCGCTGCCACGCGCACTGGCGGCCGGCATCATGTACACCCCTCCCCATCTCTCTCCCCCTCCATCTCTGCCTCCTGTCCCTCCCCTCTATCTCTCTGCCTGCCCCTCCTCTCTTCCTCTCCCGCCTTTCCCTCCCCATCTTTTCTCTCGCCTGCTCCTCCCCCCTCTCTCTCTCTCTGGCGACGTTATCCAGCAGTCGTCATAGCAGCCTGTGCGGTCGTCACGGCTGTCAGGACCAGGCTTGTCGACGCCCGGCTTCCCCGTTTGCGTCCCGTTTTCGGCCACACCGCACGCCTTTCGGGCCCAAATCCGTGTCGGGTATTTTCACCTGGCGGTATTCAGTACCGGTCGTTTTCGATGGGTAACCCGATATTTGTCGCGCTTGGGGAGCCGTCGACCGGCACCGGATGACGGGAGCATTCTTCGCAGGCCCTTTGTGCTGCGTCAAGTGGTCCGTGCCTCTTTACCCCTTGCCCGTCCCACGGGCTGGGGAATGTACAATGGTCGCGTCTGTAACTGCACGGAATAAAGGCCGGCTGAAGGAATTCCAGCCAGCCCAGCGGGAGGCCCACAGGGCTGCGGCTGGCCGCCGCGCGCGGCGCAGGTCGGAGGGCAGCGCCAACAGAGAGAAAGAGGGAGAGAGACACGAGGTGTTCCGCCTCATTTGAACCCGCCCCATTACGCCGCCGTCCGGGAGAGCATTAATTAAACATTCATGAGACCACTGTTCGGTATTGATGAGCTGCTTTTGGAGGTCGGAGAGACACGCCGTTTAAAGGAGACGAGAAAATGAGCGCGGCGTGCGGGAGGCACGCTCGCACGCACTGACCCACCGTGACCGCGCCGTCAGTCGGCGATGTCGGGGGTCGGGGTCGCCACCAAAAACAGGTCGAAAACAAAACCGGCTCCGAACTCGAATCGATGCACAAAAGCGGGGGCCGGCAGGCGGCGCACGCTGCGTCGGCCGACTCCGACACATCAATCACGACCAGGTAACTCGACCCGGCGCGGGCCGGCGGTGAAAATGTGGGAAACGTTCCCCTCGCATGCGCTTGGCCGGCCGGCGAGCTCGACGTGCATCCGACCGGCGCCGACGTGTGACAGCTCGGTCGGCGAGCAGCTGAGCGGCACCGGGCGGAAACACGAGCTCCGCGGGGCAGCGGCCGCCGCCCGTCCCCCCGCCGCGACGCAGCGCGTCGAAACCGGAGCCGTCGCCGACGGCACGCAACGCACGGGGCGCGCTCGAGACGAGGAAACGGAGCGCACGACGCCGCACATGCAGGCCGGAAGTGGGGCTGGCATGTGTGATGCATTCGCCGGCACGAACAGTCCGAATGCGGGGTTTCTCGCGGGAAGCCGGCGACCTTATTTCGGAATTTCGGAGTGCAGTTTGGTGTTGAAGTACAGTCGCCGGCACGGCCGGGCTATGACACCCCTACCCTCCCCTCCGCACTCGGCGACAGCTTCCTCGCTGCCACCCTAATGGGAACAAACGTAACTCAATCCAGCCGGATGGGTGTTTACGTCGCTGGCAAACAACGAATAACTAACGAGTTTACACGAACGAATCGGACAGCTGGCAGGACGCACAATGGACCGACTGTTGGTCGGCGCCGAGGAAATCGCGCCGGCACCACGGCACTCGGTGTCACCGCCACTCCAGGGCCACAAATTCCCAGGAATGTATAAATATCCGGATTACGTTTCGGGCAATTGGATTTGTCTGTCGCGCTATTCATCGCATTTGTTTGTTGATAATCGTGTTTCCCGGATGGACCGACGGTGTGTTTTTGTTATCAGGTGAACGGTGCTTCAGACGTCGCAGCAGTGTCCGGCCCTGGCCGGTGTAGCAACGTCCAGCCCTGGCCAGCGTAGCAGCATCAGGCCCTGACCGGTGCAGCAATGTCCGGCCCTGGCCAGCGTAGCAGCGTCCAGCCCTGGCCGGCGCAGCAACGTCCGAGCCTGGCCGGCGCCGACCCAGAGTAGCACAGCAACGCTACGTTCGGCCCATTAGTGGCCAGGGGTGGTCGGCCTCAAGCCCTTCCCTTGTCCCTTCAGCTCTGAGTCTGCTGGTTTCTAGTCTTGGATTGTGGACACCTGATTATGCGTGGCGATGTACAGTTCTCGGTTTCACTTATCATTTTTTTCTTCAATTTCGGTGCAACACATATTGTCTCTCGATTCCAAGTACGACTGGTGGTCCCTTCAGTCCCACGCGCAAGTGGCGATCTCGCCTCGGGTCCAGGTACGACTGACATCCTTTCTCGTTCCCTGAAGTGACTGGTGGCTCTCCTCGGTCTCACATATGACTGGTGGTCCCCTGTCGGCACCAGATACGATCCTCCGCGATCCAAGATCCAACTGGTGGTCCCTCTTCAGTCACAGATGCGACTGGTGGTCTCCCCTCGATCACGGGTGCGACGGGTGGTCCACTCTCGGTCTCAGGTATAACTAGTGGCCCCTCTTCGGTCCCAAGTGCGACGGGTGGTCCATTTTCGGTCCCTAGATGCGAGTGGCGGTTCCCTTCTCGGTCATATGTGCCTTTGGTGCTCCTCAGTCCCAGGTAACATCGATGGTCCCTCCACGATCCCAAGTGCGACTGGTGGCCCCTTCCAGGCCACAGGAACCATCGGTGGTCCTTCCACGGTCCCAGGTGCGACTGGTGGTTCCGCTTGGAACTGTGGTTGGAGTGGTGGTCCCTCACGGGTGCCGGATGACTGCCTGGCCATCCTGACGGCCAGCCCTTCGGTCCAGAGGCGCACGGCAGCGGACTGCAGAATCCAGCCGTCAAGGTTGTCGGTTGAGCTGCAGCACACCGAGAGCGCCGAGGAAACCCGACTCGGTACGGCCGTGGGATTTTCGCCAGTCTCCTGCAGAAGAGGAGCGATCGGGTGTCGTCTCGTGCAGACCACCGGTCGGCCGCAGGGCACGGGGTGGCGCAGGAGGATCAGGTGGGCACCATGCCACCAGCCACCGTCGAATGAGAGACTCACCGACCCCACGCAGGACAGAGTGGCTGGAGGTATTCATGAGAGGACGCGGCTGGGTTGGACTGGAGAGCACGCCTGCGCCGGCGATGGGCACGATATTCTCAGGCATCGAACGCTTTGTGCGGTGGGAAACCAGCCACCAGGTGGTAACCAGTAAGACATATAGGGCCTGGTGACACGGCAGCTCGCCTGCCGTGACACCAGTTCGCATCACTGTCGGTGCGAATTAGATAATTCCTAGACAAGACGGGTTCTGGCGGCACGTTCTCGGGCGGTTCGGCGTGACCCGGTAGCGTGATCGGCGGTTGGCCAGCGGACTTGACTGGAGGGCGCGTCCGGCCGGCGGGCTCGACCAGTCAGCTAGCCGGCACTGTAACTCATCTTGGACGGCTCATCGAATTGTTGTCCGAGCACCCACCGGAATTAATGCCGACACAGACCGCGTGAATTAGTCCAATCGGAAAAATTGCGGGCTCGGTCGGCCAGTACATACGAGTTAATCGGCGTTCTACAGCCAACCTGGCTCACAGCCGGTTTTATCAGATGCTCGACGATGCTTCGTTCTGATTGGCTGACTTGAAGCGGTGCAGCCGGCCGGATGACGGGCCCACCAGATGCTATCCGTGTCAAATATGATATCATATCGTCACCCAGCTTGCTCACCTCCAATAGGCAGCGAGCACGATTAAAACACCACTCTCGCCCAGCGAACTTGATAATCAATACCGCAATGGACTGACCAACTCGAAACAGAAGACGAAGGAACTGGAACTGACCTGCGCATCCCTCCGCCCCCCCCCAAACGGTTCACGCCATAGGAGCTGGGTGCTGGATGTCGTCACTCCGCACGGGGCCGTGGCCACGATGTTAACAGCGGTCACACGATGTTAACAGCGATCTCGTAGTGTAACAATACCGAAGCGATATCGCCTATGCGCTCGTGATTTCACCAGCGCTCACGTGGCGTTTGCTTCACGCGGTTTCGCCATTCAGCTCATGTGGAGCGCACTTCATGGCGAGCGGACAGCTGTGTGCCGCTGCTCCCAATACGATATTGAAAACTGAGTGCGATCCGACCGATAATAGTGCGGAGAGCGTACATGGCCGCGGGCGTCCGCAGACTGTAGGCCGAGCTTGGCTTAATGAGCGTGCAATTACGGTGGAGCAGTTCTAGACGGACCAGAGACGCAGTGCGGCGAGACGCCGCCGAAGTGGGGCAGATGGTGTTCGGTGAATTGTTCCATCAAGTAGGACAGCCGGGACGTGGCGAGAGAAGCCACGTGCGTCGTTCGGACGAAGTCGGGCCGAGCCGGCCGGCCGTCGGCGCGGCCATATCAGACGTGGTGCAAGTGCGCTTGTCGGGCCCACCCCGGCCGCGCAGCGTGCCGGACGACTCATCACCCAGGGCGCCGGCACCGCCCCGAAACATCAGTAAGCAGCACTCGGGCCACTCTCGTAAATCTCGCCGCAGCCATTTGTCGCGTCGGCCGCGAGCCGCGCCGTGTCCGGCCGTCGCGGCGGCCAGCTGGTCGGCGGCGGCGACCCGGCGCTTCGATCACACGGCGCGCCGGCCGCCGACGGGGGGGGCGGCAGGCCACCCGGTCCGACACGGAGGCCGCCAGCCACCGACGGGGGGGGAGACGGCGACAGGCCACACGGTCCGGCACGGAGGCCGCCAGCCACCGACGGGGAGGGGAGGGGAGACGGCGACAGGCCACCCGGTCCGACACGGAGGCCGCCAGCCACCGACGGGGGGGGAGACGGCGACAGGCCACCCGGTCCGACACGGAGGCCGCCAGCCACCGACGGGGAGGGGGGGGGGAGACGGCGACAGGCCACCCGGTCCGACACGGAGGCCGCCAGCCACCGACGGGGGGGGAGACGGCGACAGGCCACCCGGTCCGACACGGAGGCCGCCAGCCACCGACGGGGAGGGGGGGGGCGACAGGCCACTCGCTCCGACACGAAGGCCCACAGCCACCGACGGGGGGGGGGGCACGGTAGGCAGGCCACCCGGTTCAACAGGGAAGCCGCCAACCGACGACACAGCCAGACAGCATTCCTCATTGCATTCATCATTGTACATCACCGCTGGTGTCCGCCATGCGACCTCGCCGCCCGGCGGGGGGCGTCGTCCGGCCAGGCCGAGCCGTACTCACCTGCAACGAACACACAGACACGTCATTAGTCGCGCTCTCCACACAACAACCGGCACACAAACAAACAGTGAACAACACAAGGCGAGCCGTGAACGCGTGCGCGCCTGCAAGCGCACAATTGGCGTAAAAACGGCGTGGCGGCGGCGATGGCGGCGCAGTCGGACCTCGTCACCACCGCCGCAGTGAGTCAGCAGAGACGCCACAATGGCTGCATGCGATGCCAACACAAGCAACATCGGCGCCCACACAAAGCACCCTCGCGGCCGCCATTATTAAAAAATGGAATTAATTACCGTGAACACGGCCGGCACACTGTTGCTGGTCTCTTCCAGGCGCCACGACTCATCCCGCGTGGAGATTACGTTCGGCGCCGCCATCGCCTTTCCGTCTGCCGTCCCCGACACGCCAGATACCCTGCGTAAGCAGGCCGTCACCTCTGCGCGCCGCGACAGCTTGGGCGCGTCTCAAGACGGCCGTCTCCTCATCGATTTGGCAGCGCGAGACTCGTGGTCGCGCGTCGGTGCCGTCGCCGGGCGACGCGCGGGCTGGGCCGGCGGCGCGCGCTCGTCAATCGCCGCCATGGCACCTGGGCGGCGAGCCTTTGAGCCGACGCCAGCCGGCCGGCCAAACTGCGCCGTCTGCCGCCGGAGCGGCACGCCGCGCTGCGTTCTGCACCGGCGGCCGACCGGACCGACGTCTGCATTGTTCGGATTGTGGCGGCGCGGCAGCCGCACTGCACAGGCGACACGGTGCCGACCCCCTCCAGCCCCCCAGCCCCCTCAAACCCCACAGCCTCGACACGCGCGTCCGGTCTCAGAGTGATGTGAACAGGGGTATTGTCTCCAATGGAGGAGGGGAATACCTGGTCCGAAAAAACACAATTTTTAGCATAGCCCTCAGAACTGACGAATGATAACAGCATCTAACGACCGTGTCCATTCTTATTTCCTCCTCTCACGTTTTCTAGCTCGATTATCTCCACGAAATGAGCACCGGAACGTAAGGGAGCGGTAGTGCCAACCTCAGCTCTGTGCTACGAGACATCCACGACGCTGCGAGCGACGTCTCGCCGCGGCCCTATTAGCCGGACGGCCGCTACCAGTACCGACCGGAGACCGGGACGCGTCGCAGACAGAGGCCGACACACGGCTTGCACACACATTGCCGATAGTCGTCATTGATTTTCACCGCGACGCTGCTGCGCCGAGCAGGCCGCTGTCGGACGAGTGCAAAGTCGTAGCTGGCCGACAGAGCGCGGTAGGGTGGGGGAGGGGAGGGGAGGTTCGCAGCAGACCACTGCAACACGTAGCCTCATCGCTCAACCACGGACATCTGCAGCGGACGTGGTCCTGTCAACAGGTGGGCCGCAGGCTCGCCACTTATCCCACCGAAAATGGCCATCCCCACCGCCCTGCCATCGCGCTGCCGAGAGACGACAAAATACGACGACGCGACGATCGACAGACGTACGGCGAGTGCACGCATAGTTCGTCCTGCAGACTGCTACTTAAAGACTTGAAGACTCGCCTCCTCTCCTCCTCTCCCTCTTTCCATTTCCGCTCACGCCTGTGGCGCACCCCGCTGAGGGCTATCTGGAAGAATGACTTTAATGCAGCATTCCTACCTCTTCGCGCTAGATTGCTCACTCACAACTAGCTGCAGGCTACTCGGGAGGCCATGGATATGGGCGCTGGGTCCAGACACCTGGAACGCCTGTCCAAAGGCGGCCGGGGTTCAGAACAGCTGGACGTAGTTTCGGACACGTCCGAACTCGCTATCCCCGCACATCAGCGTCGGCGATCAGAGCCGCGTGACAGTTAACAGGATGCCCCGTGACGTCACACAGACATTACAACGCTGCACAGCCGCGGGCGGCTGAGTCACGGCGTTCGTCGTCCTTGCATCGAGCTAATCAGTCCCAGCGCCACGAGAGCACTTACGACGCATCTGCTCTCAGTATCGCCGCAGCAAGCAACAGTGGACACACGTGCCACTGGTGTTCGAAGCCATCAGCCACCCACCATCTGAGCCAAGCCATCGACAGAGAAATGCTGTTTGTTGTCCCATTCGCCCTTCCCCTAGCACCTCTGGGGAATACTCTGCAGCTGAGAATGCTCCCACCGCTCTGCTCGGACTCACGGCGCCGACTCAGCACGGCTTGTCGGTGCCGACAAGTCCCGGAGACTGGCGCTAAATACTACATCCGCAGCCGGGTTTGCGGTAGGTGCGGTACAGCGTGCAGGTGTTGGTCAGTCACAGCAGACGTTCAAGGTGTCCTCTGACCAGCACAGCTAACGTTGGGCGCCGCCTGGCCAGCACAGCTGACGTCAGACACCGCCTGACCAGCACATCTAACGACGCCGCCTGACCAACATGGCTGACGTCAGAGGCCGTCTGACCAGCACAGCTGACATCAGACGCCGCTCGACCACCACGGCTGACGTCAGAGGCCGTCTGACCAGCACAGCTGACATCAGACGCCGCTCGACCACCACGGCTGACGTCAGACGTCAGTAGGCCGGCGCCAGATGTTTTAAGCAGGCGGGCAGACGGCGGGTGCATTGTCAGGTGAGCGACGTGAGATTGACGGACCGACTTGAGTGATAACATTATCGGAGGCCGGTGCAGAGCGCGGACCGGTCGGCCGCTGGCCGAGATCCAGACCGCCTCCCGACGCCCCGCCCCTGCAGCAGCACGGCGCCAAGTCACGGCTCACGGCTGCACGTGCTCACAGAGCTTCACCGCCGCAGCGCTTCGCCGGTACGGAGGGTCGCAGCTTCAGCAGAGCTTCACAGTGTTTTAAGCTTTTAAGTTTTAAACCAGGTTTATAGACCTTCACAGTTGCAGAGCTTCACAACGGAAGATATTCACAGAAGCATTCATAGCTGAAGAGCTTTACAGCTGCAGAGCTTCATATCTGAAGATTCACAGGTGCGGAACTTAATGTCTGCAGGGTTTCACAGCTACAGAGGTTGGCGTGAGCGGCACTTCTCAGCTGATGGGTTCACGTGTGCTCGGCTTCAAGGCTGCGGCAGCCGCGGCCAAACGTGCCAAAGTCGAGCCGATGCCGCGTGGCGGGTGAGAGAGTGAGCCGGGAGATGTAGCGATGAGCCGGCCGGTGGACGGGGCGAAATGGCGGCGCCACGCCTGCCAGCACCCTGCACGGCTTTACGTTCCGCCAATTTAGAGGAGCTCGTAAACAAAGGAATGACGGGCTGGTCGCACCACGCGGGCGCGCCGCCGCGGCACAGTGTGCTACCCAGACCCATTACTGGCGAACGTTTTATGGTCTGATCGGTGGACGTTCGATTGAGCATCTACTGAAAATACAAGCGCCCCGTCGTAAAAGGTAATCTAATCAGGTGAAACATCGAAATTTACCCAAACAAAATCGTATCCCAGTGATTCCTCGGCAAGGTAACGTCCACGGGGCAATCGGTTCAAAATTGATCCCCGCCCGCCGCAATAAACTGGCCCAGGATTTCACTCAGCAGAGGCTTCGATAGCTCAGAACCCTGGGAAAACGCACCCAGGGCAAGTGTTGGCACTTCCTCCTCCTCATTACAATGATAGTTGTCATTCAGAATGAGTTGTGTACAGGGCTGGAATAAATTAACCAATATATATATATATATCATGAGACTGAAAGAGCATGTGGAGGGATATATATATATATATATATATATCACTCACTGAGGCTGAAAGAGCATGGTGGAAGGATGGATCGATATGGTGATTGCAATGCGATTGTCAAACGCCCACGAGGTTCAATGACATTTCTGATAAAAGTGAGCTTGTACCTCGGTTATTCCCCGACGCTCCACTGCGCACAGCCGTAACCGGCCTGATGGGCTGTCATTTAAGCGGCGAGACGGCTACGACCCTGGGATATGAGAGCGATAAACGACACGCCGGCGTTACTCCAACAGCAATAAGCTGAGAGTAATCACGCGGCCGCGGATCACTGGTCACACATCGCCCGTGGTGTACCGACGGTGTGCGCGAGTCTCCAGGCCGAGCCGAGTCCGATCCGCCCAGGGCGGCGGCCATCTGGGCGGCTAGCCGCCGCCCGCCACCCGCCGCCCGCCGGCCGGCCACCCGTCGCCCGCCGGCCGCCGCCCGCCGCGACGTGCGTGGCTGCGGCCGGTCGAGCTCGTGCCGGCGCCGACTGTTTTTCCGGCCGGCTCGGCACTCGACCACTCGCCAGATCAGCCGGCGGCTGCATAATGGACCCAGCGGGAGAGCGACGCGGCGGCGGCGGCGCCGCCGGCACCGTCCGCCGCGCCGCTAACATAACAGTCTCGCCGCAGAAGCCAAACAGCGCGCCGCCGCCGGCAGCATGTTGCTGGCGGCGACCGCCATCGGCGCGCCGGCTTTGCCGAATTCCGAGCGGCCACGGCCACGCCGGCTCGAGTGCCGGTGGCGTATCGGATCTGGCAGCCGGGCGGGTGTCATCTGGCAGCCGCGAGTGGCCCCGTTCCCGCTCCTGGCTAGCTCGGCCCGTTTGCGTAAACGCGAGGCCGGCCTACAAATCGGCACTGACAGCGCGTGCACGGTGGACTGACGAGGTCTGTCCACCGGACCGGTCTCCGTGTGTCCGGTGGTCTGACGGTTTGTCCACCGGGCCGTCCTCCGCGTGGCCGGCAGCCGCGAATGCTGATTGGCTCTAATTCGGCGCGTATTTCTAACCAAACAAAGCGGCCCGAGTGGGTTCTGAAGTCGGTCACCGTCGGACGGCGGCCGTGCGGCAAAAACAGCCATTGTGCGGCGGCGGCGGCGCGGCCCGCCCCGGCTGGAGAGCTCGTTACTCGTGCGGGCCGGCCGCGCGCGCTGCCCCAGCCGGCTGCCGCGGCCATTACCGCATCACGCACCGGCTGTGCCGCCTGCCGAGATGGGCGGCGGGACCGCTGCTGAACGATGGCACTGCTGCTGAGCGGCGAGACTGCTGATGGCAGCGGGGCCGACTGCTGCGGGCGGCGGAACTCTGCTGCCGGGCCAATCAGCACCGAGCTGCTCACGCGACGTACGTAGACGAACTCACCCGTCTAGGTAACCGTAGAATGAGACCAAGCGTGTCGGGCGAAAATAAAACTTCTGGGAAAGAGAAAGTTTTGCAGCGACAGAACGGCATCGCCGACGATCTGACAACACCGCCAACCCTGTCCAACGGGAGGCCCGAATCGATTCGGACGAACGTTGCAACCGCCGCAGGTGTGAGCGACCGGTCGGCACACCTCACACCTCACACCTCCCACTTCACAGCTCACGCCCGCTGCGGCGACGCTCCGACATCGCCGCACACCCGCCGCGCTCCGGACGCGACGCTGGAGCGGCTCCCGCGGCGAGCCGGGACGACCGGGGACGGCGCGGCTCCCGCGGCGAGCCGGGACGACCGGGGACGGCGCGGCTCCCGCGGCGAGCCGGGACGACCGGGGACGGCGCGCGACGCGGCTGCGCCGCTGGCGGCGGCACAAATACAACAGTGCATTACGCGTTTCCGGCCGAGCCCTCGCCGCCCTGACACTGTTTTGTTTTTGCAGGATGACGGCGGCGGATCATGAAAGGGGTCGCCAGCGCCGGCCCAGGTGCCGCCCGGCGGTCGGCGAGCAGCGGCGCGCCGCGACACACTCAGCTCGGTCCTCCGGTGTTCCTGCCGAGCTGGCCTAATTCCATGTTGTCAAATCCGAAAATTGGCCACCAGACACCAAGATGAATGATGCCCAGGCGCGCACACAACATTCGACTGTATCGTCTATCGGTCGGCAAAGGAAACGCGCTCGCTTTCCCATGAGCCGGTGGGGCGGTAATGAAGTGGGATGCTCCAGGTGTGCCACACAATTTTCGGCCTTACGTCCGTTCACTTCAGCGGAACAGACGAGCGGTTTCGCCTGTCCCACCCAGGGAGCCTCGGGCCGAGTTGGCGGCGGCGGCACGGAAAATGGCCGACGAGTGATTAGATGCTTATTTTATTAACAGAACTTGTGGCTTTCCGTGTAAGCGTCGGTAAATAAATGAGCCAGAAGAAGAAAACAAACACGCTTATCGTTTTCGGACGCACAGCGATAACTGGTGTACACTTCAGTCTGGCGTTACAGAGCCTCGGGCAGCACCGCTAACAGATGATGTCGAACTGGATCGGCTGCGATCGCGGCTGTGCTGGAGACTGTCGGTCAGACACCAATGCGACGAGGTGGTGTCAGAGACTGTCCGACTTGATACTTGCCGCAAAAGCCGTACTAGAGGCTTCGATCTTACCATGGTTGTTAACCACAGCAAGCTTTGTGCTTTCGCTGGGATGCAGCTCTCCGGATCTCTTCAGTTGTCCGTTAGGACTGCGCTGCGCCAGGCGCCTGTACGACAGGATTCGGCGACGGATCTGGACACGCTGCCCGACAGCGCGACCGACAACCTCAGCACCTCTACCCGACAGAACAGGCGACGGCTCTTGAACCACTGCCAGCCAGCCCGCCCGACAGCTCTGCACCCCTCCCCGGTCGACAGGACATGTGACGGCACTGCAACCTTGACGGCTCGGAAACACGCAAAAACACATCACCAGCGAAGTGATTGCCAACTGCGTGTTTCCTCGGCGCAATTGCATGTTTCCTCGGGGAACAGTCGGGCTCGGCGGCGACAGAGCCACTCGACGCATCCGAGCGCGACAACGGCGTCATGACCGGACACCTGGCGGGACCGTCCGGCCAGTGTTGCGGTCGCCGCTGCGGTCGCTCTCCAGGATGAAGAGACGGCCGGACCGCAGCGCAGACGGATCACCGCCCCGCCGGTCGCACTGGCCGGCGACCACCGCCACCACGTGACGTCACCGTCTGGCTATACCCGGGCTAGTAGTCGCCGATCGGAGCGTTCTGGCATTCTTATCGGCCGCAGAGCCCGCCACACAGCGCCATCGAGGTCTGTGGTTCCGGCTTAAGACGGCGCGGGATCAAGGTGCGACCGTTGTACCGGCCCGCTGGTTGTAGCGGGCTGATAAGGTCGCGCACGGCATTGTACGGAATACACCAACGGCATTGTGTGGTGTGTATTGGAACAAATGGTATGACCGTGCCGATCGTCTGTCCCACACCGTAGCGCAGCTGGTCTGCAACACATACGATTTGACGGGATATGACTACCACCATCGGTCTGATCACCGTACCGCAGCTGGTCTGCAACACACACGATTTGACGGGATATGACTACCACCATCGGTCTGATGGTTGTCACACCGCAGCCGTGCAGCGACGGACGCAGCCCCGCATCTCTACCGGGGTGGCCAGGGACATTCTTCTGGAAGTGTGCCACTGACTGATACAATTTGGAAGGGAGTGGGGTGCATTCGAATGTCCATTGAGGGACGAAATTTTCGTCCCAGAGGGGCGTGTTCGACCGAACAATTCAAGGAACGGATGCACTCGAGAGTCTCTGGGGGCGCGCCTTTTCAGTCAGAAGGATGGCGCCTTTCAACAGGGATGGCACATGTCACCTACATCCCCTTGAATCAGCTCCTGGAACCGTATGACACATCGTGTCACGATGTCACACCATCATGCTACCTCACTGAAACTCAGCACTGGCACATGCTCAACCCACCTCCGAGAAATTAAGAACCGTGTCGCATCTCTAGAACAAGTCGGGTGTACCCAGGAGTACAAGTCGGGTGTACCCAGTGGCAATGTGTGCTTTAACAGGGTCAAGCAGACATTCTGACTCTGACACTTTAATTTGACCTAGCAGACGCCCTTAGAACTGATTGTTCAGTTCCAAAAGAGTGATCTAGTACTTAATCACAGACTATGACGGTCGTGATACGTACATCAATATAAGTAGTTACACCGATGGATATATTGTAGTCCAACTCCACCATTATAAGATGGACTACCAGTGCAGCCAAGTGGATGGTGTCTTTGTTCAATTGGACTGACAATTTTTGCAAAAGAACGGAAAAGTTGTTGATAAGTCACAGGACGATAGATGTTGCAATTTATTTCTGAATGGGTATCACCAGCAGATCGTTCTCTTCTTCCTTTCTATATCTGTTTTACTCGCACAAGCGAGAAGCGCGACGAAGTTACCAGTACACCACGCGAGCATTTCCCAGAATTTGACATCCGCATGCGTCCGTCGATATCGCTCCAAATGTCAGCGATGCCCGGAACACAATCGACATGTCAAACAATCCCGCCAGCAGAAGGAACTTTCCAGCCCAGAGCCGTCAGCACGGCTGCTGGGGACACCCAGTCGATCAGACCGGACGTCGACGGCACCGACGTTCCTACAGGGAGCGGTCGGCCTGGCGGGGACTGGGATAGCGCGGCGGTCCGTGGGCTTCCCGCGACACCGCCGCGAGCCTATCGATCGGCCAGGTGGCCATCCGACCGACCACCAGCGTTTGCTGATGCATCTCATCACCGTTTCTGTCACAAAGCCCCGATGTCGGGACAAGCCTGAACCAGGCCCAAGCAATCAACTAAAGTTGACGTCGTTATTTACGGTGTTCGCCTCGACATGCGATGTAAAGCGTCGTGGTCGGCCCGGACAAGCTGCGCGATGGTCATTGATGGTGAAAGGCATCGAGAAAAACAAACAAACGGCATCCACATCTTGACTCTTGCCGGGCTGAGAATAAATCGGAAACAATGGAGGAATACAAGGAAAGAAAGAGGACCCAAAAGACAGTGGGAGGGCAGGTGAGGAAGGGTTTATAGAGAGCGAACGGTAAAGACAGAGCGACAGAAATATGGAGAGGAGGCTGAGGGAAGAGAGGAAAATGAAAGAGAAGGAGAGAAAGATGGAAAAGAGAAAGATAGACAGATCGCGCGCGAGAGAGGCTTGCATGCTGGCGAAAGAGGCATAATGATGAGGGTCATGGAAAGAAGGGAGAGAGGGAGAAAGAGAGGGGAAAACGATGCGAGGACAGTGAAGAAATAGTGAGAGAACGAGACAAAGGAAGAGAGAAATGAGAGACAGAGAGGAGTGGGGCGGATAATGGAGAAAGGAAGGTGGCTGACAGGTGCTGGAGTGGGCGCGAAATAGCATGTCGGCCGAGTCAGGGCATCAGCAGCAGGATAGAAAGATCAAATGGTGCTGCCACACAGTCGGCAGTGCCAAAAACCGCCGCTGCCTCCAATCGCAGACAGCCGGCTGACCAAAGCGGCCGACAAAAACCGCCACAAAAAGGGTCAGAAGAAACGCTCTGCGCCACCCGGCGAATAGCTGAATGAAGTTCGCCTTCCACACATGCAAGTCTGGTCACTGGCAGATCGGGTTAAGAATCGGACATCGAGGAATCCCGCAAGTACTGGGGAAAATGACATGGATACAATGTATACACAAAGGTCAAAATCCCACTGTTGAACTCGTCAAAATTCTCAAAATTCTGCCTATATTCTTCATCCCAAGACTGAGAAGCAACATCTAACACGTATCGGAAGGGTTCTGACGCTCTAATGCATCGCAATTCGAATATTTATTTATTCCTCGATGTCATGCACTATTCAGCAAAAACTTGTTCCGGCCAGCCGCAGCGACTTGCCTCTCCACACCTGTCCGGCTGGATCCGGTCCCTAGCGCGGCCGTCGGGTGGGGGTCACATAGCCGGCGATAACTTGCTGACGTCGCGGTCGTCACAGTCAGCCCGTGCAGGCGTGGACAGCATGGTGCCGCAGCAGCACAGTGCGCAGTACATCTCACCTCATCGCCGGCCGGCGTATACAAACTGTCGGCGGCCGGCGACGTATACAGAGCCCGGCCGACACCGACCGGTAAAATACACAGCGCCGGCCGGCAGACCGACCGCGTCGGCCGTCGCCAGCTGTAGCCTCTGGTAGGGAGCCGGCGGACACCGCTCGGTCCGTAGCCTCTGCCAAGGAGGTGGTTGACACCGCTCGACCTACAGCCTGTGACAGGTAGGCGGCCGATGCCGCTCTGTCTTTATCCTCTGACAGTCAGGGCGACAGACACCACAGATAACGCCGCCAGGATAGCCGGCATGCGACCCATCTGCGACCCGGTCCAGGTCGGCTGAGATGAGACATTTGGTGGACAATAGTTGGGCGAGACGCCCGTCGTCTGCCGCGCGCCGCCGGACAGACACCGTGTGACGCCGCTGGCCGGTGCCCCGCGTCGTGGGACAACTGCGCCGGGCCGGCGTCGCCACCGGCCGCAGCCAGACTCGTGCTGCACAGGGCCGGCCGACAGCGTGTACTCAGCCGGCCAGTGCACGCGGCTCCGCCGAGCATCCGTCTCCGGTCGGCACGGCGCTCTCACTTCAAACCGAATCGTAATTTAATCGAGCGCTGCAACAAAGAGCGGTGAACGCTGCACCGGCCGGTCGCCCTGGTGCAATGTTAATTGAATAGGAGTCCTGCAGAGCTATGCACCTATGCAGAGCGGTGGGCTGGCGGCGGCGCGCCGGCCAGACGGCCGCCCATGATACCCGACATTGTCGGACAGCCGATCGGGTGCCCGGTGCCGATGGCCGCCGACACTGGCGGCTCGGCGGCACCGTCGAGGTGTCGATGCGAGTCGGCCGACACGGGCTGACCCCGCTCCTCCGCCGTCCGCCGGGTGGGAGCGGTCGGACGCCAGATGGTTTCCTGTTACTCGGGTGTAATGACAGGTTACGCGGGGTCAGGATTCGCAGAAGACGCGGTGAGAGGTGGCCAGTGTGGTGGCACTACGTCTGCTGAGGGATTGGTTTTACAGGTCGGTCCGCGGCGCGGCGACGGCCCACTTGTAATCCCTCCCCCTCCAAGCAACACCGCAGCTACTGCAACAAGAAACCCGACGACAGAGCAAATCACTCACGTGATGACGATGGCAGCAGGCAAAACAAAGCGATGCCTCGAGAATGCCCTCGACAGACATGAATAACTGATCACATCGTTACTACCGGTCACCATCAGGATGGATGCATGGCTGTTAGATAACAACATTATGACCAGATGTGGAGTGATGGAGTGTTTGAGTGTTGGGTTTTTGGGCATCACCGGACTTAGGATTTGTGGATGTTTGATTTGGTGGAATGCAACTTTTTTTTTGTGCGGCCAGGACTGATACTCATCGCCGAAGAATGGCACCCTACCACCGTTACCGAGGTTATCCCTACTCAACAGTCCATCACCACGTGGACGAGAGTAGCTGCCATCGCGCGCATATTTCCCAGGATGTGAGGGGGGATGGTCAGCGTGCAGAGGTCTCATCCCCGGCCCGGTGTCGAGGTGAGGCGTCACTATCAGTCGGAGGGTGACGCAGCCCGGATGCTGTCTGAGATAGGCAGCCATTGTCTATCGGGGTGCGGCACCTGGCTGCAACATGCATGAAGCTGTTCTGATGGATGCTTGTCATGCTTGTCATGTTAGCTAGCGGCCAGGCTGCCCGTGGACATCTCAGGGCAGTGTTTCAGGCTGCTCAGGTATTTCAGGACGTCTCGGGCAAGGCTTCAACGGGCATCTCTTCTTGCTTCATAATTTACAGAAATCGGTGTCATTTCTAATTTCGAGAAGTGGCTCTCCATGCCTGTCCATACGTGACACAGGCGGATAATAACAGCTTGAGAACCAACCGATGCGAGCATAAGCAGGTAATATTACGGCTTAATACGGACCCACCGGAATGGTGGGCATGCAAAATACTGGTCAGAAGGGTGGGCGTGTATCGGACGTTGAATCTCCAACTGACGATCTGGCGGTGCCGCGAGATGACGCGGCGCCGAACATGAGCAGACGGGCACGAGCAGCCGGGCACGAGCAGCCGGGCACGAGCAGCCGGGCACCAGCAGCAGGGCTTCAGCAGCCGGACACCAGCAGCCGGACACGAGCAGCCGGGTGCCAGCAGCCGGACGCGAGCAGCCGGACACCAGCAGCCGGACACGAGCAGCCGGACACCAGCAGCCGGACACCAGCAGCCGGACACCAGCAGCCGGACACCAGCAGCCGGACTCGAGCAGCCGGACTCGAGTAGCCGGACACCAGTAGCTGGGCACCAGCAGCAGAACTCGAGCAGCCGGACTCGAGTAGCAGGACTCGAGCAGCCGGACACAGCAGCTGGACGCCAGCAGCTGGACGCTGCGCTGCGGCGGGACAGCGACAAGTGTCCCGTCACCAGAATGTAAATGACACGAACGTAGGACAGGGCGTGGGCGACCATTTGTCTCGTTTTAATGGCGTGACACTGCGGTTGATCAGAGGCGGTGTCAGGGGCGCCAGCTTCGCCCTCAGCGGCCACCCGCCGACCAACGATTCGTCCTCTGCGGCCACCCGCCGACCAACGCTTCGTCCTCAGCGGCCACCCGTCGACCAACGCTTCGTCCTCAGCGGCCACCCGCCGACCAACGCTTCGTCCTCAGCGGCCACCCGCCGACCAACGCTTCGTCCTCAGCGGCCACCCGTCGACAAACGCTTCGTCCTCAGCGGCCACCCGTCGACCAACGCTTCGCCCGAAGCGTCTGCATTGGCGGCTGGAGTCAAGGGCGAGAGACGCTAGCGTTTCGTCACCTCCAGAGCGAGCAAGGGGAGGGACGACAAGACACCAGGAAGCGAGACCCCAAAGGATGCTCGTAGAGATGCATACTGCAAACGCCGTGGCACCGAATGTGCCGGAGGGCTCGTCAGAGCGGCCAGTCACGCACCGAGGGGTCACAAGGCCAGCGGCGAGACGCACGAGGCGCGAGTCGCCTCGACCGCTAGGCGAGCGCAGTTGGCGCGCCGGTGGCGGGTGGTCGCGCCACGTAACGCCACGCTCCGCGTCACGTTCGCCGCTCATCAATCCTGGCTGATGTATCGCCGCCGTCGCACTTCGTCGCTGCCGACGCGCACGGCGCGCCGACGTCGGCGGTCGACGGCGGCCCCGTCGGTCGCCGCCCGTTCTCTGTGCACTGTTTCGGCGCCGGTCGAGGCAAGCTAGCGCGAGCCGCGGCTCGTCGAGGCCGACGAGCCGCCTTTCCACGGGCGGGCCGCGGACAGCAAGTGTTCAGGTAACACGCCACCAGTCGGCATTACCATCGAGGTATAATCTGATGATCTGGCGGTCGGCCCTGCCACCGGAGCGGCGAAGGTAACGTTCAGTGGCGCGGCGTCAGTCCGCAGTCGCATTCTGGTCCTGTGTCAGCGGAGGCCACGACGCAAGCGGACGCCGTCAAGCTCGTGACAACAGTCACAGCGACACGTCACACCGCGTCACACGCCAGCCGGACCGGGCGGCGACGCCTTCCATCACAGGGGCAACACCACGGCGGGTGATGCGCGGCCGGCAGCCTCAGATCATAGGCAAACGCGGCGACGGGCCGTGGCCCAACACTGGCCTCGGCCAGGTGTCGGACCAACACCGACACCGACACCGGACCTCACCGGCCCTAGTGTCGGCTGATACCGCAGCACGTGGATTGCCGGACCGACACCGCGTCGGGAAGCTGTCGAACTGACAGGGAAGCACATGTCGGACCCGTGTCACCAGTGTTGAGTGTCGGGGCGAGATCAAACAGTGCCACCAGTCGGCTGGAGTGTCGGGGCGAGATCGGACACTCCCGGCATCCGAGTGGCGGGAGTGTCGGAGCGAGATCGGACAGTGCCGGGGGAGGAGTGGGGAGGGACAGTGCCGGCCGTCGGCAGGAGTGTTGGAGCGAGATCGGACAGTGCCGGCCGTCGGCAGGAGTGTCGGAGCGAGATCGGACAGTGCCGGCCGTCGGCAGGAGTGTGGCGAGATCGGACAGTGCCGGCCGTCGGCAGGAGTGTGGGGCAGTGCCGGCCGTCGGCAGGAGTGTTGGAGCGAGATCGGAGGCGGGGCGAGTGCCGGCCGTCGGCAGGAGTGTTGGAGCGAGATCGGACAGTGCCGGCCGTCGGCAGGAGTGTCGGAGCGAGATCGGACAGTGCCGGCCGTCGGCAGGAGTGTCGAGGAGATCGGACAGTGCCGGCCGTCGGCGGGTGTCGGAGCGAGATCGGACAGTGCCGGCCGTCGGCAGGAGTGTCGGAGCGAGATCGGACAGTGCCGGCCGTCGGCAGGTGTGTCGGAGCGAGATCGGACAGTGCCGGCCGTCGTCAGGAGTGTCGGGGCGAGATCGGACAGTGCCGGCCGTCGGCAGGAGTGTTGGAGCGAGATCGGACAGTGCCGGCCGTCGGCAGGAGTGTTGGAGCGAGATCGGACAGTGCCGGCCGTCGGCAGGAGTGTTGGAGCGAGATCGGACACTCCCGGCATCCGAGTGGCGGGAGTGTCGGAGCGAGATCGGACAGTGCCGGCCGTCGGCAGGTGTGTCGGAGCGAGATCGGACAGTGCCGGTCGTTGTCAGGAGTGTCGGAGCGAGATCGGACAGTGCCGGCCGTCGGCAGGAGTGTCGGAGAGAGATCGGACAGTGCCGGCCGTCGTCAGGAGTGTTGGAGCGAGATCGGACAGTGCCGGCCGTCGGCAGGAGTGTCGGAGCGAGATCGGACAGTGCCGGCCGTCGGCAGGTGTGTCGGAGAGAGATCGGACAGTGCCGGTCGTCGGCGGGCCGCAGAGTGGCGGTCAGCGGGGCGTCGACACGAGTGTGGAATGATAATGAGCCGCGCCGACAGCGTCTAGCCTTGTAACGGCGCTGACGAATGCCCTTGCTTTGTGCCAGAATATCGTCAATTAGGCCGGCGACTGACGGTGAGGTGACCCCCCCCCTCTCCCTCTGCAGCAGACGGGGCTGGCGGCGGGTGGGAGGCTGGGGGATTAAGCCGCAAGTCTGAAAGCCGCGACCCTGGCTGTTGTCCCATAAGCGGTCCGCCGTCACGCACCGGAGCGACGTCAGGGGCGGGCCGGGTCGGCATCTCCCCGCTCCTGTCGAGCCCAGCCATCCACCCCCACCGCCACCCGCCGCGCACGGTGCCGCCCCAACAGCTCACCCCTTCCCGAGCGGCCAACACAGCAGGATACGTCCGACCGACGGATCCGACCTGCCTCGGGCGGCGTCCCAGGCCCAGTCAGCACAGCAGGACACGTCCGACCGACCTGCCTCGGGCGGCGTCCCAGGCCCAGTCAGCACAGCAGGACACGTCCGACCGACCTGCCTCGGGCGGCGTCCCAGGCCCGGTCAGCACAGCAGGACACGTCCGACCGACCTGCCTCGGGCGGCGTCCCAGGCCCAGTCAGCACAGCAGGACACGTCCGACCGACCTGCCTCGGGCGGCGTCCCAGGCCCGGTCAGCACAGCAGGATACGTCCGACCGACGGATCCGACCCGCCCCGGGCGGCGTCCCAGGCCCGGTCAGCACAGCAGGACACGTCCGACCGACCTGCCGAGGGCGGCGTCCCAGGCCCGGCGCCGGCGCAAATGCCGAACATAACCGGGCGGCGGCGCGCTGTTTGTGCCGCTGCGGCACTCCTGACGCCGGCCGGCGGCCACCGCGCCGCATTAGCCGCCATTGTGCGGCCGGCGCGGCAAAAAGCGGCGCTAATTGTCGTCGAGCGCCACGAAAGCCACCCAGGGGCACTGGCTCAAGCATGAGAACGCTGTGAATACCACACGTTGGTGAGGGTGCGCTGCAGATTTAGGGGTATATATTCTGACATAAAATGCACAGCAACGCAACCAACGTATCAACGTAAGAAGGGGATCTGCAAGACGGGCGACTAGAAGCCAGGCCTTGGGCCAAGAACGTATCAAACGCAGATGGAGGTGGGGGGGGGGGGGGGCTCTGCGAGACAGATGACTGGAAGCCAGGTCATAGGCTAAAAACGTATCAAACGCTTAATCTAATCGGAGCTGATTCGGTTGTTACCGCATGCAACACGCCAACTACAGCTTATCTATTGGGGCTTATGTAGGTACCAAGCTACTAGAACGGCCACTCACGTCAGAAACGTCCAGAAAGATCACGTATCGAGCTATCAGACACGCCACGCGATACGGACAGTTATTTCACGAGGCGGCAACTGATAGCATATTGGCACCAGGCCGATACTGGACTGATATTGGGCTGATCTTGGGTTGACACACGACTGATCCTGGGCCGATATCTGGCTAATCTCAGACTGATACGTGAATGATAATATATTGATACCTGGCTGATACTGGCTGATTATGGGCTCATACCTGGCTGATCATGGGCTCATACCTAGAGATCATGGGTTCATACCTGGCTGATCATGGGCTCATACCTAGAGATCATGGGTTCATACCTGGCTGACCATGAGCTCATGCCTGGATGGTTGTATCTATGGCTCATACCTAACTCATAGCGAACTGGCACCTTTCCAATATCGGACTGATGTGCTGATACCGAACGATACCGAGACGATACCGAGCTGATACCGTCGGTGCAGTTAACATGTGATGACGATCGGACCGTTCTCAGCGGCGCCCAAGATCACGCTCATTACCAGCCATTCAGGTCGGCGTCGAGCCCACAATAACACCGGCTTAAAACATAATAACCAGAACGGGAATTTTGTCGATTAAGCCCGCCATGATTGATTGCGATTCGGGCCGATAGGCGGCGCCCGGGGCGCGATTGGCGGCGGTCGCTCAATTACACGCTGGCCGGCGACGGCGGTCGGGCCGGCCATGTCTGCCCGCTCCGCCGGCCACGACCGCCGCTGTAACAAGAACAAACATTATCTCGGCGCGAACAGCATTGTGCTCGTAATTCAGATCCGATGCGATTGCCGACCAGATAGTGTCAATTTGGCATAAATGACGCGGTAATCCGGTGCAGGGCTCTTTGCGGCGAGTGCTGGAACAAGGGGGCAACAGTTCAACGGCTGTCTGTCGGCGGTGTGGGTCATCACTGCCGTCGGGGGAGCCACAATGTGGCCGTCCTCCACCCTGGTCTCCCTACAGCGGTGGTGTCAAAAGGGAGGGAAGACATACATTATTTTTGGAGTTCTTACCCCGCCTGTGCTTGGTGGACATGCTGTAGTTGGCGTGCCGTTCTCATTCCCTTCCCTCAACAGACAACTAGATTCGTGCATATGCATCAGAATCAGTGGCGTCTCACTCGCTGCATCCAGGACATCAGGGTGCCAACCACCGGTATTAGTAATCAGTGCCGGTGTCCGTCACCAGCACCGGTGTCACTAACACCAGTCACCAGCACCGGTGTCAGTCACTAACACCAGTCACCAGTACCGGTGTCACTAACACCAGTCACCAGTACCGGTGTCCGTCACTAACACCAGTCACCAGCACCGGTGTCAGTCACGAACACCAGTCACCAGTACCGGCGTCCATCACTAACACCAGTCACCAGTACTGGTGCCCGCCACCAACATCAGTCACCAGTACCGGTATCCGTGGTATCATGGGTATCGCCGTTCGGGCACCGTGAGTGGTATCAGCATGACCCTCCACCGTCACCTGGGTGCCGAATTTCCGGAGCATCACAGGCTTCAGAATACCAAAGCCTGTGTCGGATGCTTCAGACTACTGATACCCGGAGGCTGACTGCATGGCGACGTACTGCACACAAGTCGTCGGTGCGAGACATTTGACACGAGCACGTCTTGCGGGGCAGGCCGTACGGAGCCGGGAGGTTCGGCAGACGGATCAGCTCCCGATCAATCACCGCTCCAAAACGGTCCTCGCTCGACTTTCGACCAGCTACAGGACCGTGTACTAGCCGGCCTCCTGAGCACTCGCCGGCTGTGTACCAGCCGGCCTCCTGAGCACCAGCCGGTATCCTGAGCACCAGCCGGTATCCTGAGCACCAGCCGGCCTCCTGAGCTCTCGCCGGCCTCTTAAGCACCAGCCGGCCTCCTGAGCACCAGCCGGCCTCCTGAGCACCAGCCGGTATCCTGAGCACCAGCTGGCATCCTGAGCACCAGCCGGCCTCCTGAGCTCTCGCCGGCCTCCTGAGCACTCGCCGGCCTCCTGAGCACCAGCCGGCCTCCTGAGCACCCGCCGGCTGTGTACCAGCCGGCCTCCTGAGCACCAGCCGGCCTCCTGAGCACCAGCCGGCCTCCTGAGCACTCGCCGGCCTCCTGAGCACCAGCCGGCCTCCTGAGCATCAGCCGGCCTCCTGAGCACTCGCCAGCCTCCTGAGCACTCGCCGGCCTCCTGAGCATCAGCCGGCCTCCTGAGCACTCGCCGACTGTGTACCAGCCGGCCTCCTGAGCACCAGCTGGCATCCTGAGCACCAGCCGGCCTCCTGAGCTCTCGCCGGCCTCTTAAGCACCAGCCGGCCTCCTGAGCACTCGCCGACTGTGTACCAGCCGGCCTCCTGAGCACCAGTTGGCATCCTGAGCACCAGCCGGCCTCCTGAGCACTCGCCGACTGTGTACCATCCGGCCTCCTGAGCACCAGCCGGCCTCCTGAGCACTCGCCGACTGTGTACCAGCCGGCCTCCTGAGCACCAGCCGGCCTCCTGAGCACTCGCCGGCCTCTTGAGCACCAGCCGGCCTCCTGAGCATCAGCCGGCCTCCTGAGCACTCGCCAGCCTCCTGAGCACTCGCCGGCCTCCTGAGCATCAGCCGGCCTCCTGAGCATCGCTGGCTGTGTACCAGTTCTACAGCATCCAGACGGATACTGGTCACCAGAAGTTGACAGATAAATTGACGTCAATCCAAGACATCAATTCACAGCTACTCTCCGGAGATCGGTTAACAGCCACTATGGAGATTAGTTCGTGCCATGGACAGGATTCTGGAGAGGTTGGGATTCAGGAACTCCTCAGTTTTGGACTAATACAACGTTAAATAACTGGTATATCCAAAGTAGCTCCTGCGACAATTGTACCATTAATGCTGGATAAAATCGACCAACAATCAATGTGGGATCGGACTATGGTCCCCTGGAACATCCGTGATATCCTGAATTGTGGGAAATATGTATAAACGGCTATCACCAATCTGGGCACAAGTTCACACCAGACGCCAGGTAAACTTATTCAGACGTCCGATCATAATCTGTCTAGTCAGAAAAATTTACATGGAGTTTGCATGTCAAAGCTAACGTTAATAGGTGCTCCTTATTACGCTGCATTACACAATATTGTATTGGTGCTTGCTAAATTGCATTTTATAATTGAGGAAACATCACAAAAGTTATTCCCGCGCCGTACAAATGAATGATATGGAAAAATGAGATGAGTGGGATAAGCAAGTAGATGCTGAACAATCATTATTTCGCCACGTATCGACAGCTAAATCTTGCCGCACTCTGGACCACCAGTTACGCAAATAAAACGACAGGTGACGTGAGAACACTGCTACCGTCGCGTGAAACTGGTGGCGAACGCCGAGCATTCCCAGTGGCCGTCAGTGTTTCACTAATCTCGCCCCACCACCACCGTCGGTGTTCGCTCGCACCATGATGCTGAGTTTTGGGACTTGGATATGCAGACTGCGGACTTCATTCTGTATCTTCGCCTTCTCCGAAATTTTCCTTCTACGTACAGCTAGGTATCCCTCGAAGCAAGGTTCTATGTGCACCCCTGAAATGTCACACCACCACGCACGACAAAGCTCCACACATGGCTCTCCACCGATAGCTAGACGAACCGCAGATAACGTACACATATCTGAGTGCTTTCAATCATCCGTCCCCTCCTCAATCGAGTGGGATGGTAAAGTTGCGACACTCCCAAGTATGTTAAAGTTAAAACTGATAGTCTGCACTTCAATGACTTGAAGCACCAGGCACTTCGCACAGCGTCTACAATGTTGCTATGAAATACAGAAAACGTAAATAAAGGCTATTGTTGAATGTCCTCGTTCTGCGCAGCATCGCCAGTCCACACACCAGTGCACCACCCGTGCACCGTCAGTGCACCGTCAGTGCACCACCAGCCGATTGTGGCTGCCGAGCTCGCCAACTAATGCACATCCCTTGTCGCCAGTCCGCACAGGCCATCTCAGCAGGTACGTACTGCCATTACGTATTGTAATTTTATTAATTAATGCACGTGTCCGGCGCACAGGCCCGGCTGGGTCGGGCAAGCCGCGCAGACGACGCCATACTGATTGGCTGAGACTGGGAGGGGGCATACCTGAGCCCCTGCAGACACCACAGGGTACGCTTCCACCCTCCCGTCTGAATCCGACTCCAGGTGTGAAAGGCAACCATAAGAACCCGCCTCCCCACCCCTCGGGTGCGCGGGTAGGAGCGAACGGACAGCGATATAAAGTGATGGATGCCTGAGGGTCGAACACTGAGAACAGACGGCGAATGGCTGCTGAGTGCCGAGAAGGAGCTGGAAAGGAGCATCGGAGAGCGGTCTCAGAAAAGATAGGTGACGGCGATGCAGTCACTTGATGACGCCACATCACTGCAGTGTCAACAGCGGACACTGACGAGACTTCAGGTGCAGTTCCAGTAATTATATGGACATGACGGGGAAATTATTATCAGTGACACACGTGTGAGCGTCAGTCTATCGTGACGCGCTTCTACCGTTCGTCCCTTCTTCAGCTGGTAGAAATCGCTCTCAAGCCAGCGTGGCATACTCCACCATGCACACCATGGACCCACCAAGATCTGGGCCAGGTACTACAGAACGCCGGACGTAAGGCACCATGGCACCAGGTGCTGGCCGTCACCGGCCGACCTCGCACGTCCACAATAGCACCAATCCCCGGTATCAACGGCATCAACGCACGACCGATGCAGTCAGCGCGCGACCGCCATGTCACGTGACGCAGACCGGTGCTGTCGGCCAGTGTCACGTGGTGCGTCTCCCGTTATACCGACCGGCACGAGCGGCCGGTGCGGCGGCCGGGTCAGTAGCACTGCACTGGTGATATGGGTCTGTCTGCGACAGGTCTGGTCCGTATTCCACTGGTCTGGTCTGTCAGCGACAGGTCTGGTCTGTCAGCGACTGGTCTGGTCCATCAGCGACGGGTCTGGCCGTCAGCGACGGGTCTAGTCCGTGTGCGAAAGGTCTGGTCTGTCAGAGAGCGACGGGTCTAGTCTGTCAGAGAGCGACGGGTCTGGTCTGTCAGCAACGGGTCTAGTCTGTCAGCAACGGGTCTAGTCCGTCAGCAACGGGTCTGGCCTGTCATCGAAGGGTCTGGTCTGTTAGCGAAAGGTATGGTCTGTCAACGACGAGCCAAGCTGGCCGTTCAGCCTGTCGGACATTCGCGCCATCGCTTGGCCAGCACTCAGGGAAGACCGCAGAGCGCGGCGGACTTCCGAACCAGACAGCAGCATCCAAGAGCTGCGAACGTCTGAAGAAATCATGTACAATGTCAGGACGAGCGCAGACGCGACGACCGCATGCGACAGGCGGCACGCCACGCTGTCGCTGACAATCTCCGAGCGCAGGCCGGCCAACAGCTGCCTGTGAATATTGCAGTGCGGACTGCCAGTTGGCCGCACGGCCATGCGGTGACACTTCCAGGACATTGCCTGCCATCGCCGCCGCCGAGTGTCGGATCAGATCTGCTCCACTATCGCCGCGTGCCCACTATCTCTGCCCTCGGCGCCTGCCCAGCAAGTCAGTTGACACCTGTGATACAACACTGGGCGCCCGAGGCGGGCCATCAAAAGCGATAGAACGCTCTCGACGTTCACGGAAGACGCGGTGCGCCGGGCCGCCGCCATCTTCGTGGCCGGCATTGCAGTGGGGCGGCCGCGCCCGACCCGAGACGACGCCGTCAATGGCACCTAACGAGTGGCCGGAAAAAGCGGGCACCGTGTCGCACCGGCCAACCGGCGAATAAATCACGGCCGGCGCAGCCGGCGGCCGCCCGGTTTCTCCGCCGGCCGCGCACAATGCGGCAGCCGGCCAGGGCGGCGGCGGGCACCCTTCAGTCGGCGGGCGCGCCGGGCCGCCGAGAGCCGCTCTTCAGAGCGAGACGGACCTGAATGACCGACGAGCGGCGGCCGGCGACAGAGAGCCGCGCCGGCCGAGCAGGTGTGTCGCCAGGCGTACTCAGTCCATTCACGGCGGCACAGAGGCGCCGTCTGGTATGGCGGCCTCCCGTCCCCTCTTCACCCCTGTCGGCAACAGGCGGCGGCCGGCGCATTCGGGAGCGCGCTGACGGCGTGGTGTCGCCTCGCGGCGGCGGCGGCTGCGAGCCGGCGTGTCACTGATCCGGGCTGACGGAGCGACACCGCCACCGCCACCGGCATCGCCACCGGCACCGGCACCGGCACCGCTGGCAGCCGCCACGACGCCGGCTCGACCGCGGCCCGCCCACCCATCGCCGGCCGACCACACTCTCCGCCCGCAAAGCAAACAGGCGCCGCCACGTGTTTGTATACATTTTAGCATCTCCCGAATAAAAGCCGGGCCCGAACGGGTCGTTACCACGCCGGCCGGCCGCCAACCGGTCTCGGTCTATAAAGCCTCCTGGCACGGCGCTCACCGGACCGCCGCGAGAGCTTCAGCTCCACTCGGAAGCGGAGGAGTGCGGCTCCGACTGATGTGGATGGGTGCGCGAGTCGCGCGTTCCGCGCCGGGTTAGCACGCTGCGGCGGCCCTCGGCCGCGGCGTAGTCGGCGGGGCCCGAGCAGCGCGCGGCTCCGTCAGACGAGCGCGGCCATGTGGGGTCAGCGGGGTCAGACGAGCGCGGCCATGTCGGATCAGCGGGGTCAGACGAGCGCGGCCATGTCGGGTCAGCGGGGTCGGACGAGCGCGGCCATGTCTGGTCAGCGGGGTCAGACGAGCGCGGCCATGTCTGGTCAGCGAGGTCAGACGAGCGCGGCCATGTCGGGTCGCGGGGTCAGACCAGCGCGGCCATGTTTGGTCGGGGGATCAGACGAGCGCGGCCATGTCGGGATCAGCGGGGTCGGACGAGCGCGGCCATGTCGGGTCAGCGGGGTCGGACGAGCGCGGCCATGTCTGGTCAGCGGGGTCAGACGAGCGCGGCCATGTCGGGTCGCGGGGTCAGACCAGCGCGGCCATGTTTGGTCGGGGGATCAGACGAGCGCGGCCATGTCGGATCAGCGGGGTCAGACGAGCGCGGCCATGTCGGGTCAGCGGGGTCGGACGAGCGCGGCCATGTCTGGTCAGCGGGGTCAGACGAGCGCGGCCATGTCTGGTCAGCGAGGTCAGACGAGCGCGGCCATGTCGGGTCGCGGGGTCAGACCAGCGCGGCCATGTTTGGTCGGGGGATCAGACGAGCGCGGCCATGTCGGATCAGCGGGGTCAGACGAGCGCGGCGGCGGTCGCGCCGCTGCCCTCGCCGCCGCCCGCCACACCGACTGATCGCCGCTGGGAACAGCCAACCGGCGGTCGCGCGTGGGAATGGCCAACCGGCGGCAGGCGCGCAACTGTTTTCGCTCGGCTGCCCTGTCCATTGCGAGTCGTTTGTTTACCGTATCTCCCAGCTCGGACACCATGTAACGCGGCTCGGGGCACACCGCCGGTGGCACCGCGCTCATGAACGGGACGACATCCAGGAGCGCCCCCGCCCCACCCCCACCCCCCGCCGACATCTGTCCGCCCGAGTGGAGGGTTAATACATCACAGGCACCCCTCTGATGCCTGATGGGATGCGGGACCGAGCACACCCCGACGTCTTTCATTTGGCAGTCGGACACGGTGGATTTGTGTTCGGGGGATGGGGAGGGATGTACTTTAGTCAGCATTCCACAGTCCCGAAATAACGTCAATACTGCGGTTCTGCCAGAACATCCGCGTCAGGACGACGTGGTTCATACCTGAGCATCAACATAAGAGGGTCAGGGGAGCCCGATCGAAACAATCTGATGGAACTAGTCGACGTTCGGCATGTGCTCGGCGCCACTTCAGTCAATATTCTTGTGATGGAGATGTCAGCCAGCGTTCGACCGGCGGCGATCGACCACAAGGTCGCCCGCACTTCATGAGCAGCGCCGCCGCAGCCAATATTCCTGGCAGGGAGACTTCGGGATGGATAATCCCTGCCGGTGCCGCTACATCGGCCAGACGCTTCGACCGCGATCACGGAATGTCGGCCGGCGACACCAGTTGGACAACAACCCGACCGGCCGGCCGCTGGTGGCAGCCCAGGTGGGCACACGGACAGTGTCGCACCGGTGTCATCCAGGTGCAACCACGGTGTCATCCGTGTCACACTCGCATCACACGAGTATCGCAGCGGTGTCGTGCGGTATCGCACAGGGCGCCCGGCGCGACACCTATCGCCGTGAGGTCGTGCGAGAGATCGCCGTGCGACGCGAGATCGCCCGCGGCGCCACCACAAGCATGGACATGCGGCGACGTGCAGCGACAGCGCGACACACCGATCCCGGTCGTGACTCGGCGTGCTGCGAACGGGTGGATTAGCCGATCCCAGGACAAGGTCGACCGGTGAAAAATATTGCATGTCACATTTTACGGCGACACGCTGGGATCCTGTCTCGTGGCAGACGAGAACTGTAATCCGATTTCCGGTGCGTAGTGGCGTTTCCACCGCTGCTGGAGTTATATTTTCAGCAGGTGGCGCTTAGAAATCATTTGAGTTGGCATCAGCGCCACCTATGTCCTGCTGAATAGGACCAGCGCATTAAGCTGCGTGGAAGCGCAGCGCCTGAGCAGCACAACTCCAGCAAGAATACCACTTGAAGATAAATGAGCTAGTTATTTGGGCTTTATGGCCCTTCGACTGCTATGATCATATTGCGATCATATCACCTGAAGGGAACAACCATTACAAAGGCAGATCCGGAATTACCAGACTTTGGAAAATTTACCTTCTTGTACTTCCCAATTGCATTAGGAATGGTCCATCAGATACGCACGTATGGGGGCTGGTTAAGTTTCTGGCGTGGCACGGAGTGATAAGATTTGCTCCAAATGTGGCAGGGCACATTTTGGTTGAGGCGCCCATGAACTCAAATGTCAAACAAACAAGTAGTATGCCACAATAACTTAGCTTTATTGTTTCAACAACCCGGTGTTTGATAAGAACTGTTAATAATAGCATAGGACTCCATGAGTGGGTGCCCTTAATAATTCCGAACACCTCGAAATATTTCTTTTCCATTCTTACAAATTAGTTCCGAAAACTTGTCTATGTTTGATTACATAGACGTGTTTTTAGACATTTCTATGTGCGACATGTCTAAGTTGCACCAAATGAACCTAAACGCAATTTCAAACATGGTTTGTAATTCTCAGCACTTTTATTTTAGACCACGTTACTGTAGTGCAATAAACCATAAAGTCCACATAACTGTAGTGAAGTATTCGAAGTTGTGCTTTTTCTCGTAACCGCTATAAGTCCAATCTGATCCAATGCTAGAGTTCGATAATCTTCGAAAAGTGTTGCTGAAGTGCATTGATGTAGTACCCAAGCACGGACGTAGATAGAGGGCGATCGTCCACTGTATTTCGGCGGAAGGCCTTACAGCTAGTAGTGATAAAATATTGGTCTTCGACCCGAACAGACTCCTCGAGTTGCATTGTGCGCCTCGGTATTAGTCAGGGTGTCCATCAGGATTGGCAGGAAATCCCTTGGAATTAATCCGGAGCCAAGATGGATTAGCGAGGGCACACCCTAGTTATGCTGTTCTACTGTTCCCCTGCGAATTCAGGGCACTCTTTTGCTTACCGACAGCTTTCTGGAGCTATTGAGCGCCATCGCCATCGTTGGAGTCCACTCCTGAGGTAACGGCATATGTTGAATTGCTAAGACATCCCTCTAGGGTGGCCAGGGCACCCATTTAGAGTAGCTTCAATGCTCTATAATAATTTTGTGGCTTACAGAGAATCGCCAGGACGTTCCTATAGACTTGAAAGGGTTCCTTTCTGGAGGTTGAGTTTTCAATAGGTATTCAGTGCGCCACTCTGACTCGTCTGCCTTAGGAATAATTGTCCGTCAAGGAAGAACTATTCCTCGAAACTCGATGTCCGGAATAACATTTCAATTAATTGACTTGAGAGTAAAGAGAACGCCAAAAATTGCCAACCACTGTTCTGGAAAATCCACACAGTTGTGCATGGACATCAGTGCAAAACATGCATCGATGTTACACGTAATTAACGCAACTTCCGATAAAAAAATGTTTGTGTGGGAATCCCCGGGTCACAAGCACACAGCGTTTGTTTCGGTGATGGTCATCTCTATGCTGACAGGGATCGAGATACAAAACGCGAAATGTTCTCTCTGTCGAGTCAAAAGACGATGGGGGCGAAGGTTACGAAAATGCGATTATCCCGCTTCCACCAGCAGCAATTCTCTGCAAGCCCGGACGGCCCACTTACATGGGGTTGGTGGTGTTCCAGTGAATGTAGTAGTTCTTGGTGGCGTCGACCAGACCACCGAGCATCAACACTTGGACCAGCGTCAGCATGGAGACGCTCCACCCGCGAGCAGCCATCACTCGTCTATGCAGCACACCCTGGTCCAGCTCGCCGGCCGAATATCACGAGCGCACGCCCTGCGCTCTCCTCATGTCACGCCACGCCACTCGGTCGACGCGTCGCGCTGCGACTTCGGCTCGAGTGCGGCAGTCGGTGCGCGCGCCACCCTCCCTCGACGTTCGCTCGGCAGTGACTGGCCGGCCGGCGGCAGCGGCGGCCACCGCCGGCCGGCCAGGGGGAGCCACCGTCTGGCCGGCGGGGCGCCCTGGCGCGCGGCGGCCGCGCCGCCGACGCCGCTGATTGGTCAGACGGCCGGCACGGGCACGGGGCAGCGCGCGGCACGCCACAGCCGCCGAGCCGCGGTCAGCGGGAGGAGAGCTGCCGATGCTGCCGATCGCCAGGTCCGCCGGTCCACACACAGGCATGCTAGCGCCGTGGAACCGATCGTTGATGTGGAACACAGTATGCGGCAAGGATTAAGCGTGGGTTGCCAACATTACGATTATACGTGATGTGCTCATTTTTTGGCAGTCGAGAAACATTTGTTTGCTTTTGGTACTTAGAAAATTAAGAAATCAAAACACTTCAGAAATTTTGTTGGGGGAAGTCTTTAGCTTCAGATCATTATCATTGACATTTCACAGGAAATATACGTGGTTATATGGACGCAATACAACTGGGCGCACGAAGTCAAGTGTTTCTATTTTGTTGGCATACTTACACGCTTTATGCATGGAACAAATGCATTTATATTTGGTTTTCTGTCTCCATCCACTCCATCAAACGGTCCAATCGGTCTCATTATTCACTAGACATAGAATTACCCTGAGAAGGGCATCTGCCCTAACAATTTCAAATATTCGAGGCATACATGCTCAAAGAATTCAACAAGTTAGCATTGGGGATTAAACATGGATATTGCCAAAAATACCGCTCGGTATTCTGGACACCGTTGTGAGGCAGTAGGTGCGAATAAGATTCAACGCTTGCAAAGCTGAACGATTAAAACGCCATTACTTTAGACAACTAACTGGTGCTAAGTTTTTAGCTTCATGTTATGATGCAACTCATGCGTACATCTTGGGACTGAAATTGCACTTTGAAAATACTTCCTGATAGTAGTCTTTATTTGCTAAGCTTAAGCCTGAATATGTCACGAAGTGTTTTAATTATCTGGTATGTAGTCATAAGAAAATGCACGCAAATACAATGCGTGGATAGGTTAGCAAAGACAGAGCTTGCAAAGAAGAGAGATGCATCGTCTCATTTTTTCCAGTTGATTTCTTTCTAGATTGATATCCTGACGCTACTTTATTTCGCGACGTATCGCAACGTGATAACTCATACATTTACAAGGAAATTAGGTGGCTTTAGTGGGCCGGACAAATTCTTGAGTGAGCCACACTCACTCCAGATTGAGTGAGCTTCTTTAATATATTTCTTTAAAATACGAATATTTCGCCATGGACATTGCATAGCAATGCCAACTATATCATCATGACATCCATCCTAGGTTGAGGCCCACAATTGGTTGGCATCAAAAAGCACTTGTTTTTTTTTAAATAGTTTAAAAACAGCGCTAAGCACAACACAAAATAAATATTCAATTGATTGCATTATTTCATGGCATTAATACATGACAGGCATTAAACGTCCGTCCTCGACATTTTCGTGGATGCACAATTGGTCTCTCGCTGCAAGATGAATTGGAAAAAAAATAAAAAGCTAACTATCTTACCCTCTTGTAATGGTAGTACAAAATAGGAAACGAAAACTGTATGTGCTTTCGATGAAGAACACACAGGGTATGCTTCTCATTTTGACATTTTGAACTTCATATGTGTACTCCAAACATAATTGTGGGAGGGATTGTCCCCTCTCTTGCTCGCACATCCTTCGAGCGAACGATAAAACTGCATATCCATATTTAAGATGTTCTCGCGACAGGACTCGCTGAATTGATTTATCGTCCCTGGATCGTCATATCGGGAAGCTTCATTTCATAATCTTTCCAACGGGAAATATATCACGACTAATGGGAACTTTTTTTCTTCTGTTGTTTATGTTCCTTCATTCACCGGAAATGCTCGCACCTCGTAGCGAATACATGCCTGGTCTAAAGAAAATCAATATACGGATAATAGACAAGAAACCGGTTCACAGTTTTCCTTCCCTGATTGTAACTTGATGAATGTTCCGAAAATTGCTGAAAACTAAGGCCAACCCTAAGGCCGACAACAGAAGCACCAACGCCGCATGCGTTACTGAGGAAGGGGCGACTACCATCCGCGGTCATGTAACCACAGCATGGTCAAAAGTTGGTGCAACAGCAGCATAATACTGGTGAAATAGAATGGACGGCCAACTATGGCAGTGTGCAAGTCTGAATCTGTTGTAGGAATGGGCGCTAAATGATCACGTTTTGGTCGAAGTACCCTTAAACTCAAATAACTAGCTAATCAATAATTGGAGGGTCGGGTCAGGGAACGGAAACTGAAGCATGATCAAAGTTGGCTGGAAGTGATCTGAAAACTGAACAAATATGGAGTATATCAAGCCAAACGTTCGATGCTGTGGACATCGAAATGCTTACTCATGCTAGTCAGAGTGTCTTTTTGCGAAGTTCTTTTCTCGCATAATGAGGGTAAGTAAGCAATACATTCTTAGAACAAATTATTTGAATCAAGGAATAACATTTCTGTCTTGATGGGACCTGCACTGCACGAACAAGAAATAAGTTGCCCTATCAAGTACTTACACAAGTTCGATAATTAAATGCATTTCTGTACCTCAATATACAAAAAATATGGTCTGAGGGTCTTCATATGGTCGTCCAACTCTGGTACTGTTGGTGCAGCAACAAACCTATTCCATTACATCTAATGAACTGAACAATATGGATTGTGTTAGAGGACCAGGCTTTTGGAAGCTAAGCGGCTCCTTGTTATCCAACTGCACTCGTGTTAATTGCATTCAAAAGTGCATTGACGACGAGACTGGCCGGAATCGCCATTCACTGATCACTGACGATGAGACTGGCCGGCATCGCCATTCAGTGATCACTGACGAGACTGGCCGGCATCGCCATTCAGTGATCACTGACGATGAGACTGGCCCGCATCGCCATTCAGTGATCACTGATGAGACTGGCCGGCATCGCCATTCACAACTGATAGTCCATTCAGCGATGCTATGTTGCTTATGGTAAGAGCCGATATTGCAATATATTCGAAACGTAGATCTAAATTAAGGAACCAAACGGAAGGAGCCAGAACAACAATAATTACACAAGGACCCGGTATTCTTTAGCCACACGAAGAGAGAACAGGAAGCTGACACTCTGCTCGTCCTTTCAGGGGGATTGGAGGAAGTTGAAGGAAATTGGAAGAACACCATGCAAAAAAGATGTGCAGTTGAAATCGGTTAGAAGATATTGACAAGCATGAACAGCACAATTTTATTGCGTAAACAATCCCGAATAGCCTGGGAAACAGTGAAAAGAACAAAAGGCAGACAAATCCATTTGGTTCGAGGAATAAGCCACAGCTTTGAAAGCATGAGGGGAGATTAATTTCTGGTATCAAATGTATTTGCCTACTGCCTCAAGTTCATCTGCTCAGATACCGGGGGTCGCCATAGCTCAGTCGATAGGTTGATGGACTCTTGATCGTAAGATAGTGGGTTCGTATCACAAAACCGGCGATATACCGAGTCCGCCCCCGATCAATCGGCGTGAAGGGCTGGCGACGCTATGTAGCCTAGCGGTTGAATGGGTCGTGAAAGATCACGTCGTGGTTACCCTCATTAGCACGGCCCAGACAGCACATATAAAAGGACGGTTTTGGAGTGAAAATACGCGGAGTGTGCTTGATGTTATTCACCAAGCCACAATACAACAAGAATTTACCAGCTGATTTTGAAGCAATATTTGATTTCCTTTCATGGAAGTCCATGCGGTAGACTCCGAAACAGTACAGTTGGGTACACATTTCACTGCTCTAGTTGGATTGATATGTTTAAACGAGAAAACCTTGCAAAGGTGGAAGAAAATGTATTCCTGGTTGAAAACCTACCTGCGTTGTGGAGGTCGGCAGGGAGACCCAGCATCACATTGCCTGTTCATCATAGCCGTTAGCGTCTTATCTTATGACGCTTTAAATTCTGATCGCATGACGGGAATTTGACGGGACAACACTGAAATACGCATTTCACAGTGCATACGGACGGCACTATGGTCTACGTAAACGGCACCCTGCAATCACTCAAGGGAGGCAATATGGAGGAATGCCTGCGGAATATGTATGGTTAAAACGTAACCTCAGTGAAAAAAACCTTCAGCCATTATGTAAGTGGAAGACATGCCACACGGTGCCATGGGATTCTGACATTGTCATTATGTGAGTGGTAAGTATGCCACACGATGTCAAGGATTCTGACACTGCCATTATGTAAGTGGAAAACATGCCAAACGGTGCCAGGGATTCTGATATTGCTAGTACGTGAGTTGAAAACATGGCGGTGCTTTTTGTGAAGATTACTAAGCATGATGAAAACGTATCTGTTAAGTTTCGAAGCGAAATTTTGACATATTGAAAAGAAATCAGTTCATGCTAAAGGCGAATACTCACACCATTACGCAGGATAACCGCCGCGGAGGTGCTCCCACTCTCAAAGCTGGCTCATTTGCTAACTGCTTTACTTGATCCTTCAACTTCGTGTTTTCAACGTTTGGACCGTTTCTCATCGAACTTTACCTTGGGCAGTAAGCGCGAGCCAATCAAAAGAGAAAGGATAGTGCACAAATATGCGGATGGGGGACCAAAAGTTCCAGATACGTAACTCTTGGCTCTTTCCCTAAGTTTTTTTTTGGCTCCAGAAGCTAATAGAAAGGAAATAATCGTGGGTGAGTAACGTCGAGAGCGTGATGCCTCTTATTCACGTCATTTCAACATCTACTATCAACGCCCTTTTCACATTATATTCACGCCCTCTAACAATTGCCGCAAAACCTTACAGCAGATTACAAGAAGCACTTCTAATCCCTTTTTGTGGAACGTCCTCAAAGCGTTCTTCATCTTTTCCAATAGTTACATTCTAAGTTCGGAATACATCCTATGAGAAAATAAATCGTTCCGAACTTAGCAAAATGTCACCAATTTGGTCATGAAAGAGAATAGGATTGTATTCTAAAACTGAAGTCTTAAATCCTAAAGTAAAAAATCGCTCAATACGTAACATGGGCGGGATATAGAGTAAGCATGGCATGTCTCTGTTATGAATTCTGAATACGCAGCATTCCTGCAGAAGTTCACATAACACGAAGAGTAACAATAAGTCCTGCAGCTCCCCACAAAATGTGCATCTCCCATAAGCATGTAACTTCTTCTCGTTTTGCATGCAGCTCCACGGTACAAATTTATACAAATACAACTCCACAAGTTGCTGATAGAATAGAAAACAAGTGGGCATCCAAAGACATGAGCACCCAAGTTGAATACAGTTACATGTCAGATATCGTCAGACGTCACCGAGTCAACCTCACTCGGATGTCCACAGTAAAAAGTAAATCAAATTGTATCCATAACAAAATCTGAATGCTCTTGGCATGGTGGTCAATGAAATCTGCACATTTTGCAAGGAAGAGACAGAAACTCAAACGCACTTGTATTGGTAGTCGAGTCGATCATTTTTTTTCATACATTTATTTTTAGAGATCGCCGGCAACGCAGACTTCAACAGATGAAGTCGATATTCAAAACACATCAAGCAATATCTGCAGATGGACAACTAATAAGCAACATATCTAAGGAGAAGCCAAGTGATACGAGTCTGATATACAGAATATCGGGACCAAACAAGTGCGACATAGCGCAGTTCACGTATCTTACAAATGGCTGTATCGTCGCCGTAAAAGCCAGTGGCCACGTGATATGCTAACAACCAGTTCACTATTTTCGGAGCGACACAGAAACCCTGACCGAACTGTTTCAGTTCGTACATATGGCACAGCGAACGGTTGTTGGGTGCGAGCTGATCGGGACGGCACATGCGAAGGAAACTGACCGAGGAAGGTTGGATGACCTTTCCCTGAACATTTTTGTTAGGAAAAGGAGAGCATGCTGGATTCTGCTAGACGTGAGTGGTGTGAGCTGAGGACGGGATAAGAGAGTGGTGGAGGGATTCCGAGGGTATGACGAGAAGGCCAGATAGGAAACTTGTGCTGCACGCGATCACCCCACACACTGGGACTTCGCCACACCCATCCAGACGGCACTGCAATAGTCTAGAATGAAACGGACGTTAGTAGAATAAGCTGATAGGAGTGCACTACTGGAATGATCTGGAATGATCTGAGTGGCATTTCATGCACCCTGCTGGCTCCACTTCGGTCACGTGAGGAACAAATATTAGCCTGCTATCTGAGATAACGCCTAAATCTCTAGTCCCCTGCACTGTATTTAGCTCCTTGTGATTTATATGGTATTTTATTCGGGCAGGTGAGCGCCTGAAGGCTAATGCGAACGACTTCCATTTTGTTGGGCTTAGCTTTAGACCCCATCTAACGGACCACACATGCAAGCAATGTTGGTACTGCAGAGTATCATAGCAATTTATTCAGTCAATTAAAACAACACTCTTGCAGCCACATCACCTATACCTAGCAATCAATGCAGTTAAGTGGTTCCTTCATGCAATAGCCTGCCAGTACAAATATTGGTCTTTACATTGGCTAAGCAGACCATGCTACTGGCGCGGAAAAAGGAATTATCCACACAGTAAAATAAACAGGGATCGTGTAGCAGTTGAAATTGAAATCAATATGCATACGCATAATCACTGTGCTGAAAGGTTCCATAATAAATAGGATTCACTTAGTATCTTGTGTCAAACAGGGATTACTGCACATCCCCAGTTGAATGGTTCAATGTTCTGTACTGTGCTCACAATAAATATTATATTTGCAATTATTGATACTGCATAGAATGCAGATGAAGAACATGCAATAACTTGCGGATTTGATCAATAAGCTATGAAATCATTCCACAATATATCACATCTTGGAAAATCCCAGGGTTATCATTCCACAGTTCATAACACAGCGGTTAGTGTACCATACCAGATGTAGGGAAGCTAACTGAATCATAGGCGGTAAGATCGGTAAAGTTCGCTTCATCGAGAATGCTCATAAAACTTGCAATACAAAATAAGAACGCAGGTCTGTGTTTGAACTACATAATAAAATATGCTTCGAGCGATAATATATCACGCACATTGGAATCCGATCCTAGTGACACAGAACCTTGCTGGAACAGTGAAAACTCTTGTTGATTGCACTGAAGTCGCTGTTGTGTATATATATACATGAGTAGATAGATACTTCCCAAAAATATTGGTATTGCGAAATCGAATTTTCGGTCCATTCATTTTCCATGTCGCCATTCGGCCTGATGATGCAACCGTAAATCATTAGTACTACTTTCGCAACACCAAAAATACGCAAAGTTCTACCCCTGTGCATATGTTCCACTTTTCCTCTCTCGCCCCAGTGCCAAGGTTCCTCTAAGCCAGGCCAACAACGCCACCTGAATACTGAGCACAGCCCTGGTGGTGTACGGCATGCTGAATACTCCTTCCACGACTCCAGACCATGAGCCGAGGGCTTTCTGTCACCGCTATGCCGGGCTATGACTTAACAATTCAATATATAAATAATACAAAAGTATTGAGACAAGCGGACTATCAGCTATTCAATGCAATGCTACATCTCGAATCCTCTGAGCATTCAAACCATGTCCATTGTGGAGTCTACTGTACAGACACCTTACAGGAGGGCTTCAGGGTCAAATTATCGCAGCAGGGACGGTAGATTCTCGGGGTCCGGCTACTGCAGCCGGCGAGTCAGATTCCAAGTATCACGTGAGCGCCACCGGGGAGGGTAAATCCGTATCATGCGACTACCTTAGCGGCGGTGAGGTCATCAGGGCTGGTTCCAGTCCTCGCCGTCACACCCCAGGCCTCATTACCATCATCGGTCGGGACAGTCGTGTCACCTGGGCGAGGGTGACGACCAGCAGAGGATGACCACCGGCCAGACCGGGCCGCCACCGGTGTCAAGCTGCCACCAGGCTCTCAGCCGTGCGCCTGACCAGTAGTGGCCGGCATTTGGTGCAACAAAGAGTGACAGATTCCGCCGCAATCCGATCAGATTATGAAGAGGAAGGGATCAGGCGGTGCTGCCACCGTACATGGTAGTTCAGAAGCATGTGGACGGGAAAGGCGGCTCAGTTAGACTACGTGGGGCTCGTCTGTTCAGGTCCATGGCGTGCACTGGTGGTGGCCACGTTGCTGATGGCCATATGGACAACAAGCATGACCATACGAGGTCATTGATTGATCTCAGACACGAAGTCAATGGCCAGATTTTTTTTTTTTAATCGGGAAATTTTGCGAGTTTTACTAAATGTCACTTCGTACCTGTCCGTGTTAAATAATGACAGCAATAACGGGAATATTGAATTCAAGGTTGTTCGAAGTCCCACGCTAGATATCAGCCATAAAATCCAGTACTACATTTAACAAAGTTGGGTTGAGACTTGCTTCAACTATCCGCAAACTCTACTGACATGCATTTTCACTGTCAAAGGGCCGATTCTATCGTTATCGGATCACCTTACAACTGCCAAGTATCTCAGACTACGTGCAGACATTGCCTGATTGACATAGCTATCCGAAGGTCCAAGACGGAAAATTCTCCACACGCCAAGCCAACACGGACTGGCAAAAACACGGACCATAGTTACGTGCGGCACACATCGATGCTAGATAAACACAAATCAAAGTCGGGATATTGGAATTTGGAGCCAGCTAACACCGACCTTTCCTGCCAGTGTTGACAAGTATACCGAAAGCCGGCATGTTGCCATGCTTGTGGATCGTAATAAATGCAGGAATGCAGGGACGTTCGTCCCTAAAGTACTTGCGGTCGATAGCTTGTTGTAGCAGGTGATGCTATTTTGTACATCCGCTTTGCAACAAGAATCTGGTAATCAGGGGAATTAAAAACAAGTTCAATAAACTACTAGGTGAGTGATAAAAGTGTTCTGTGCTGACGGAAAAAAGCGCAAATTAGTCCCTGAAGCTGACGGACATGCTGCTAAATCAACCCCAAATCTAATACCTAAGCTAGATTTATCCCAGCGAAAGTATCCGGAAGGATTTCGTGATGTTGAAAACACACGTTTTTACTTTCCCGTCTACCGGAAGCAATGTGGATTACACGGTTCGCTTTGCAGGTGGCGAAAAGTAATTGGGTGCTTATCTAAGGGGATAGGTGGTGAATAGACCTGCACTTGCATCACAAGTGTGACTATTCCCTACATCCTAATCGTGTTGTGCAGTCAAAGAAATAAGATTCCATAGTTGGGTCTGGCCATGTTTCGAGTCAAGCTTCATCCAAGCTTATTGCTCATTCAAGTTCATATACTGTTTGTTCCAAGTTTCAATGAACCTCGTTGAAGCTCCTTTGAGCCCTCCTAAAACTTCACCAAGTCTCATCCAGATCGAAACATTATCTTCAAATGAGTACATATGCGATTGCCAAAAGGGAATGCCAGACATTTGATCATTGTTCTGGTTACTTAGTACTGCAAATGTACACAAACGTTAATTGGTTATGTGCTCTCGATAGCTTGTTTTCCTCGTGTAAGCAGTCTATGCTGCACCTAAGCCTGTTCGCACGTTCCAGTCAACACTATGGGGCGGCTGGTCGGCCTGCCTGTTCGACAGCCCTCATCCACTCTCAGCTAATGTCTCGTGTTTTCGAACCTGCGAACAGAACAGAACAATTGTACGTCAAGACATGGCCAGCTCAGGGCTGCTCCCCGAAGCCGGCTTTTCATCCTCTCGCTGCAAGAAAGCAAATCTTCGACGATTATGATCTCAACGAGGAAGGATCTCACTAACGTATGCGTTGCGATAGGTTGCGTTGTGATTATGATCTCAACGCATACGTCACCGCGCCCGTGATTATTGCTGTTTGTCTGGCAGCAAGCCCCTCCCCTCTCAGCGGCGGCAGCCACGGCGTGCAACCAACCGCTGAAGTTCGGACAGACCGCCGCGGGAAGGGCACAATGTTTGGAACACTTGTCGACCAAGGAGTCGACCGCTTCCAAGCACCGGCTACTCATAGCGGCGGCTCCCCTGCCGCGCCGACACGCCCCCCCCACGCACGCTTGATGTGTGTGTTAACATACGCTCACCCGATCTTGATGCGTATGCAACGGTGAAATGCGCACTTCTGCCGATTTGAATGCGCCGCGGCGCGATGGCATCGGCGCACCATTTGCAGACTGGGAGGGCCGCTGTCTGATGGCGGCGGAGCGACAGCGGGGCGGGGCGGCTTATCGGGTGGTATGTCGGCGCTCCAGCTCCGTCCGACAGGTAGATTCTTCCGCCTAGCGCGGCATTAAGTCCGCATTGCGCCGCGTATGCCGCGCCGCCGCGCCACCGGCGCGCCATGCACGGCGCCGAGAGCACGCCACGGAAGCTGGTCAAAACCACCAGATCATTACCCGCGGACCGTTTTGTTATGCAGATGACTGCGGCAAATGCTCCAGATGCATCGTTCGGCTGTGGCCAAATCCTTCGGTCATGATAGCGGATCAGGATCGTTATAAATCATCGCGATCAAAGCGAGCCGTGCCGTGCCGAAGCCGTGATGCATTGCGCCGGTCGCATTGTTGCCGGTGCTGACCAGTGCCGGTCAGGTCGGGTCGGCCGTCTTCATTAATACGGCCGCCCGTACAGCGGCGGTACAGCGGTGGTACGGCGGCGGTACAGCGGTGGTACGGCGGTGGTACGGCGGTGGTACAGCGGTGGTACGGCGGCGGTACAGCGGTGGTACGGCGGCGGTACAGCGGTGGTACGGCGGCGGTACAGCGGTGGTACAGCGGTGGCATAGTGTGGGTACACGGCGCCGGAACTGGGCGTTCCCGACTTTGAGTGCTGACTCGCGCCTCTCTCGAGCGGTGTCACGACTATGAGTGTGCGTCAGTTGAGTCGGTCAGGTGTCAGGGTGTCAGGTGTCAGTGTGAGCCAGGTGAGCGGTGCGGGCGGCCGCAGTTCCCAGAACACCACCGAGTACCCGGTACATGCTCTGTCCAGCTGCTGTCGGCACACCATGCGTCATACCATCCCCGGTATCTCCGATGATGAGGTCGCGTCAGCCGCTCGCCTGCAGTCCTGGCAGTGTGACGCACCTGAGCCTCGACCGTCCGTCCACGGACAGCCGTGAGCGTCATGGCACCGGCCCTCGCCGACCTTTCGACACACAATCGCTGGAGAGCAGCCTCAGAGGCGGGCGGGGGGGGGGGTCGTCCTGACCTCACTGCACACAAGACGACCAATTCCACTGAAAGCCCACACTGTCTCGTTCACATCGGGCCGGGCGGCCGGAAATGTGTCGCAGCCGAGACAGTGAGCCTCATCCATCGGCAAGTGGCGGTGCTGGGGTGGGGGTGATGCAGCGTGTATGTGTGTGCAATGACACTGAAGGCGCTGAACAGCCAGGCGAGTCGCTGGCCTGTGGAGGGATGAGAGCGTGGGTAGGATTGATGGAGGTGTCACGGCATAACACCAGACTGGATAATTCTGACAAACAATTCCTCATGGAATGACGCCGTCACCAGGTAGGCTCAGAAAACATCGCACCAGATTAGAACATGTTGTATTTTCTTAGTCATCCACCTGTACAGGTGCAAGCTAACCGCAAGTAACATTTGTGAGATTCCATTCGAATTAAAGTGATCCACGCTTCATTTTTATATTGTATGCATGTTTTCAGTTCCCATGGAGTGCAATGAAATAATATATTTGCAATGTGCAAAGAACTATATCCAATGAAACACTGGACAACTCCCCCTATCTGTCGCCACGACTGTATCCTGGCAGCTTGGTTTGTGTCCGGTAAAGCAAAGAAAAAGGAAAGTTGCACTATATGCTAACTGACTGACACCTAAAAAAATTCCTGTATTACTGAGTGGCTTACGCCAATTATTTGCTTCAGGTTCTTGCACCGTTTTTGACCTAGTTATCAGCTTCCATTTAGTGCAGTTTCACGAATTCGCTTATTTGAAATGCAATCGTATATCAGTGCAATGATTAGTTCCTGAGCAGCAGGCCGCCCAGTTCTGGTGGGCCAGCTGCTTTCTACTCGGCCAGTAAAGCTATGTTTCCCCCACACAAATTAGGTTGCACTTTCTGAAATGGAAGCATACATTACGATCGCAAATAAAGCATATATTTTACCGTCATCCATCTGCGTGTACGAATGAACAACTGACCAATCAGTGAAAATCGCCCATTCTCTTGGTTGCTTCATCCATGCAGTAAGGGACTCGTGGTCGGGGTTAGTTAAGAAGTTAGTCGGGGAAATTAAGAAGTTAGTCGGGGAAATCCAACAAAGGGCCAACTTGCAACTGACCAAGATTAGTCGGCAACTGATACAAAACCTGGTCCATGTTAAAGTAATTCATTTTGCTGTCGTCTTATTCAGCGTTTTCAGAAAATTATACTTGATATTGGGCAGCGATATGCACAATTCATACTGGAATATAAGGCATGCTAGGATGAAGCATGCACTGCAAGACCAATGACCAGTACGGGTTGCCACTTGTCTAACGAATGCCTGTGGTCGATATGCTGGCGAGGAGCCCCTCCCCCACCTCCACTCCTCTTCCCTGGCATCCGACCACAATGATGAACGATCGTCGCAAGCAAATCCGCGGAGAAATGCAAATCAGTTCCGTCATGTCAGCGGCGAAATGAAAGAACATTTATGGCGTATGACAATCGTGTACTGACCAACATCCCGACGTGCAGTTGTTAATGCTATTGGGAAACAAGCATCGGTTGAATTCTCAAATAATTCCCACCAGTTTATGTTTATTAGTAGGAATTCAGGAAATCCCGGCGATTGCATATACGTGGGAACGTTCAGCATATTCGGTTCCATTCATCATATCGAGCGGCCGCGCAGGGCAAAATTCAATTATAACCTACATAAATCAGAAAACAAACGTTGTTTCTACCTCGAGTCGACTGGCTCGCGCCTTTCTTCCTTCCCTACATCCTCCTCTTTCTCTCATCGATTGATAATCGATCCAGAGCGCATACCTAAGCAATAAAAATTAGGCGAATTATTGATACGGCCCATTACCGAGGCAGCGGAAAAAAAATAATCCGGTAGAGTGTGGAGATGAATGACACGAATGCGAGGTACGGGCTAATTGCCGACGAATCCGAACAAACACCGGCAGCTGGAAGTACACAATCCATCCTCACAGTCCCTCCACACAATCAGGGACAGCCAGAGAGGATCGCACCATCCGTCCTCACAGCCTCCCCACACAATCAGGGGCAGCCGTAGAGGAGTACACCTCAGTCCTCACAATGTCCTTACACAATCAGAACAGCCGGAGAGGATCGCACCATCCGTCCTCACAGCTTCCCAACACAACCAGTGATGAGTACATCTCAGTCCTCACATCGTCCTCACACAACCAGAAACAGCCGGAGAGGATCGCTCCATCCGTCCTCACAGTCCCTCCACACAACCAGGGACAGCCGGAGAGGAGCACACCTCAGTCCTCACAGCGTCCTCACACAACCAGAAACAGCCGGAGAGGATCGCACCATCCGTCCTCACAGCTTCCCAACACAACCAGTGATAGCCGTAGATGAGTACATCTCAATCCTCACAGCGTCCTCACACAACCAGAAACAGCCGAAGAGGATCGCTCCATCCGTCCTCACAGTTCCTCCACACAATCAGGGACAGCCGGAGAGGAGCACACCTCAGTCCTCACAACTGCCTCACACAAACAGTGATAGCTGTAGAGGAGTACACCTCAGTCCTCGCAACGCCCTCACACAACCAGAAACAGACGGAGAGGATCGCTACATCCGTCCTCACAACTGCCCCACACAACCAGTGATAGCCGTAGAGGAGCATACCTCAGTCCTCACAAAGTCCTCATACAACCAGGAACAACCGGAGAGTATCGCACCATCCGTCCTCACAGCTTCCCCACACAACCATTGGCAGCCAATGTGTTTCGCCCACAGGGAGGCCACCGCTTGTCTGCTGAAGGGGATGGCGAGCGAACTAGCGAAATGTTCGTTGAGCCAATCTCGGTTTGGGTTCCAAACGACAGCACGGAAAGGTCGTGAACTTTCAGCCGTCACAGTGAGTTCGAACGTCCCTCTCCCATGGCCCTGTTTCAGCCGTCACAGGGAGTACGACACGAGCTCGAACTTCTCTCGCTCACGAGCCCTCTTCAATTGTGAGAGCTGCTGACAAAACGCTCCCGAGCTCCTCGAGGTCGGGTCAGGTCGCAACCGTGAGCGACCTGTCAACATATTGTGGTTGTGACCTGAAAGCAAAATGGTGGATCGTACGGTAACCTTGGCCTGCAATGGAAGTGGTACAGAGCAACTGTGACCTGAGATGAGAGAGACACAGATCGACTGTAGTTCGGAATGAGAAGGGCTGACAGTGGATCACACTTGAAGTGAGTGGCATGCAGTGGCTGCTACCTGACATGAGATCGACACACCCACTGTAATCTGGGATGGCATTGGCACCCAGCAGCCGTAACCGAAGATGACAGCAGCAACTGAGGACTGTGACCAGAAATGACAGTGGCAGCTGAGGACCGCGACCAGAGATGACAACTGAAGGTGAGAACGAACCGTGACCTGAGATGACAGTGACAACACCGGACTATAGCCTGAGATGACGGGAACAGAGACGGCGGCGAAAGCGATAGACGGCTGTAATTCGGATGTTACCTCTCCACTGCTTGGAACTTTCAGTGCAGCGCCATATTCCCCAGGATATGCTCAAAGTTGAGCCATTTAAATGCAGGTGGTATTTGAGTACCGCCAGCAAACGTTGCATCTTCATCTCTGCCCGTGGTGGAGCCCATTTTGTGGAATGATTTTGCTAACTTTCTATCTCCTCTACTATACCAAAACAACATATTACAACGAAGAATAGGCAAAACGATCATAAGATTCATTTACATGTGAAAACAATCATGAGATACTTTAAACATAGTGATGGAGTCTATCTATTTTGGGAGCTTCAGCAAACTTCGTGTAAATTGCAGACGAAACTATGTCGACATGAGTCGAATCATTTGTTCAATGTTATAAGGAAATATATTTTACCAATGATGCCAAGCAATTAGCCAAGCCAATGTTATAAAGCAATGTCGCAAAACTACATAATTGGTTGCATTTAACACTAAGCATATACCGAATGTGCACATGCAAGCAATACAGCATGCAGCATTGGAATGAGCAAGCAATATATTACTAGAAGTGGAAGAAAGGGAACGTGGCAGTTGTTTACATCCATGTTCATCCTGCCCTCGTCGGACCATTTGCTACCAACAGCTGTTGCTGGCCAAGGTGCTGGTAATGAATAGGTCACAATAAACAGGTCATAATAAGCGGGTCATGGCGCGGCCGACACCGGTGGGACGCGCCGGCCGGAGGTGCGGGCAACAAGTGGCGCGCCGGGCTGTGATTGGGCGTACGAGCCGGCTGATGCGCGCCGTCTGCGGCGCGATCACTGTCATTTGACCGTCGAGTGGCGACCGGCAGTTCCGTCGGCAGCGCTGAAAACACCACGCTAATGAATAGCCCTGCAGACAAGTATCACTCCGACCGGCCGGGGCATTCCTGGCGACGCGCCCGACGTGCGACGAGGGCCGAGCGACGTGCGAACCGGCCGGTGGCGGCCCAGACGGACGCCGCTGATTATTGTCATTGTCCGACGGACGGTAATACACCCGGCCGGGTGAGCGGGGTGCGCGTAATTGCACGTCCGGCGGGGCGCGTATCGTGATCAGGCGTAATGCCCGGCTCGGCGGGCCGATCGGCTCGGCCGGCAGTCGGCTCGGGGGTGGTGTGGGAGGAGTAATGACGGCCGATGCCCCTACACCGGCCGAGTCGGCGCCGACTGGCGGCTGCGCGGCGACGTACGCCACCCACGGCCGGGAGCCTCTCCCGCCCTCCCGCCACCGGCCTGCAGGTCCCCGGGGAGGGCAGCGGCGGCCACACGGCACAAGTCGGAGCCGAGGTGCAGCTTACGTGAGGGGAAGGCGGCTCAGCTTCAGCCTGTTTTTTTGCTAGGATAGCGCAGGCTGCAAGCGACCAGGCTGATAGGCGCATCAGCCTGATAGTGAGTCTGGAATGTTGCAAAGCTATCATGAAGTGTTGATGCTATACGTGGGTTCGATTCGTATACCGGAAGAGTTTCGACGGAACTTGGACGTGCAATATAGATTATGAAGTACCTCTAAACAAACCAACCGTGTATGTATGCATTCTTGTGCTCGTTATTGAGATCGAATTACATCTGCAAGCGATGCATTTATATTTTTTTCTCAGAAATGTAGGACAAACATTGATGAACACGACTGATCATCTACTCTGATTAAACATTCAACAGAACTGACACAAGCAAACGTAGAAAACTCTGTGGTAGGAGCTACCCGTTCACAAACGGTCTTCGCCAAGGGTCCAAGCAAGACTCATAGGCGAAATATTCAACACAACTAAGTACATTTTGAAACGTCGAATTGCAGGTGTTTAGACCTTGAAGTGGTAAGTATTTGGGTGCAATTACAACGATGTAGACAACATACTGACAGCGACCTTAATCCCATATGATCACTCTCGACACGCGACATGCCAAGAAAAAACGGTTCGGTGACGTCACCAAGAAATACGATAATGATGGTCGCCACGATAGCACCGTCGTTTTCACTCTTCGACAAAACCCTGCACTTGTTACCTTGGTCTGTGAGTCGCACAGGCCGTGCGACCGTAGAGTCGTACAACATTCCACACGCTATAACATGAGGGCAACCCAGGAAAAATCGCGGTTCGCTGCCTGGCTTCTGAGAATAGGGACATGCTGTGGTGGCGGATATTCATTGTAAAATCTGAACACCTTATTTTGTCTCAGGCATCACCGGCACGCCAAAACTTTCCGCAATAATCTCTTTCGTCACCAAGAGCAAGCAAAAAGAACTGACTTTGGTCCAGCTTGCAAGGCAGCACCATACCACATCACCTCGAACGTCTGGGCCTTTAAATCACACCACACAGATGAGCAGACCACAAACATCAAGCCTCCCCACGTTATTCACAGCATAAAAATACTGCCTGTGCCGGACGGTTCAGTACCACAGGCATGTTTAAGTTCCCCACTTTTCCACACGGCGAGCTTGACGAGGACGGCGCAGCTGGCGCCCGCGGCCGACGAGGTTGGCGTCCCATCAGGTCACCGGAGCCGGGCCGCGCCACTGCCTGGCCTCGGGCGACGACCGGGGCCGACAGCGGCCGAGGGCGGGATAGTCCACGCCCGAGGCGGACAAGGTCGGCGTCCCGTCAGGTGACCGACGCCCTCGGGCGATGACCGGGACCGGCGGCGGCCGACGACGGCCATCGCTGAGCGCCGTTTGCGGTGGAGTCATGATTTACGGCCGGCCCGCTTATCGGCCACTGATGATCGGCCGGTGGGACGCTGGCGAGCCTGTTTATGGCCCATGTCGATTGAGACGTAGCCGAGCACGCCGGGCCGGCAGGGGATACGGTCGACCGACGGCCGCGGTAGCGGTCCGACTGGACGTCACACTAGATGGCGCATTGCAGCACAGTCGGCGGAACGGTAGTGGTGAGGAGACACCAGCACCCATTGTCATGGAATTACCGGTATGTATCATATTTATCCAGTTGGTTGGCCTATGAAACATCATAACATCAGAGTTACATATGTATATATAGATATATTATATATATATATATATTATATATTATATATATATATATATATATATATATATATATATATACACATATATATATATATATATATATATATATATATATATATATATATATATATATATATATATATATATATATATATATATATATATATATATATATATATATATATATATATGGAGTTTGCAGGCAAATATGGTTCACATCATTGAAAAATTAGGAACACCGCGCTTGGAGTGGCTAATGCGAAACCTGCAATCAAAATCCAACAGTCTGGTAATGACCAGGAAAATAATCCATTTAGCTCTCGATAACAACCAAGAAAATGATGCATTACAGAAAATAAAAGGACATTAACACATGTCCCTTTACACACAGCATCCTGCAACTTGGCGTTTTCCCCTCAATCAGCGTCACACTTGTTCACAGCTATCGTTGAGCTGTCTTTTTCGCAATCGCTGGAGCGACCGTAGCTGCTGTGGTTGCTGTGGTCAGGAGTTTGGATGGCTGTGACCGCATGGGCTGTCATCACCGCTGGGGTGGCCATCACCGCTAGGAGGGCCGTGGCCGCTAAGACAGCCGTAGCCACAGGGGCGTCCACCGTCGCTGAGAGGTGGCGGTAGCTGTTGAAAAGACTGTTACCACTGGGACGGCCACCCTCGCTGAGGATACTGTGGCGGCTGGAACAACCGCCGCTGAAGTGGCCTTCGCCGCTACGGCGGCCGTGACCGCTGAGGCAGTCGTCGCTGGGGGGTCGTTATTGGCGTTTGGTTTGGCGTCTAGTGGCGGTGTTCCTATGTGCCCAAGGCACAAGAGTTGATAAGACTTGTCAGGATGAACGTGGGTCACAGCGAGAGCGCTTAGATGAACCTCGCCTGATTTATTCCTCCTTGTTAAGGGTTTCCCCACCTAAAGTCAGAGCTCATTGGCACTATATTTCTCTTCACCCTCATGACCTTCTATGGCTTTTAATGGACCATCGCAGTCCTTGGAGGTATCCATGGCTCTCAAGGACATATTAGCCCTGAGGCTGGCCCTCAATATTCCTCGCGCCTATCGACAGTTGTCAGGGACTCCCGTAACTCTCAGGGGGCTCGGAGCCCTCAGATGCCCATCCAAAAGCCAAGGGACATCCCAGTTCAGTCCTATCTGGATCTCAGGAGTAATATCCATCCGTTAGGAACATCGCTAACTTCCATGGTCCACTCCCAGTCCTCGTCAAACCTATCTAGCTTTCAGAGACTGCAGCTTCGAGACAGGCATCACAATTTCCAACAAACGCCGTCAGCTCCTGGACCTCTTATTTTCTCTTAGGTGGCTCTGTTCAACTCTCAGGATTTTCTCAAGCCTCAGGAACATCACAGTCCAGTTCGCTCAAGCTTGCAGGTGCCTTTCCGAATCCTCGACGATCTTTTGGGATATCAAGAAAATTATAGCTCTGAGACTGATCCTCAGCATTCCTCTCAACACTCGCCCTTTGGACTCTCTTTATATCTAAAAAACCATGTTTTTCTAACCGGAACCCATTCCAAGTCTATTGGACATCCTAGACCAGTCCAGCACACTCACAGTGACCATTTTCAATCGCCAGGGGTCTCTCCGGCTGTTACGCGTCCTCACAGTCCTTGGCAGTCTTTCTAGCTTCAAGAGCTTTGAAGCTTTGAAGCTGGCTCTCAGTATTCTTCACAGCCATCGTTATTCTCAAGGACTCTCCTTAGCTCCCAGGAGGCTCTGATAGCCATCAGGGCCCCTCTCAAGCTACCAGGAGACCTTCTTGATTATCGACAGTTGTGTTGGCTTCAAAATCATTATATGCTCTGATGCTAGCCAGTATTCCTAACTGCTCCTCCTCTGCCCCCAGTATTCCTCACAGCAATCGCCAGCCCACAGAAAGTCTTTTTGGCTCTCGGGGGACTTTGTTAATGCATTAGGGACCGCTCTTATCCTCAGTTGAATCTAAGTTCAGTCTTCTCTGACTATCAGAGACCCTCTTCATCCATCAGGGCACTCTCCTGCTTTTAGGGTTTCATTACAGTTTTCAATAGCCTTGTTCAGCTCTGATCTCTGGGACATACCAGCTCTGCGATGGGCCCTCACTTAGCCTGATCAGCTCTGAGGTGTCCTGCTCATTCATCATGGGCTCTTTCAGACCCCAAGAGCATCCCAGTTTTCTCTGGCCCTCATACCCTCTGTTTATGCCTCAGGGCCCTCAGTGACCTGCTTATTGTTCAGCTGTTAGGGTCCCATTCCATCCGAGACTGCTCTTTCCAGCTGGCATGGGCATTCCAGGTCTCCGGCGAGCCCTCCCTTATTTTCATGGCTCCTACCAGCTCGCAAGGTGGACGTCTTCAGGATTCAATGGCCCTTTCCACACAAGCTGTTAGATGCGCTTTCATTTTTCCTCAGCTATATATCTACCCTAGGCCTTGAGTGGCCCTCGTAGACCCTAAAGGAGGTCCCCTGGAGGGCTTCATCGGACTCGCAAAGGGGCGACTCCCCTTCACCCATTGGATACGCCACTTCTGTTTAGCAGCTCGGTGCCCTTCCATTTGCTTAGAGGCCCTTTACGCACCCACCGGGAACCATCCGCTTTTGTTCAAGCTACTGTCTCCGTAGCTAGGGGCCTCTTCATCAGGCCAGGGGCCTTTGCACGGCTTGGACCACATCCGTCGGCCAAAGGGCCTTTTCTAACGGTCCGACGTCTCTTCGGCAACTAGGGACCTTCCGTAATCTCAGGGGCCCTCTTTGATGACCTAGGGCTTTTTCGACAGGCCGTCGACCCATTTTCAAAAGCTTGGGCCCACTCCATTAGATCAGGGACCTTTTATTTAGCTTGAGCTCCATCGTCAGATCACGGGCCCTTCACATTGGATCGGAGCCCTTTCTGTCAGCCCGGGGCCCTTCAAACGATACGGAGCCCCCTTCGTTGACCTGGAAACCCTTCATGTTGACCCAGCCCAGATCTCTCAACATCTTCCCGATAGCATTATCCATTGACTCTGGACCCTCTTCCGTCGGTCTGGGGCCCCTTTCATTGGCCCAGGGGGCGGGGGGGCGTTGCGGGATCCCCGCATCGACACCGTGAGAGACCCATCAGAGCATCTATGGGCTGGCTTTCATTTTGCCTCTTAGCTACGCTATTGATATATATATGTATATATATATATGCATATACTCGTATGCATATATATGACAGATGTATGTGTGGGCATGTTGCACAGTTTGATATTTAAGATACCTATTTATGAATGTTAGCGCTTATGCCCATACACCTAAGAATGTAAATGCGGACGCATTTATGCGTTGGCTAGCTATTTGGGCTTAAGGGCGCATAGACTATGTTGGCCATACAGCTCCAATGCACATTTATGCGTTTGAGCGTTCATAAATGTGTAATTGCGTGAAGGTGCAAATTCGATGCAAATAGGTAAAACTGCCAGGCTGTCGTACGACACGCCATCGGCACTACTGGCATTCGCGATGTTCATGCACCTCAAGGCCTCAACTCACTGCGCGCTTCGGCGCCCTTGGCCCCCTCCGCGCCCATAAGGCCAAAGCGAGAGAAATCGGTCGCTTCGGCAGGATATTTGTCATCTATTCACCGGCCTATTTCCGTGGGCGAATCGAGCGAAGTAACCATGGCAACATAAATAATAAACATCATCCTGAACAGCTGTGATTATGGCTCAAAGTAAAATGATTCGATAATGGTAATGATAAGCTGCCGAAGCTTTGAGCTCTGATTTGATTGAAAAAGGACGTACGAATCGAGTGAATTCGTGAGTGAATTCGTGCTACCAAAGCTATCAAAACGCTGTTAACGACATAATATCAATGTGACTGCAATGCCTCCAGTGCCGCCGAATAAACGAGGCGAGCGAGAAAAAAAGTGGATGAAGTTAAAACATGAATATTCGCCGCAAGATGTTCCATCTTTCAGGCTGGATCGAAACCACGGTGAATCTCGCCCCATAGCCAACGTCTCACAAGAATCTTCGGTCGTCTCGTGGGTCGCGTGTGGAGGGAGCGAAGGGAGCCGAAACAGACCCTTCAATCTTAAGAGGCCTTGTTGAGACTCACTATTCCACATTACATAGCACCCGGCATGCCACTTCCGCATCGCAAGCAGTTGTTGCGCTAAGCCGGCAGTGCCGGGCACACAGTATGTCTAATCAGCGCATGCTTATGATGGGCACCGGCGCGCATCAGTACAGTAATCTCTCAGTCGGCTCTGCACACAACCTGAAGTGACGCGGTGGCTGACACGCTATTAGCGCAGTGCATGCTCGTGCCAGCCCTGCTTAGGCGCCAAAAAAGAAACATATATCATGCAAGGGATTACGCGGCACAGAGTGTTAAATGATACAGCGTGCGGCATATCGATGTTGCATGCAAGGGAATATGGACATCAGCTCTGTGCTGTGGGGGTTGGTGACCTGGTGGGATGGGTGTTAGTCGTAAGACAGAGCGACTCGCAGTCCAAAACTCACTAGATGCTTGTTTTTCGCATCCATTCACAAACAGCCCACAGGAATAACATGGCAGCCGATTCGTGCGACATTGGCGACACAACTTCATTTATCTATGGCATATACCGTGGAAGCGCCTGGGGTTCGTCTCAGCACATGCGTAACGTGTTGATGTCAGTGTGTTTACGTTTTAACCCGTGGGTTAAAACGCAAATACATATAGGTATGTGGAGAACCTTGACAATGGGTTGGGGTATAGCTCGGTGCGCACCCAGGAAGTTTTTCGGGGTCGTCTAAGGTGCTACGGTTAAGCGCATTTTGATCCGGATCCAGATGAATAACGAAGGAACAATATTTTTTGCTGTTGCGTGAGCGGTGGATTAGCTTTGGGTATTTTGGGGGCTAGAGCTCTCAAATACTGCCAGGTTTTGGCATCTTACTACATCGGTCTACACTTCAAGTGGTTTATGAGGTTTCAGTTTTACCATTTATCGACCTCATCCTCCACTGTCTTTTATTTACAACTCTGCCCGTGTCCAGGATTCCCTCTTTTATCCATCTTGCAATTCTTTATTCATTGCTTTTCATTCCCATTTTGAATCCATGGCTTATGTGTGCACTTAATAGGCAATATCAGTAAATTACGTCATTGCTATTAAATGAAGTGACCACTTTGTAGTTAGTTAGGCTCACAGTTCACCACATGATATGTGCATATATTACACGACACCTTCAATTCGTCTGTCTTTTCATTTGTGTATGGCCGTCATAGTAAAATCTACACCTTAAACAGCATTTCGAGGAGGAATTTCCTTCACCATTGGAGGGAGTTTTCACCATGTTCTTGTTATTAAAATGTATATTTGCTATTTATTGCCTTCACTACCTGGGAGCTATCTTGGTGAGTTGGGGGTGGGGAAGGGTGAGGGGGGCTTCAGTCCCATGAGGAGATACAGATGATTCATAATTTATTAGTTGTGGGGAAGTCAGGATCCACACCCTGTGTGTCAAGTGCAAGGCAGATATCTTCATGGTGATAATGAAACGACTGCAAGAAGCACACTTGCATAGCATGCATGGTAAGTGAGGCTAAGGCTAATTGCAGAAGGAAATAATATTCATCCATCCGTAGCTTAATCAGCCAAGGACCATATACAGATGGGTAATTTGTGTCACATATTTCAGCGCCAGACAGGAGGTTCAGTTTTGAAATAGTGCCTCGTCATTGATGGATATATTTCGCCACCGATGCGAGGCAGGCTATCTTCAGCGGCTGGAGGTCGAAACACAACAGATCGGTCAAAGCGTGACAGACATGTGCAGAGACTTGACTAACTCTTCATCACATCGCAACGGCACGCCAACAGCCACCCAATTGAGTGGATGTGTCTGCTGTACAAATACCTCTCCGTCTGCCCGGTGCACGGTCAGCAGGCAAACACCGGCGCAAACCGCGCCAGGTCTCTGAGATGACCCTAACCCGACCTCCTTCTACGCTGCCGTGATCTCAACCCGCTCGATGTCCGGTCACCGGACAGACCCCGCTCCGAGACCGCGCCAGGTGTCTGAGATGACCCCAGCTCGATGTTGCCCTACCGCGAGGCGGCGGAGGCGCCGCACTGCCGTGACCTCAGTCCGCCCGGCGCCAGGTCACGAGGCGACTCGCCGTGACCGCCGGCACCGGCAGACGCGATGACCCAGCAGATGCCGCCCGGGCGGCCGTCGCTCGAGCCGCGCCGTACATATTGGACCCATAAACCGAATTTGAATTTGACAAACGATGCATTGTCGGCCGATGTCTGCTGACGGCGCGGCCGGAATACCATCAGAGGAGGGTGGCCGGGGCGGGCGCCGCGAGGTGGCCGGGTCGGCACCACTCCTGGCCGGCCCACTAGCGGTTGGAGACCATCAGAGGAGGGTGGCCGGGGCGGGCGCCGCGAGGTGGCCGGGTCGGCACCACTCCTGGCCGGCCCACTAGCGGTTGGAGACCATCAGGGAGGGTGGCCGGGGCGGGCGCCGCAGGTGGCCGGTCGGCACCACCTGGCGGCCCACTAGGGTTGGAGACCTCAGGGGGGTGGCCGGGGCGGGCGCCGCGAGGTGGCCGGGTCGGCACCACTCCTTGGCCGGCCCACTAGCGGTTGGAGACCATCAGAGGAGGGTGGCCGGGGCGGGCGCCGCGAGGTGGCCGGGTCGGCACCACTCCTGGCCGGCCCACTAGCGGTTGGAGACCATCAGAGGAGGGTGGCCGGGGCGGGCGCCGCGAGGTGGCCGGGTCGGCACCACTCCTGGCCGGCCCACTAGCGGTTGGAGACCATCAGAGGAGGGTGGCCGGGGCAGGCGCCGCGAGGTGGCCGGGTCGGTGCCACTTCTGACCGGTCCACCAGCAGTCGAAGGTCTTTGAGGAGTCGGCGACCGCGACCGGGAGGTGTGTACTGATCAGCCGGCCGCCTAGGTGCGGCGTCGGAATTGGTCGTTCTCGGGTGCGGAAGGCATTCCTGCTGGAGAAATCCATTCTCGATGACCAGACTGTGGTGTGGTTGGAGCTGGTTTAGTTGAAGGGTCCTTCACCATAGCCATCAAATGTGAGTCCTTTACCCTGCTGATTGGGTGGGAGCAGGTCACCTTGCCGAATGGGTGGGAGCAGGTCATCCTGCTGACTGGTAGCTAATTTTTGGTCGGTTTGTCCATCGGACGTTCTGTCCACTCAACCGTCCAATGCGAATATTTAGTTATGCTCACTGGTCTGCTCTACTGGTGACAGGACTCTCAGGACCTCAGCCCTGCATCCTGACATCCGGATGTGAGTCCTGCACCCGGGTTTCCGGTTGAATCCTGTACCATGATGCCATGATGTGAGTCTTGCACCACGACGTCCGGATGTGTCTTGTATCACGATGTTCGTGTGTGAGTCCTGCACCCCGGCGTCTGGATATGGGTTCACCAGAGCAGTGTGTCTGCCCAACATGGGAACACCCAGCGTCGGAAATTCAGGCACGTGAGCCATCATCACGCAACTATTGACCCAGCGCCTCTCACGGCCACTCGTCCCATTCACATACAAATGTGGCAGCTTGTGTTCGGGAAGTTAATGCACTCAGCCGGGTTTCACGTCAGTCAGGAGCAAACATTTTCAGCGCAGGTCAGCCTCGGCAGCTCTTTTGTTTGTCCGCTTTCACCTCCACCCATCTGATTACACTTGTGAAGACGATGCGGCCCGGTGAGTAATGACTCACTTTGCAAAGTGCAGGTCTCTCATGGGGCCGTCCACACCCCCGCCCACCGTTCAGACGCGGCCCGTATATCTAGGCAACGCCGCCGGTGCTGGCTGCAGCCAGCTCGCCCACAAAATCTCGGCGGCGGCGGGCGGCGGCACCTCACAGTCCTGGAACATGCCAGCAAGGTACCACAGGCACGTGGAGAAGGAGAGCAAGCCACCTGGAGACGCAACGATGACGTGCCAAGCCATATTTGGTAGTGGTCTGGAATTCCAATGGTCAAGTGGAAACCATCATTGCATGGAAACTTGCTTTGAATTCCTGAAACATTATTTTGACCTCCTGAATTAGCTTTTGTCAAATGTGATAGCATGCAACTTCAACAATGAACACCGATCTTACCGCATTCATTTTTTTTTCTTGTGTTAGTGTCAAGGATGAAGGCACTAATAATTGTCACTTGAACATTTCAACGTCATTATATTCACGCAATGTCTCCGAACTTGCAAAATACGACGCAATGGCTCATTTATAAGTGTAAGATTCCTTTACCTCTATTAAAAACGAATTTCAGGACACGTAAAGCCGAGAACAGGCAGGTTAAATCATTTCCGGCATTGCTAACATCGCATTTGAAGCGAGGCTCATGCTCAGCTAATGGATGGTCCAGTGGGTGTTAACAGGTGAAAAGGCCCGTTACTGTCGAGGTGGCCCAGTTGGCTAGTGCCTAAGGGTGAACAGGTACTGCGGTACAGGTCATCAGTTAGTTATTTGGGTTTGGATGCGCTTCGAGGTCATGTAGAGGTCATGTAGGTCATGTAGAGGTCACAGAGGTCATGTAGCGCCCAGGACGTCGTTGGTACAGGATGCAGTCTGACAAGATTTGGGGAGGCTACAATTGACTACAGTGGGCCAAATCCCAGCCTTTCGCCCCCCCTCAGTAATGCTGAATCAATGGGAATGGACTTGATTTGGGGAGAGGTGGTCATGAGTGTAGAAGGGAGCAGGACCCCGCAGCTAGCATCCAAGATGAAGTCCTGCTGCGGTGTCTCGATCGCAGGTACACTTTTTCCTAATCGACTCAGACTCGAGAGATACGCTGGGCGTGTTCGGCATGGCACAGGACTAACACCAGCAGACCACCGTCCATAACACCGGCTTCGAGCGGACAGCGTGCGTGAGCTCTGAGCAGACCACTTGGCCCGACGACACCCCACCGGACAGCTGCGGCGCTTGGTGTCATCGCACCACATGCCCGGGCCCCAAAAACAGTGACAAGCCGTTCCGTTCCGCGTGCGTCAACTTCTGAAGTATTTGCAATCATGTTGGTTATGGAGGGCAGTGTAGCCGAAGCAGCTCACACGTCCTAAAACCGCAACCTCACAGGCACTCAAGTCGCTCCATGTGAGGTGTACACCACACGGTCACACCTCCGTGTGAGGTGTACACCACACGGTCACACCTCCGTGTGAGGTGTACACCACACGGTCACACCTCCGTGTGAGGTGTACACCACACGGTCACACCTCCATGTGAGGTGTACACCACACGGTCACACCTCCGTGTGAGGTACATAAGTACTGCATAACCATCAGAACACGAACCTAACGACAGGCGCGTGCTCAAGCAATCGTTCTGGGAGCGGAACTAGCCAAGACTTTCCAGCAGGACGTCCCGATACATGCTCGTAAGTGTACGGCTAACCAGTCATGTGATCTGGAATTGTTCAGGTTAGTGTCTATATTAGATCACCAGTTCCGATCACGGGGCTCCTGAATTACTCCTTCCCGTCCATTGGCTGCGCCTCTGATACCCACATCCCAAGAGGAATTTGTTGTCTTATTGTTAGAAGTTTCATTGACTTAATAATTAATCTCACAGAATTTTCGGTAAGATAGTAAAATAGCGATACGTGTTTTGTACACCGAAACCTGTGAAAAAAACTCATAGATGTGGGTATGCTTGCAGAGGCAAAACAAAAAACCTCCGGCAGGGGACCAAATTTAAATGGAACGTATGATGTTTGGTAGTGAGAGGCGTTGGAACGTATGATGCTTGATGGTGATCAGTGCTGTGGTGTTGCCAAGCGTCAACAAAGCCTCCCCAGTCTCATACCTCTGCAGCAAAAAGGACGCCTGTGCTTCCAGTCCCCACCGGCGCATTGTGGCAGATTGCCGACTTGCGCAGTAGGGGGCGCGCCGACTGACGCTGCTTGCTGTTCTCCTGATGGCATGCATCCATATGTCTCCCCCACGGTGACTTGTAGTCTCACGCTGCGACCTTAAATGGCCCATTATCGTGAGCCTTGCAACTGCAGCCAAAACAGAGGGCGTTTTGCACCAGCTAGCAGCAGGGCTGCCTGTGTCGCACCAATTGTCTTCGAACAACGGTGCCTAGCTCAGACGCTAAAAATGCTAGTCCAAGCATGTCACGGTCCATGGAATTTTAGGTCAAGTACGGCACAGTCAGGTACCGCGTGGGATCATACAGCACACTCGCACCGCATTCATTTCAACAAATACAGACGCTTCAGTGTATGGTTTCAACTCCATAGACCACTGTTGCGCTTCTGTTTCAGACACTGACGTGCGGCTTGCGGTCCGAGTTACGACTGTTAAATCCTCAGTGTTCCCATACATTTGTGGCTGTAGAATGCCACATTGGCCGGTTCATACACAGGCCCGATGCAAAGCGTCTTGGAAACTTTGAGAGGCCAGGCACCCAGAACATGACTCGACATTTGTGTGACTGGTGGAAAGATATATGAGTTGAGTTAGGGACAGGATAGGTGCAACGCCCCCCTTCAAGCGTGCATTCACACGACTTCGGTCAAAGGTGAGTCCACTTGACAATCGCACACCCCATATTGCTCATCTTTTCACAGCTAAAGGCCGATCTTTCATGACTTCAAAAGGATTCGCTTTTTTATACTCAAGGAAGAGCGATGTCAAGGAAGAGCGAAGCAATGTGTTCACTTTAGAGCTTGGCGAAATAACAAGCTATCTGGTGGCCAATGGCAGCAGCTAACGCCTGTTTCCGGTACAAGGCCAGGTGCGCACAGTTGTGTCCGGTGCATGCACCTGCGTCCGGTACACGGATCGGTACACAGACCCGCTCCCGGTACAGAGACCAGTACACAAGCTCACGTCTGGTACACGGGCCCGTGTCCGACGTAGGGAACGACACAGACTCGGACTCGTGTCCGGTATGCGGGCCGGCACCTGAGGCTGTGTTCGGTATGCGGACCGGTACCTGGACCCGTGTCCGGTATGCGGACCGGTACCTGGACCAGTGTTCGGCACTAGGACCGGTACCTAAACTCCAATAACCAACCAACCAACTAGGACCGGTACACTGGCCCGTGTCCGGTATGCGGACCGGTACCTGGACCCGTGTCCGGTATGCGGACCGGTACCTGGACCCGTGTCCGGTATGCGGACCGGCACCTGGGCCCGTGTTCGGCACAGGGACCGGTACCTAAACCCAATAACCAACCAACCAACTAGGACCGGTACACTGGCCCGTGTCCGGTATGCGGACCGGTACCTGGACCCGTGTCCGGTATGCGGACCGGTACCTGGACCCGTGTCCGGTATGCGGACCGGTACCTGGACCCGTGTCCGGTATGCGGACCGGTACCTGGACCAGTGTCCGGTATGCGGACCGGTACACTGGCCAGTGTCCGGTATGCGGACCGGCACCTGGGCCCGTGTTCGGCACAGGGACCGGTACACGGGCGCGCGTCCAACATGCAGCGCGGCCCGCCGCTGGAGTCCAATCAAGTCGGCACGAACGCGGCGCGGCGCCATTGCACGATCGCGCCGTGCTCACGGAAACAATTCGGCGGCGATAAGCGGCAGTCACGACGCGGCGGTGCGCCGTGCCGCGCCGCGTCTGTCGCGCCCGGCCGCGCGACCCGCACCACCCGCGCGCCCCACTCCCAATATGCCGCGTGCCGCGGCGACGCGGCGAACCTTGCATAGCGCATCTGCCGCGAATATACCACATGTGGTTTGAAATGCGGCCCGCTCGTTGCAATTCAGAGAATAATTGCCGGTGTCCGACGGAGATTTAGTGTCATGAGGTGGCTGAGGCGCGTCGATGGCGTAGTCGAGGCGCCACATGCTGCGACCGGCTACCGGGTAGGCGAGCCCGGGAATGGGGCACAACTGTACCGGGGAGGTGGAGGCAGAGGAGAGTGTTGCCGGGGTAACGGGCAAACCGATGAAGTGAGTACTGTGACGAAGGGGAGGAGCTGGTATTTCTACGGCTGAGCTGAATGGGAGTACTTTTGCATCGACGCAGTAGGTGGTGCTCCGAGGAAGGCAAGAGGGGAGAGACAGCGAGCTGGTCTGATTGTGCGGAGCATATCAAGTCGTAGACAAAGCTGAATGTTCACCTAAGTCGGCAGAAGCCTTACCGCCACTCGACATTGTGCAGTCAGCGGTCGTTCTCGAAATGCATCCGGAGCGGACCCGAAATCAGCTTCACGTGCCGAATCAGCCGATACCGCGCCAGCTGAACGCTCGCGAAAAACTGGCTTCCGACTAATGAGCATACCAAAGCGAACAAAGATAGCGCAGATGTTTGTTGCACAAAGAGCGCACTCAGACTCGCCGGGAAGTCTCTGCCAATTTGTGGCGGGCGAGCGCATGCCGGCAGTGGCCGCAAAGATCGGCCCGACCCTCACGGCCGCCAGGTGGTGTCGGCGCCTCGCCCTGCGCCACTCGGCGGGCGTCCGCCTGGCCACCGCCTGCCGCCGCACCACCCTGACGAATGCCACCGCGGCGCGACCAATGCCGACTTGTTTTCGCCGGTGGTGTGCGTCGAATCGCAGGATTCTCGAGCCGCACCGCCCATTGTCCATGGCGGGACTCCCGCTGCGGCCGGCCGACTAATGTGCGCATATGTTTGCTGCAAACGCGAGTGGAACAGCGCCGCGCAGGAGGACCACTTCCTGCACACAGGCGCGTGCGTGCCGAGGCGGACCGTGTGAACGTCATGCGATTCGTCCCCGTTGAGCCGCGGGGCCTGCCGTTCTCCTGGGCGCACGGCGTGTCCGGCCGCTGCCAGCGCGGCTCGTGGACTCCCGAGTGGCTAACTTCCGGGAGGCCACTCTACTGGCACAGCTCGTGGACTCCCGAGTGGCTAACTTCCGGGAGGCCACTCTACTGGCACAGCTCGTGGACTCCCGAGTGGCTAACACCCGGGAGGCCACTCTACTGGCACAGCTCGTGGACTCCCGAGTGGCTAACACCCGGGAGGCCACTCTACTGGCACAGCTCGTGGACTCCCGAGTGGCTAACACCCGGGAGGCCACTCTACTGGCACAGCTCGTGGACTCCCGAGTGGCTAACACCCGGGAGGCCACTCTACTGGCACAGCTCGTGGACTCCCGAGTGGCTAACACCCGGGAGGCCACTCTACTGGCACAGCTCGTGGACTCCGAGTGGCTAACACCCGGGAGGCCACTCTACTGGCACAGCTCGTGGACTCCCGAGTGGCTAACACCCGGGAGGCCACTCTACTGGCACAGCTCGTGGACTCCCGAGTGGCTAACACCCGGGAGGCCACTCTACTGGCACAGCTCGTGGACTCCCGAGTGGCTAACACCCGGGAGGCCACTCTACTGGCACAGCTCGTGGACTCCCGAGTGGCTAACACCCGGGAGGCCACTCTACTGGCACAGCTCGTGGACTCCCGAGTGGCTAACACCCGGGAGGCCACTCTACTGGCACAGCTCGTGGACTCCCGAGTGGCTAACACCCGGGAGGCCACTCTACTGGCACAGCTCGTGGACTCCCGAGTGGCTAACTTCCGGGAGGCCACTCTACTGGCACAGCTCGTGGACTCCCGAGTGGCTAACACCCGGGAGGCCACTCTACTGGCACAGCTCGTGGACTCCCGAGTGGCTAACACCCGGGAGGCCACTCTACTGGCACAGCTCGTGGACTCCCGAGTGGCTAACACCCGGGAGGCCACTCTACTGGCACAGCTCGTGGACTCCCGAGTGGCTAACACCCGGGAGGCCACTCTACTGGCACAGCTCGTGGACTCCCGAGTGGCTAACACCCGGGAGGCCACTCTACTGGCACAGCTCGTGGACTCCCGAGTGGCTAACACCCGGGAGGCCACTCTACTGGCACAGCTCGTGGACTCCCGAGTGGCTAACACCCGGGAGGCCACTCTACTGGCACAGCTCGTGGACTCCCGAGTGGCTAACACCCGGGAGGCCACTCTACTGGCACAGCTCGTGGACTCCCGAGTGGCTAACACCCGGGAGGCCACTCTACTGGCACGGCTCGTGGACTCCCGAGTGGCTAACACCCGGGAGGCCACTCTACTGGCACAGCTCGTGGACTCCCGAGTGGCTAACACCCGGGAGGCCACTCTACTGGCACAGCTCGTGGACCCCGAGTGGCTAACACCCGGGAGGCCACTCTACTGGCACAGCTCGTGGACTCCCGAGTGGCTAACACCCGGGAGGCCACTCACTGGCACAGCTCGTGGACTCCCGAGTGGCTAACACCCGGGAGGCCACTCTACTGGCACGGCTCGTGGACTCCCGAGTGGCTAACACCCGGGAGGCCACTCTACTGGCACGGCTCGTGGACTCCCGAGTGGCTAACACCCGGGAGGCCACGCAACCGCCACGGCTCGTGGACTCCCGGGTGGGCAAGCCATTGGATAAGAGGCATTGCACTCAGCAGATGAGCGCAGTGCCATTTGTAAGGCAATTTGAAGGGACATGGAGGCGAGACTGGCGAAGAATGTCGCCTCATCAGTGACAGTACCGGTTTCGTTGTCTGAGCAGCGGTGGTCGCGGTGCATCTATCGTGTCCCGCCCGGAGCAATGGTAAATCTCTCATGCATTTTCAGCAGCAGGGGCCAATCTCCGTCTGTTCGGCAGGGGGTGATGGCTGGCATTCGTCTCATCGATGCAGTAGTAGGTCGCTGCTTCCACAGCGGTACTATTGACTGCATGTACCGACCGCAGGGACAATGCATCCTTTATCGCATTGCATCCTAATTTCTGCCTCTGTGTCTGTTTCTCTTTCTTTTTCTTTCTTTTCTGTTTAAGTCTCTCTTTCTCCCTCTCTCCCTTTCCCGTTCTTCGTTCTCTCTGTATGCCACTCTCTCCCTCTCTGCAGTGGCCGACATCCCGTCTCTCTCAGAGACCACGCATGGACGGTTCGCCGGTGATCGACAGCTGACGGAGCGTTTTTGTCGGCGGCACCGACGGTGCGCGCGTTTTTGTCGGCCCGTCAGCGCCACGACTCGGCTGAGCGCGGCGCGGGCGGGCAGCGGCCGAGACCGCGGCGATGCCGGGCGCCGCCACTGGGCGCCGACAGAGCGGATGGAAGCCGAGCGGGGACGAGTCAGCGTCGGACGTCAGCACATCCGTCCGGCAGCATTCCGTGCTCGGCCGGCACAGCGTCACCCACGCTCAACATCCGGCCATTGTGTCGGCGGGCATTCCTCGCCGGGCGCGGGCCGTCGTCCAGCGGGCGGCAGCTCGCGTCGGCCGCCGCCGCCCGGCCGGCCGTGCCGGCCCGATCACACAGCGTGACCCCGACCCGGTGCGGGCATGACCTAGCGTTGACCCGTGTAATCGCGCCGGCTCTGATGGATGTCGAGCCAGATACGATCGCCGTCTATGGGTCAGATTGCGGTAAAAAGCCAGCAGCGGCGCTCACAAAAAGGACACCATTGAGCCGCTCAGAATTCAGAGATGCCTCGATAGCCGGGCCGCAGCATGATTACATCACGTCCTCGTGCGGCATGCAAGGTGACAACGGCGCGTCCGCGTCCGCACCGCCTACATTTTGGACACGGACGAGCCTGCAGGTGCCGATGCCGTTCCCTTTGCCGTTGACCTTTACCTTCCGCGTGGCCCGAGGGGAAGTGCTGTCTGTATGTTACCCTGCTGAAAGCGATTCATCCCGAGTGTATTAATAGCATGCAAAACATTCGCATTCGTTCCGTGGACTGACCCGTGACCATTTAACCTGAGAGATGCTCCCAATTAGGCACTTGTCTGACGAGTGATCCGGTTTAATTAGCAGTGATTAGTGAGCAGCACAATGCCACCAGGTGCTCGAAGCAAGAGGCGTAACAGTACAGTGCAGGGCCAAGCCATTGCAGGGCGACCGGCAGCCTGCCAGGGAAGTGCCAGCCATCCACTATCCGGTGGACACCATGTCACTCTACGCTGACGTGACAACAGGCACCGCTAAGTCCGGGACACGCTCCTCGGGGCTCATCTAAAGCCATCTGCAACCTTAGGTTAGGCTCATGGTGACGAGTGCTCCAGGTTCACGGCACACATCCCAAGCTGAACCTAGAGCCGTCTGCAGCCCTTGGTTAGACCTGTGGTAACAAGCACCGCCAGACACGAAGCACACATCTCTGGGCTAATCTAGGGCCGTCCGCAGCCCTAGGCTAGGCCAGTAGTGACGAGAAACCGGCGCAGTCAGTGATGATGCCCGGCTTTGACAGCAAGCACCTCGTGAGTGTAAACACAGACCGTAAGGTTTGCCGGAAGTCAGATTCGACTTCATCCTACTTCCGGGGAGATCTAACAGCAGCCACATCAGAAAACTGGGATCTAACGAAGCGACCACGGGCAGCCTGAGACCGGCAGTAATGACAACCTTCTGAACGGGAGTCAGATCCGACAGCAGCCACCACCATGCATGCGGGATTCGAAAACAACAGTTGCTAGAATGTCGCTGCCTAGTTCATCCGCAGGAGTCCAAAATTCCAGTTAGACTTACAATATATACTCAGCTATGCGCTAGCCAGGGTCACCTTTTCCTCAGGTCATTTCTGTCAGCCAGTATACGGCGACGATGGCAGCCAGTATACGGCGACGATGGCAGCCAGTATACTGTCAGCCAGTATACGGCGCCGATAGCAGCCAGTATACTGTCAGCCAGTATACGGCGACGATACCAGCCAGTATACGCCAGCCAGTATACGGCGCCGATGGCAGCCAGTATACTGCCAGCCAGTATACGGCGACGATGGCAGCCAGTATACTGTCAGCCAGTATACGGCGCCGATAGCAGCCAGTATACTGTCAGCCAGTATACGGCGACGATACCAGCCAGTATACTGTCAGCCAGTATACGGCGACGATGGCAGCCAGTATACTGCCAGCCAGTATACGGCGACGATGGCAGCCAGTATACTGTCAGCCAGTATACGGCGACGATGGCAGCCAGTATACTGCCAGCCAGTATACTGCCAGCCAGTATACGGCGACGATACCAGCCAGTATACTGTCAGCCAGTATACGGCGACGATGGTAGGCAACCGCAGCTATCCGCTCAGCTGGTGTGCCGGTTGTCCTGGCAACCGCAGCTATCCGCTCAGCTGGTGTGCCGGTTGTTGTGGCAACCGCAGTTATCCGCTCAGCTGGTGTGCCGGTTGTCCTGGCAACCGCAGCTATCCGCTCAGCTGGTGTGCCGGTTGTCAGGACAACCGCAGCTGTCCGCTGGTGTCCCAGTTGCCATGACGACCGCAGCTGTTTGGCGTGACCGCATCTGGCACGGGTCGGAGAAAATCCCCCGGGCAGCTGAACCGAAACGTCTCTCAAAGTGCGGCTTAACTCCGTCGGCAGAAGCGAACCACTCTGAATGGAAGTCGTGGGAACGTGTGACTATGAGCTGTCGACCGCGGCAGAACGGCACCCGGACGGCACCAGGTACCGACGAGTCAAACAGAACAGTAACGGTCTGATAAGGTCGGATGTTCAAGTTCACCTGGACGCCGCTGTAGCCCGTCTGATACGCAGCGATAGTGTCGGCCACATGCGACTAGCTGCTGATCGCAAGTGCAAATCCACGACAAGCAGCGCTGGACAGGGTCGACATGACAGGCTGGTAAGGATAGGCCAGTTGCCAGCAGTGACATGTTCGTACAGGCGTCAGCCTTTTTCTGTGAACGACTGAAGCGTGTTGTGGCACCCCCACCTATTAGTTTATGGAGTTTGGAAGAGACCGCTTTGAAGGAAATATAAATTGTCCCTTCGGAAGCATAACAGGAAGATATTGAAACTAAAGGAACAGAAGGACGGTGTGGTAGCTTGTATTTTTGAAATGAAGCCGAAAGGAAAAATGAATGCATAGGTGACATAAAGTAACATCTTTTTATCTGTTTTTTAGCAGCTTAATTGATATATAAAATAATTCAGCGAAATGTGCATGGAGCTGTTTCAAACCCAAATGATTCTTGTATGCGTATGGTAAAATAAATATTGAATGTTCTGGGCACCAAGGTACATAGCGTTCACTATAAACAAACACTTATCTCGCTTGAAGTTCCGAGGGAACAAATCGAATTGAACCTGATTACCTCTGCTGTCTTGATTCGGTCAAACTGATAATCAGCTAAAAAAGCGGCATCCGGACTATTAAGTGACTGATGTTTCTATGTGGCTAATCATACATGAATGCAGTGCATGGTACTTTACCAGTCATTTAACAATAACAAATATCGCAAGGGAAACCACTAACTGAGATGATGTATGTTGAGATATTGCAGCGAAATTATATGCTGCCAAGTTCTGGATGGCATTATGTGGGCTATATAAGCCGCCCCAGGTGGAGCCGTCTTCGCCTGACATCCCGCCAGTCGTCGCCGCCAAGCACTCCATCGCCGACAAAGATGAATTGCTTCTGGCACGAAATCCTCGGCTCAATTCTGCGTCGCTGTACAGAAGACAAATGGTGTAACTGAGTGACCATAGTGGAATCCGGTGCGATTGGCCGGCGGTCTGCGCGACTGGACAGCGGTCTGCGCGACTCGCGCGGACGGCCGGCGCGACTGGTGGGTGGGCGGTACGACTGGTGGACGGAAGGCGCGACTGGCCGGTGGCTGCGCGACTGGCGGGTGGCTGCGCGATTGGCGGGGCAGCCTGTTCGACTGGCCAAGCTCTGCGCGACTGGCGGGTGGCTGCGCGACTGGCCGGTAGACTGTACTGCGATCAGTTCGGCGCCAGGCGCGGCCGGAATTTCAGCCGCTCTGTTCTGCACGGCGCCGACGCGTCGTGCCGATCGACGGCGCGCAGATCATCCCCAGATCATCTCATGATTATTGATCGTCTGGACGGAAATTTATGACTGAGGAATGTCACGGCACTGAACTTATTTCGCCATGCGCTTTTATCAGCTCCCAAGTCGTCTCATTATGAATATACAGTGGGCCGGTTTATGAATGTTTCGTGCCGACTGGCGAGGCGAGCCGACCGATGTCTATCTCAACCGCTCGCGTCGGCTCCATTTTTGTCGGCGGCTCGATAATAGTCCAACACAGGCGCGCCGCCGACGCCGCTCGACTGCCACGTGAGCACCGGCTTTGCCGCGCGGCGGGGCGCTGACCGGCGCAGAGACGCTAATCATGCCGCGCCGCACTTAAACGGCAGCAATCACAGGGCAGACGAGCCGGTGCGGTTGGACGCCGGTGTCGCAGCGGGGGGCCGACCCGTCGCGGTTCTGCCCGCCGCTCGTCTGCCGGGCCAGGCAAGGCCGACCCCCGGGCGGATTGGAACGCGTCAGCCACGGTGCCCGGTCCGTCTGCCGTGTGTGCTAGTGCTGGGTCCGGTCATGCTAAATTGCGACTCGTCCAGCTCATACTGTTCCGTCTGCGGTCCTCCATTGCAGCCCCTCCCACCCTCCACTGACCCACTGCCACTCTTGGCTATTCTTCAAGTTCCCTTTAAGTGACTCAAACCTCCGCATCCATTGCTGCCACTGCATCACTCCACACCTCTTCCACCCTTCCAGCATTATGAGCACACCTATGGTTTCTTCCAACGCCTCATATCCAACCAGCCCTCATGCCTTTCACTGCCACTCCCATCTATCCACACCGCTCCTCTCCCTTGCTGAGTGTGTCACCAACCGGATCCGGTGACGGATCCCTTGGCGGATCCGGCGACAGATCTCGTGGAGGATCCAGTGACGGATCCGATGACGGATCTGATGACTGTTCCCGTGACGGATCCTATGACGGATCCTGTGACGGATCCTGTGGCGGATCCCGTGATGGATCTCGTGGCGGATCCGGTGACGGATCCCGTGGCGGATCCGGTGACGGATCCCGTGGCGGATCCGGTGACAGATCTCGTGGAGGTTCCCGTGATGGATCCGATGACGAATCTCGTGATGGATCCGATGACGGATTTCGTGATGGACTCGGTGACAGAGCCGATGACGGATCTCGTGACGGATCCGGTGACGGATCCCGTGAAGGCGCGAGCTCGTCACGACACCGCCGCAGGGCCTCTCCCCTCGTCTTTGACGGCGGCGGTGACAGGAGCGCGCCGAGCCACAGCCGATCCGTCGCCAGCGCCCCGCCTCGGCTCGCTAACAAGCCGGCACGCAGCGGGCGCCACCTAACGAGCCGACCGGGGCCTGGCGGCGGCCGGCGCCACCGCGCCGCCGCGCCGCGGCCCGGCCCGGCCCGGCCCGGCTCTTATCCCGCCACGGCCGTGTTTTTCCGCCAGCCACCGACGACACGTGCTAACGAGGTGCCGCGCTGACATCAGGCATGGCCGCGATGCGCGATCCGAGGCGGCCAGCCGACTCGATGGAGATAGAGGCTGCCCGTTAGCCATCGGACGGGTGGCAGACATCGGCCACTGGACGGGAAGGTGTGGAACGCCTCCTTCCGCAGAAGTGCTGGTCGATATGCTTCAGCGAATGGCGGTGACGAACTTGCGAATTTCGAAAAACGAAAAATTCGAGAGAAAAAAACGACACCCATCTTTGCCTCTTCATCTTTGGCTGTTAACTTCGTTATGCAATGATTAGTGTTGTCTTTGCTAAGCTTACGACAAGTCGACAAGTCGTCAAGACATTCAGAAATTCGGTGCATGCTGACTGTGCAACGGTCCTAGAATGAAGTACGGGCGAACATAATATGCCAAAAACGACTTTCGGGGTCATCTTAAAAGTGATGAGCCGGCATCTAGAACGATATCAAGCTGCAAGGGTTACGTGATACGCTTAATAGCTCGACTAATAAGCAGACAACGAACGTGTCATGTGCCGACACCAACTGCATTAACGTCAGAATCTAGACAGCAAACAGTACCTTCATGATGCCATAGTCATCAAACTGGGATTTTCCCTCGCTTCATGATGCGATCCCTTGATGCTATTCTCCAAGTAGACAGTGCTCAGGCCGAGTCAGTCGTGCCCGCGTTACCAGACCCTGTGCAGCCGGTCACCAAACTCCATTTTCAGCCATGTGGAAGACAGCTCTTCAGGTTAGTTGAGCAGCACTCAAGCGAGTGGAAAGGTGTTGTTTCAGCTCACTGAGCTACCCGCTCTATTTCCCAATGGCACACCGATGCTCCAACGACGCGTCTTGCATATGGCTATCACGCGTGCAGCTGTGGGTTTGAACAGCTAAGTAGAACAGAGTAACATCCAAGTACAACAGAGTAGTGTTCGGTGAGCTTCGTTGCCGACGTCAAAATAACTTAGCTAAAAAACTTGTAATTCAGTTGTGGTTGAGTAACAAATGCACTACAATATACATTTTCATGCCAACGCATGTCCAATATGCATAGAAACTTTGGCTGCTCCACGCTTGTCTGTCTGCGTCCATCTCGGTTCTCGACTTTTGCCATGGGTTGCAACACGGCTGAGGGCCCACAGTCTCAGCCCAGGTCCGGACGCCATGCTCGCTGCCGGGGACCACGCCCAGCGGACACGCTGCGAGTGCGGAGCGCCGCGCCGAGCCTCGGTCCGACCACCCACACGGACCGGGTCGGCGCCGTCGGCACGACCGCGCCGGCGCGGCCACGGCACCCCACGGCCGGCGAGCGCGCGCCAGCACGATCGCCGGCCGCGGCCGACTCCCTGCACGCCGCCGCCGACACCAACCGACGACTGCATTATGCATGGCCGGCCGGCCAGCGGCCGCGACGTGACACCTGTGCCGCGCCGGCCGCCGACGCTCGTCTGCCGGCCGGGGCGGAATACGCGACAGGGCCGGCCACACATGGTGCGCCGGGTCAGGGGAGCCGCCGCCGCCGCCGGGTCAGGGCGCCGCCGCCGCCGCCGGGTCAGGGAGCCGCCGCCGCCGCCGCCGCCGTGTCAGGGAGCCGCCGCCGCCGCCGGGTCAGGGAGCCGCCGCCGCCGCCGTGTCAGGGAGCCACCGCCGCCGCCGGGTCAGGGGAGCCGCCGCCGCCGCCGCCGGGTCAGGGAGCCGCCGCCGCCGCCGGGTCAGGGAGCCGCCGCCGCCGCCGGGTCAGGAGCCGCCGCCGCCGCCGCCGGGTCAGGGCGCCGCCGCCGCCGCCGGGTCAGGGAGCCGCCGCCGCCGCCGTGGGTCAGGAGCCGCCGCCGCCGCCGCCGGGTCAGGGAGCCACCGCCGCCGCCGGGTCAGGGCCGCCGCCGCCGCCGGGTCAGGGCGCCGCCGCCGCCGGGTCAGGGGCCGCCGCCGCCGCCGGGTCAGGAGCGCACCGCCGCCGCCGGGTCAGGGAGCCGCCGCCGCCGCCGCCGCCGCCGCCGCCGGGTCAGGGCGCCGCCGCCGCCGGGTCAGGGGCGCCGCCGCCGCCGGGTCAGGCGCCGCCGCCGCCGGTCAGGGAGTCGCCGCCGCCGCCGGGTCAGGGCGCCGCCGCCGCCGGGTCAGGGGAGCCGCCGCTCGCCGTGTTGGCACCGTCCGGCCGGTGCCGGTTGTGGCGCGCGAGCGGCCCTCTCTGGTCCCACCGCGCCGTCGTCGTGTGTGGCGTAGCGACGTGCACGTGATGCCGGACCGGCCGCGCCGAGCCTGCCGTCGCCTGTTTGCAGACCGAGTCCCGACAAACATGGGCTCCGACCGGGGACCTGCGCTCGAGTGGCCCAGGAATGCCTTTCAGGGCAGCCACATTTCTAAAAGTCAAAAGACGGCGACACCCGAAACACATCGGTTGACATGGTCTATGATTCGACTGCGGGTGACCAATACAATGTGAATGGAATGAGAAGGCTTCGGTATCTCATGATGATCAATTCCATAGAATATGTGCACGAACACAAGGAGGAGGCCATCTTGGTATATTTCTAGGCTGATCATAAGCTTACAGCGGTGGTTACGACAGAACATACTCCAGGGAATTATTAGTTTCGGTGCCGTCGTGCAGCACGAGTATTTGAAGAAAAAACTGAAGATGCATCATTGTATCACTAAAACGTATGTGCATTTCTCCATGTCCTTGCATGTCAGTACCGCTTCTATCCTCCTTTTCGTCTCCATCCCACCTCTTCCCACCTCTCTCTCTCTCTCTCTCTCTCTCTCTCTCTCTCTCTCTCTCTCTCTCTCTCTCTCTCTCTCTCTCTCTCTCTCTCTCTCTCTCTCTCTCTCTCTCTCTCTCTCTCTCTCTCTCTCTCTCTCTCTCTCTCTCTCTCTCTCTCTCTCTCTCTCTCTCTCTCTCTCTCTCTCTCTCTCTCTCTCTCTCTCTCTCTCTCTCTCTCTCTCTCTCTCTCTCTCTCTCTCTCTCTCTCTCTCTCTCTCTCTCTCTCTCTCTCTCTCTCTCTCTCTCTCTCTCTCTCTCTCTCTCTCTCTCTCTCTCTCTCTCTCTCTCTCTCTCTCTCTCTCTCTCTCTCTCTCTCTCTCTCTCTCTCTCTCTCTCTCTCTCTCTCTCTCTCTCTCTCTCTCTCTCTCTCTCTCTCCTCTTCCTCCTCTCCTCCTCCTCTCTCTCCTCCTTCTCCCTTTCCTCCTCCCTCCCTCCTCCTCTCTCTCTCTCTCTCTCTCTCTCTCTCTCCCTCTCTCTTCTCTCTCTCTTCTCTCTCTTCCCCCCCCTCCTCTCCTCTCTCCTCCTCCTCTCTCTCTCTCTCTCTCTTTCTCCTCCCTCCCTCCCTCCCTCCCTCCCTCCTCTCTCTCTCTCTCCTCTCTCTCTCTCTCCTCTCCTCCCTCCTCCCTCTCTCTCTCTCTCTCTCTCTCTCTCTCTCTCTCTCTCTCTCTCTCTCTCTCTCTCTCTCTCTCTCTCTCTCTCTCTCTCTCTCTCTCTCTCTCTCTCTCTCTCTCTGTCTCTCTCCGTTGCGCCGCCAGCACGAACCAGTGACACCAAACACAACTGACGGTGGCCAACGGCACGCGACGCCGACAGCGGGGAGGGATGGGGGTGGGGGCGGGGGAGCGTGATGAACCCTGATTCTCGAGTCAACCGATCCGCCCGCGGCGCCCATGATCCTGTCGGCACACCGGTGCATTTACATGCCACTCGGCCGACAAACACGCGCGGAATTCGGGCCCAGATGTCGGCGCGGCGTTGTCACAACAGCGGACGACTTCATCGGGTCAGTGCCGAGCGGCCGGCCGGCGCTATTTGGCGCTCGCCGCACGCTAAGTGCGCCTAATGGAGGCGCTTTGTTCGGCCAGAATCGGTCGAGATATGAGGCGGAAATTAAGTCAACTCTGTCAATAGGCCGATTGTGCCCGCGACGAAAGGTGTTAAAAGTGCGGTGGCGGCTACACGCCGGCTTCCTGGTAAACACAGCCAGCTGGCCAGGGACGAGGTGACGCGGCGAGAAGTGTGGGGACCCGACCGCTGTGGAATCAGCTGGCGGCACGCGTCATCAACACTGTCAGCCGACGTCGAACACACACACACACACCGTCGGCGACACGCAGCGCGCGAGGAGTCGCTAGCTAGGTCGGGCCGGGTCAACACGAGGTGTCGCTGGTTCGGGTTGAAGTTGTGTGGGAGGTAGTCAAGTCAGGTCAACACAATTCGTGTGTGGTGAGGGTTAGGTTAGATTAGGTCGTATCATATTAGGCTAGACCAGGTTAGAGTGGGTCGTCAGGCGACTAGATCAGACCACATCAGCTTGACATGCCACCGTATCGGGTGAGGTGAGCGCAATATGAAACGGACGCAGATCATTTCGGAGAAACGCAGCGCCATCAGCAACTTCAGTTTCGCGCGTCACTGGTCGAGCCCGGCCTGAGTCCAGTGTGTGGATTGGAAGAAGTCGGCACGGTACGCACGCGGATCAGAGCGGATGGAGGCGCAGAACGTCGACAAGCCAGGTCAGATCAGATCAACCAGCGCCAGTCACAGCTGACAATTCTGAGAGCAGCAAGATCAGCGGCTGCGCTGGGCTTGGTCGGGCCAGGGGAACATGGTCTGCGTCTGGCAAAGTTCGATCATGTCGGATCAGCATGAGAATAACTGAGAGCAAATAATGCTGCTCAGTGTCTCGCATTTCACTGAGATGCCAATCGGGCCAGGCTCCACCACACAGTCCACCGGGTGACTGGCCTAGCATTAGCTCACGGGTCGAAAATGCGGTGTTGCAAGTAATGCCATGCAATGCGAAACTTCTCGGTTCATTATCCGCAATGAACTCGTCCGTGGCGTACTTCAGAGGGTTTGAAGACGACATTAATGCGGAACCTAATCCATCATGAATAAATTGCCCTGGAATACATGGGCAGTTAAATGATATGTGGTTGAATGAGCACTCCACACCCCCAGCTGCAGGGTCAGCCTCTTCAAGTGTACTTCAGGGAGCGAGAGGTGAATGAGCGGTGTTTATAATAGTTGCCAGTCTCCAAAGCGGTAAATAAAGTGCAAATAGCGTATTGTAGTTTATGTAGCTTAGTTTGTAGGATGGGTCATGCTTGCCTCCGCCTCACCTGATAGGGCTTTGAGCGAGCGTAGCAATTTCGCACAACCTTGTTGAGAACCAAAGCAACGACAACAACAGAGATATTTATGAATATTAACTTATAATCATCACTATAACAATAAAGACACGAAAGAACGGCATATTGCCAGCTTTTGCACCTCATGTCATGGACCTCGTTAGGCGTGCATCTGCTTCACCAACATTTTCAGACGAGCCGGGTGCGCAGCGCCATTTTAATTTGCTACGTTTATTAAACTTTAAGCGACAGGTCTGCCAGTAAAAAAGAACAGCTAGTGCAGCACACTAGCACTAATATATCGTGTCCTGACGATAGGGGGTTCGAGTCGCTTCGCTCGCTGACATTTAACCATCGGTGGAGGGGTTTGATAGCAGCCGGTCCGATGACGTAAACACATCAGAAGGGCGGGCGAGTTGGAGCATTGACGACACGCATCCTGATCAAAAACCTCTTTTGACATGTAATGTTCTTACCAGATGTTGGTTTCAGGGCCAACGCAAAAAGCTCTGACAGTACAGATCCTAATCCATGCAGTGTGACAAACCACGGTGGATTCAGCCGCTGATTGGGAACTCCCTGAATAATGCGCGTTTCTCGACGTGGAGGCGTATCGCACCATCCGGTTCGTAATGCATTCGTTCGCTGTCTCTTTTGTCTTTGTTTGTCCAACCCTAAGATGCAGGCACGGAAGGTGGCTTCTAAAATAAAAGTAGGAACTCCAAGGCTGACGGGTGGCTGCCTCCTCATGTACCGCAAATCCACACTCGCGTGCGAGCATACCGTGCATCTCACACGGCCCTGAACACCCACTTCTTGCGTGATTCCGGGCGCGCCAATACCTGGGACGATTCAACAACAGTTCGGGCCCAACAGCTCACCACCACATCAAGCCGCCCAATCGACAGCTCCATCGCAACCATCAGGTGATTGCCGACGCTCAGCACAGCATTGCCAAAGCCGTCGGCGGCTTTGTCGGGGAACCGGTGTCCGACCGGACTGTCGAGAGGCGGACGGCTGCCGACCGGCGCAGATCTGGGCAGCGCCACGACGGCTTCACACGCCCATCAGGTCGTTATATGGGCCGCACCGGGCGACGGTGAAAGCCGCCTTCATTAACGGGGAAACCAGTCGGACGGCGGGTAATCTGTTCTTTTACAAATTTTACACGGGTGAATAATGCGTCCCCTTGGAAAATCACAGGTTCGGAGTCAATTATTCCCGCGCAGAGCCCACGGCGACCGTGCGACGCCTTTATGTGAGCTGAAATTTATGTGAGTTCGGAGGGCGCGCCAGCGCTGCGCGGGTCCGGCGGTCCTCTACACGCCTGAATGGAGCCCGCTCGGAGGCCAGGATGGCGATCTCCCATCAGCGGGAAGGGTGGCGCACCGGTCGAAAATTACCGGCTCCGTCGGAATGTACAAGATCTATGCTCGGACAATGTGTAATTTGAGGGATGTGAGAACATTATTACATTTTTCACCCCTTCCCAAATGCTGTGTTTAAACTTTTTGCGTCGGCGCCACCGATCTCGTCTTTCTCTCTCGGAATGTGTGGTCGGCCGTGACGTTTGATCGCGGACCTGGGAGCTCGACTATGAGGACCGGACGCCGGGGGTAGCGGTCGTCAACCAGCCTGGTAGGCCGTACTCACCGCCTATTAAACCACCGTACCTGCTCCCGTGAGAACGAAAGCATCCAATCTCATGCGCTTGATGCATTCTATCCAGAGCCAAGCCTAGCTCTTCTAAGACACTGGAAGCAAAACCAGGTGTCTTTAGCATCGCATAGTAAGCCTATCCATTGAGATGTTTTCACCATGTTACTGTGTTTAATTCAGCCGCCTAATTAAAGGGAGGCACCAAGCGCGGACTGATGTGCCCCCTTCAATTGATAACGCACTTGCCAGTCACCGGCTTGTTGGGGTTAACCGCAACTGAGGTAAGCTCCATCGACCGACTCTTGTCTCAAACAGGCAATAGTGTTCTGGACAATGCACAGCCACCGAACAACACTGCCTCCGGCGCCGTTTGACTACACTATTCTTCCCCACTCTGTACGCCTTCCACTGCAGAGCGAGGGCCGCCATTGGCCGTCGATGTGACGACAGCGCCGTCCGCTGCAGCGGAGTCACGGGCCTGTGACGACCGACAGCCGACTGGCGGGCCGGCCGATCGGCAGACAGTGTGATAAGGGCGTAAATCCTGCCAGACAGGGCATGCCTTCAATCGGCTGTTCGGCATTTTGTAATGGCAGGCGATGGTGTGCTCACGCCGTCGTCTCATTGACGAGCACGGCAAATAATGACGCGCGGGAGCGGAGCATGGGTTGAGAACCGTTTTGTGGATGTAACGGCACCATTCTGCACTTGGCTCCGACCCGATCTCACATGACCCAAGGGCCACACGGCTAACTGGTACACGGCAACGGCATGGCCGTGTGCCATGCCATGCACGTTGGCAACAGCATGGCACACGGCAACGGCATGGCACACGACAACAGCATGACACAGGGCAACGGCATGGCACACGACAACGGCATGGCATACGGCAACGGATGGCACACGGTAACGGCATGGCACACGATAACGGCATGGCACACAGCAACGACATGGCACACGATAACGGCATGGCACACGATAACGACATGGCACACGGTAACGGTATGGCACACAGTAACGACATGGCACACGGTGACGGTAACGACATGGCACACGGTAACGGCATGGCACACGGTAACGGCATGGCACACGGTAACGACATGGTACACGGCATGGCGATCGGCACACAATCCGCATGAGATGATACACGTCGGACCACGCCTAATAGCTCGTAATGAAGGAGAGTGGGATCAATGCAACCATACATGTGAAGAGGTACGTTTATCACCGCAGCGAGAGAAAAATAGCTTCATCCAACATTAGTGGCGTCTTGCTCAAAAGAATAACATCCGATTTTAACTGCATGGGACATGGCAGAAGAGAAAGTTGATAGTGGAAATGCACCACAGTTTGTTCTAACTTGCTGCCAGTCAGAACTTGGCTTTCGAGGCCGCAAGGAATTGCCTGCGTTGTTTTAGTTCCCACACCAGGTCTGCGCCGATGCTGCTGGCAATATGCCGTCACCCAGGCCTTCAATGTTGTGCAAAATCCATCGGTACTCCATTTGGCTAGACCATTTCTCATCTGTAGCACTCACCATGCCACTTCTGTCCTTTGCAGCACATGTGCTGCAAGGGACAGAAGAATAACTGTTGGTGTGTGGACGATCACGAAAAAGTGACACGGGAAGGGACAAATTTCCCACGTTACAGCATACGTTGCTTGAACACATGTTGACCAACAAAGCTGCTGAGGTAACTGCCACACCTGTTACATTACATTATACACCTAAGCATGCAAGCCGAAACACTTATAGCAAGATAATTCGTAATGGAATAGGTCGGTACAAATAAGCATAAGTTGCAGACTGCCACCAGAATCTTCAAGCAAGGGAGGGATTCATTTCTTGCGGCGAGACAACAATGCTGGTTTTAACGACGCAGCTGTCGCCAGCTGAAGGGATGATGGTGGCTCTCAGCTAGCCATTCAAAAGTCTAGAGTTGATTTGTGTTTTAGCATTCCATTGAATATTTGTCAGCCATGGGTGGGATGAGGGAATATTTTGCTCGAGTCGTGAAAATGACAGCATGTTAACATCAGTCCAGTGACTCTACGTCCAACAGTAACGAAGGAAATTAGAATGTACAAGGCACGTGGGGAGCTTTCGGTGGGAAGCTATGACCTTCCCATCGAAAAGTGGAAGGGCCATAGCTGACACGGGAATGGTCCTAAGAGCTCACCTTACCCGCAAACAGAACATACAGACTGCCTATAACTTGGTGCATAGATGCACACGGTAATGCAGATATCAACGTGAATTGAACGGGATAAACGAAATCAGATTCTCAAATCAACGGGAATTTTGCCTTGCATATATTCGACGAGACGGTCAGGCACGTTGAACTGTCCGGATAACTATTGACGGGTGGTGATGGCGAGCTTTGCTAGCTTGGCATCGCGCTGGTGATCTCGACTGTCCGACTGCCGGGTTCATGGCTCTTCCGCGTGACCCGACCGAAGGGCGAAGCTCACGTTACAACAGGAGTATAGCAATGCTAATTTGTTTACACGCGACCTGGGTGACACGCGCAGTACCGAGCAAAGGTAGGAGCATAGCCCACGCATACAATGCTAAACATTTGCAGTGATAAAGCTCGAGTGATCAAAAGCTATTTCAATTCGGAAGGCAATGTTTGTGTAAGCGCAGAGGCTGCGTATGAGAACCTATCGTTGTTTCCCATGAGATTGATCAGTGAAATATTTAGCCCAGTGTTTCTTAAGCAGGTCAGGATTTGCTTTCTACCAACCGCAGATGCTGAACAAATCAGAGTTGATGTGAGGCGTCTGTGTGTCGTCATGGCAACTACGATTTACCGTCCTAGGTTACTGGCAGTGAGGAAGCGTACTTCTTTGTGGAGTCCGCCCTATTATGGGCTATCTACAATAATGACCTATGCTCATCGATATTTGAAAATAATATATTCAGTGGTTAAATGGCATAAATAGTTCAATCTATGTCACATACTGTAAAGAAGCCATTGTTGTGATAGCCGTTGTGCCCATGGCACAAGACAAATGGAGAACGGTGTCTGTTATTACAACACTTGTTAACCTGTGACCAATCAGTGTATGATATGACAAGGAAATGTGATTTCCATTCAATGTATCTTTTGAATATCCCTAGCCTGTCAGTATGGGTCAAGCCCGAAGACCGCAAAGGATACACCAAATCATTTCGTAATTATGAGGACAATTATGGATAGTTATCGGGATAATTATGGTGCCAGCACCGCTTCCTTCATTCCAATAATCAAGTGCCAGGTGCGTCCGTATTTCATGAGCCTCTGCCTCACGTCGCGATTCCATAAACCACGGAACATAAGTATGGGTGGAATTAAGCCAGGTAAATTTGCATAGACATGCATGTGAATGTACATCACTCCGACTTCCCATTGAAATGCTTCATGCAAATGAGTGTCTGTGAAGAGAGCGTTAGGTATTCTGGATTCAAGTTGAATTCCATGCGCGGTCCAGCAGCACAGCTTGCATGCACCACACTACACCACTACTCTGCTGCACTGAGGACAAAAGTACGCATTCAAAACACACGCAACGCACATCCACATTTGCATAGAAGTGAACAAACATTGACACCTAAATGAATGGCACGAAATGGCCTGAGTAGGCCGAAGTGCCTATTTGAATAAAATCAAAATCAAATCACCTAAATGATTTAAAATCAAGGAACCGAAATTTATCCCGGAGTTAAGCTACCAATTCAGTGCAGTTCTCCGATGATAACATCACATCGTAATATCCGAAATGTTTAAAAAAAATAAGTATGAAAGGTTGCTGTTTCTTCGTTTGTCATGAAGTCAGGCTACCTTACCATAATGAATACTTTAATTATTCACGCATTTTGCACATGTCCCGAGAAGGTTTCAGAAGCTTTGCGTTATGCCGTATTGAGAATGAAGATTCACATTGATGATTTTGAGGAATAAGACATCCCGAAAGTGTTCTTGACAAACTTATCTTATGAAGCACACATAAATCAATTGAACGATAAGTGATATTGAAGTGAAACAAAATTCCACCAATCTTGGTGTGAACCACAGTGATTGCGGTAGGAGAATTCCGATCCACGTCGCCTTGTACAGCTCGCGTGATTAGATTTGATGCACATTGTGCATCCAATCTAATCATGGGGTCTGTGCTTGTGCATTGCACAAGCACAGACCACTTGGCTGTGATCTGATTCTGCATTTCAATTATAAATGGAGAGTGGATGCATCCTTCAAAGGGCATCAGCACAATTACAAAGATGCGAATGCTCTCTCATAACTCAAGCCTAAATCAGTACATACAAATTTGTCCCAACTGCTTAAAATTCATAGCGACTGAGGCGACCACCGATCAAGAGTGATATAATCTCTCTTGCAAGTATTATAAATGCGTTGTCACTGTAATTACCTAGTTTGCATGTCTATCACGATAACAATTAAATACAAAGCAGACATCAACTTCCTATATCTCACTCTAAACATACAATATCATCAACACTAGGGGGCGTATATCTGGTAGCGAACACTTGGAATAGCGCCATTGCAGTCACAACGAGTTTGGCTACTATATAAGGAGAGACCCCGCGTGTTGTGGAAATGTCCCGTGGTGCACTAGTGCCCAACGATACGTCGAAGACACTCAGTTCTGAGTAATAACGACGCTAAGTCAAGGGATACGTGTGCACTAGCGACGACGCCAACAGCGAAACTTACCACACCACTTCCCATTTGACTTATCACAATGCACTTCACAATTTATCACAAACGCACTTCAATGTTGAAGCTTGCAAGTTATCTGGCAACAAAACGTGTGGCTGTGCTCAGTTGGGATCTATCTGCAGTGTTCTGGAGCGGACGAAAATGCTCAAGCAGAACTAATACGCCTTCAGGTGATGCTTGGGCACACTGGTGCTACCACATGTGGAAATGTGGAGGCATTTCATCAGCACATTTTTTTCATGCCTTCTACTTACGAACATTTCGTGGCAGAATGCATCAGGCAGGATGCAAGCATCCATGTAGAACCATATTTTCCACAATGGATCCAATGTTAAGCGCCCGTTTAAGTAAGTAAGTGCGCTTAAGCTCCACAGAACAAGATTCACTGGAAGGGAAGCACCGAATAAGCCAATAGCGATAGCAATTCTCCCCTCTAGAATGTTTTCGACTGATTTTCTTAGACAGCAGCACCCTGCATAATCTGTGAACTGCCACGCGCAGTCTCTTGGCTCACATTTGCTTCGGGGGTGGGAAAATTTTCCTGCCTCCAATTTTGCTCTAGACGATTTAGAGAAACATGGTCTTTGGCAGCGAGTAGAGCCATCCTTCGTCTATTCAATGATGTAAAACAATTTGGCCTAGCTTTTACCTTCGCCCTTCCAGATCGGGTCAACGAGGTCAATGCTTAGGTGTCGCAGACTGACAAGATCTATTTTCCCAGTTTTCTGATGGATATCTAAGTCATGTCAACTCATATAATAAGAGCATGTGGTATGATATAGTTTAAAATGGATGATTAATGACATCTTGACGAGTTATCATTTCTGTGGAGAGGTGTACAGATGCTCAATTCTAGTCATGCCTCCGTGACCGGATCTGATAGTGATTTGGAGATGAGACTTTCAAATATACAATGGGAGGGAGTGAACTGGATGTTATTGAAGAGGAAAGAGACTTAGGTGTGTTGGTTTTAAAAGATCCTAAAGCAAAAAAAAAATGTATCTCAGCTTGGAACAGAGCACTAAGAATGCTGGGACTTATTAATACAGGTGTGAGATATAAGAGGAAGGAAGTTATGAGAAAAAAACTGTACTTAGCATATGTGCGACCCCACTTGGAATATTCCGTACATGCATGGAGCTCCTACCTATAAAAAGATATGGATATGTTAGAAAGGGTGCAGCGCAAAGCCACCAAACCCATCAGTGGAAGAGGTAACTTAGAATATGGAGAATGGCATTGGATATGTACTCACTCAGGCATAGGAGATTAAGGGGGGGACATGATGGAAATGTACAAAATTGTTAAAGAGCTAGATCAGGTCAATTTGAATGATGCTCAATGTCAATGATGTCAATGATGTCAATTTGATGTTTAGAGTATTACATAGGGGTCATCAATTCGGGTTAGACAAGTTGAGGTGTAGGACAGTTAAGCGACAACAGGTCTTCAGTCAGGGGTCATCAATTCAGGTTAGACAAGTTGAAGTGTAGAACAGTTAAGCGACAACAGGTCTTCTGTCAAAGTGTTGTTGATCAGTAGAATAGGCTGCCTGCTGCTGTGGTGGATAATTTCTAATTGAATGTATTGAACAGTATGGTGGACACATTTTTCAGACGGGAAAATATCGTTTTTAAGTTATAATTTGTGATAGATGGGGTGAGATTTATGCTAAGTAAGAGTGCACGGCACATACCACTTGAAGCAGGCATGGATGCAGTTTGAATATTATTGGCAAGGCATTCAATCAACATGTGTTAAGAGGGATCAAGGAAATAGGGCTGGATAACTAAGGTGGATGGGCATTGATAGATGTGTGGGATGTTGGTGGATGGTTTCCTTAGGATGTGGTGAAGGTTGGTGTGGGTCTTTTTACCGGGATGATGGCATCTTCCATTTACAGACTTGCAGACTTACTGGATGGACCTTTGTGGCTCTTATTAAGTCTAAACACTTTATAACTATACTTGCTGCGGTGTAAGCACGCCACGCGCCACTTGTGGATGTCGCGAAAACCTACGTGGCGAGAGATGGGAGATAATTCCAAGAAGCTGCTACTTTTGATTGAAAACTGTGCAACAACTGTCTATAATGTCTATCGAAATATGTGTGTGTGTGTGTGTGTGCGTTTGGCGGTTGCGGAAGGAGCACACTGTTTCAGGCTAGGTACATTTAAGGTTAAACAACATTGTTTTCGACTTGGCTATGAATATATTTATATTGGTCCTCCAGTTTCATTTTCTTACTTCCCAGTCTACAGAAGGTTGCCTTCCCAGAGTAACCAACGAAAAGAAGCTTGTTACATTTATGATCTGAATGTGGCTAATCATTAGGGTATGTCAAATAGTTATTATTAACGTAATTATCATCACAGGTACACTGATACACGATATACGATACGAGATACACTGCGTTGTTAGCCGACATACCATATGTTCTCCATTGTATTAGCATTGCACCACCTGCACTTCGATTTGCTGCTCTAAGCTGCGCTGGGCCATGTTCAGGCTGGCAGCAATCTGTCTGACCTGCTGCACCGGGTCCCATTATCAAGCGCGCACTGTCATTATCGAGACCGTACACTGACAATCTTCGTCACGATTTGTTCCTGGTACACGAGTGAAGCCCACCTACATGTACCGCAGCACGACCAGCTGGCTGAACGCGAGCAACTATATACCCACCTGCTCGACTGCACACAGCTTCCTTCCATGACCCTCTCGCTTCCCAGCCGGGGATATCTTCCTTCCTTCCACTGGTTCATCCTCTGCCGTTCCTTACGTCTCGTTCATACTCTTCCATGGATGTATTCCTCCTCTTCCCTCCGTTTGCTCCGCACTGCCATGGAGATATTACTCTTCTTCCTCCATCTGCTCTGTACTCTGCCGCGGGTAAATTCATTCCCTCCTCCCGTCCGCTCCCTACCGTCTGCTCTGTACTGCCATGGATATACTACTCCTCTTTCTCCCATCTGATCCGTACTGCCATGTATATATTCGTCCTCCTCCTTCCGTCTGCTCCTTTCTACCATGTACATATTTCTCCGTTCCTCACGTCTTGATCATATACTGCCGTGAATATATTCCTCCCCTTCCCCACGTCGGGTTCATACTCTGTCGTGGATATATTCCTCCACTTCCTCCCGTATGTTCCGTGCCCTGCCGTGGGCATATGGAGAATATATTCCTCTCCTTCCTCCCATCCGCTCCGTACCCTGCCGCGGGTATATTCATCTCCTTCACCTCGTCTGCTATGTGCCCTACCGTGGATATATTTATCGCCTTCATCTCGTCTGTTACGTACCCTGCAGCGGGTATATTCCTCCCCTTTCTACCGTCTGCTCGGTACCGCCATGGATGCGTTCCTCATTTTCTCCAGGATGCTCCGTGCCCCGCCGTGACTTTATTCCTCCCCTTCCTACCGTCTTCCCGCATCCTGCAGAGGGTGCCGCTACAAGTTTCGGTTATGGATGGGGCCGGAGGGGCTTAGCTCGATTGTTTCTATTCAATACCACATGCGTAGCGTTAAATTTCAACAAGTTGGGAGTAGCGTGTCGCCTGCCGGCCCGATGATGTACGTCCGTGCACCCCTTGGTGGTGAGCAGGCTCTTCAGCTGGCGCCTGGTGCGCCCCGGCCCGCCTCCCGGAGAGCTCCTCGTGCCGGCAGAGCGGATCCACCCGACACACATGCATCACCTTCAAATATATTGAGTCGCACATACGTCTTATGACAGCTAACGAGGAAATCTTTATGCGAGGCGAAATTAATTACCTGCAACGCCTGCATAAATAGCCGACACCGGGCGGCCCGGACCCGCACCGTACGGAGTGGGCGCGATATCGGCCGGTCGAGCGGTCGCCGAGTGGCGGTGTCGCGCGACCCGGTCGCCTGGGCCAGGCCGTGCCGGCGCCACCTGGCGGCTGTGTTGTGTGTCGACGCGGACGGCACGTCCCTTATTAAAATAGCTGGCGAGTGCCGGCCGATATCATACAAACTGTCGACGCTCGCCTGTCAAAACATGGATGTCCTAATTACGCCGCCGTTCGATTGGCATCTGGCCCGGCGACGGCGTCATTGGCGGAAGCCGTCCCAGCCGCCGACGTCGGCCAATCAGCGATTGTCAACGCGTGACGTCACCGCTTGTGTCCTGAAGCGCCTTGCGGACGGCTGTTTGACGCGCGTACTAGCGGATTGATTTTGAATGTGCCCATGCCGATGAGTTCACTTTGATGTCCAACAATGCCGGCATAAACCGAACAAGAACGCTAAGGTGCGCACCAAAAAAACACGTGCACCATCATAAGGATACGAAAGAGGGAAGGGACCCCGATCCCGCCTCTTTGGGGACATTTTATTCATCATGCAACTCGCCCTTACCGCGTGCAAAGCCGGCTTAAACTGATCCACATCCTCACTTAAGTAAGCATTCATGCCCTGTGCACCATGGCAAACAACCATTAGCAAGACACATTCCTCACACGCGCGCGACGAACTAAACACCGTTAATTGCTGTGGCTAACGAGTTAAACACACCGTTCATTTTCAGTGGCTAACTAGTTCCACACCGTTCATTCCAGTGGCCAACCAGTTACACATATGCACCGTTCTAATACCTAGACTGTCCGTTGAACATCAACCACTCACCAGTTTCGAGTGGGTGGCCTTCTGCCAAGTGAATGCAATATGAAAACGGCACGCCATTAATATGCCATGAGAAAAATGTGCACAGTGGTCGCCGTGACCAGCAGTTTCGTCACATGCCAAACTACCCTCCGAAGTGCAGCAGAAAAAGGGTGCAATACTACAGCTAAGGACCGGCTAATAGTCGTATCGCCTCATCAAGCTGCTATCGGCCGAGCATCTGACCAGAACCCAGCTACCTTTTGCCGCGCGGTGGAGTGACAGTCACGAACAGCACGTGCCGATGGGGGAGGGGGAGGGGCAATGCCAGATCGGTGAGTTCCATGACATGCAAGGCGCCACGGACCCCCTCGCCGGCTGCATGCCCAGACTCCGGTCAAGGTATAGTGAAGTCCGTGACCAGGGTGACTGGAGGGTGTAGTCGGCACGACGGACCCCCTCGCCGGCTGCATGCCCAGACTCCGGTCACGGTATAGTGAAGTCCGTGACCAGGGTGACTGGAGGGTGTAGTCGGCACCACGGACCCCCGCGGCGGCTGCATGCCCAGACTCCGGTCACGGTATAGTGAAGTCCGTGACCAGGGTGACTGGAGGGTGTAGTCGGCACCACGGACCCCCGCGGCGGCTGCATGCCCAGACTCCGGTCACGGTATAGTGAAGTCCGTGACCAGGGTGACTGGAGGGTGTAGTCGGCACCACGGACCCCCGCGGCGGCTGCATGCCCAGACTCCGGTCACGGTATAGTGAAGTCCGTGACCAGGGTGACTGGAGGGTGTAGTCGGCACCACGGACCCCCGCGGCGGCTGCATGCCCAGACTCCGGTCACAGTATAGTGAAGTCCGTGACCAGGGTGACTGGAGGGTGTAGTCGGCACCACGGACCCCCTCGCCGGCTGCATGCCCAGACTCCCGGTCACGGTATAGTGAAGTCCGTGACCAGGGTGACTGGAGGGTGTGTGGACGGCGCCAAGGACCACTGCAGTCACAGTACGCTCATTTCCAGTCAAGGGCGGTGTTCTAGTTGTGCGACGCTACGAGGAAGGGGAGGAGGCGACCATCGAGTTCATTGCATACCCAAATGCTAGCAAGAGCAAGAAAGTTGGATAGTTGGAGAAGTTGGTGTTCTTAGCTACCGTTCCCTGGTGACGAGTGATGGAGTTTACGGAGACACGATATATTTGTTTTTGCTTTGCTGTCACCCATCATGATACTTGATTAATAAATAATATAGTATGGTGCATACAGTACCATCACCTTGAAATAAGACCTCTTTTTCTCGTTTGAAAATTGGTTTTTATTTTAGATAATGTCCATAAACGTGAATTTATACTAGTAACGGGTGCAAATTGCAATGGGGGCAGTGCCGGCATTCGGGTGTACGATGCTGAAGTGATTGATCATGGTACCAACATGAGATAGATGTTTTCTCCAGAACTCAGGATATAGCATTGATTACGGGGCTTGCCTTTTTCCCCCTTACAGCATATGCTTGCCCTTCATAGGCGTAGCCAAGCTAGGATCATGTGACTCTTATTAAGTCAAACCTATTTTACCTTTATGATCGTCCCTGCCTACTTATACTTAAACAGCTCACTTAATCTATCATGTTAGCTAATCTTGCTGTGAAAAAATAAGTCCAAAATATTAGATCACGGGTCAATACAAACCCAAACGAATATTCAGAGATCAGGTAAACCGTGTTATGCTCTTCAAAATCTGAAACTTATTTAACAACTGCGCATTGATCATCTCGAATGGAAATGAGTGATAGACAAAAGACCACGTTGTTCAAAACCAGTGCCCAAATCCATAATAATGCTGCTTGTTTACATTTGTATGAACTTGATGCTTATCTTGAACAACGTGGTCTATTGCTTATCACTGTCACTTCCATTTGAGATGATCAATGCGCAGTTGATCACCGCTCCAATCCGTACCCGCGCGAGAGAATCCATTCGGTATTAATATCCGTACCAGGAAAATATTTCAGTTCGTTTTCCAATCCGCTTTCGCAAATAAAACTATGTCCTGATTGGCTGCAGTAATAATTACGAATTAGACGACAAAGGATACGCAATAATTGAACTGCCAAGATACGGCAAAAATAAATTGGCATTTTGTGCAAAATGTGGGCGCACATTTTCATTACCGACATGGTAACTTACATGAGCATACATTTTTGTCTGATGTCGCATGTGCATGCTCTAACCTATGATACTTGATAGGCAGTGAGCAAAACAAGCAATGAACAAGATTGCCCACAAATAATGAATCCAGAAATAATTATAATTGTCAGCATCAGAACGAAATGTTAGCAACGTGCAGTTCATTGAAATGCTAGCAAGTGTTACTCATCATGAATATTATAGATCCATATTTATTAGGAAGGGTGAATAGGTGTCCACTTACCTGGGTTGTGCACAATAGAACATATGTTTTCGCTGGCCATGACAAACTGCAATGTTGTGTTTAAGTAGCATGCATTAATCTACCTATAGTTTGTATGCTGGCTTAGTGCTACTCAACTACGAATATTGTACGTAGACTATATAGACACTTGCCCAGGGAGCTTGCTCCCGTGACAAACATATAGTAATACCAATCGCCCTGACTTGCAACACCTCAATCGAGGGTATGTACCTAACTACGCGTGGAGTTGAACACCAATTCATGCTAATACGCTTATCCTTCTTAAGGATTACCTCCCGTGACAGTACTTATCCCGTGACAGACATATAGTAATACCAATTGCCCTGACCTGCTGCCTATCAAATTCATCCTCAAATTCAGCTAAGACAGCAGATATCTTCTACGAACCAATCTTTCCAAAGGATCACCACGCCATTCCTTAGTGTTGACAACTTCTGATTTGACTCCGACTGCATCAAATTGGACCGTGATGATATCCGTAAGATATGGCAACATCTTTTCTTCTCCATTTGCTTTAGAGTGTCGAGAGAGCAATATAAAATGCACCCACACTGGGTGCACTTTATATTATATTAAAAACGTAAGATAAAACAAACATGAGCCATCGAAAGCAACAGGGTAGGTATATTATGAAGGATGGTTCTCTTTTGTATTCAGACCAATGGATATCAAAACGTATTCATATTTTCCTACATTTGGAAGACATTTTTGAATTGACTAAAACTAAGTCAAGTTCCTTGAACATGTTTATAAGACTATCAGGCTTCATATGTGCTTATGATGATGTTGATTTCAGCAAATTCGGCTATGTAAATAAATGGACGTAACCTATGATTTTTTTACTCAAGCTATGAAAATAATAACGTCTCTGGGAGTTACAATATTTTGCACGGACATAGAGCCAACTATCTATGCAAACTTGTTCAGATAATTCCAGATAAAAAAATTGCTGGCATCGGCATTGCCCTGCTTCCCCTCATCGATGCATTAGGCATTTCATGCACATTACTGACCGAAGCATTTTGCTTGTGTCATATAGCGGCCAATTGTATAATTTTGTTTTTATCCTCGGATACGTACCAGAAAAGCAAAGTCTTGCTTTTCTCTGCTACAATACGCCAATGCAATTTCAACAATAACAACCGTAGTGCATGCAGCCCATTCATGACTGTTTGTCTCATCGGCTCGTCAGTTAGATGTTCTTGTTTCATCTGATTCGTGTGGCAGGGCTGGGGTGCACCATTAATCTCATCCGGGTTCACGTACCGCCTTCCATGGAATATTTGGCCTTCCCTCTTGCGAGGGAAGGCTAAATATTGCATTACAATTGATGTAAATGCAATATATTATGAACAAATATATTGCATTCACATCAGGAAGACATAGTTTAACGTACTGTGACTAGCTACGCAGACACAGGCAACACTGGCGAGCTGGCGGGCACTTCATGACTGCCCGTCCCTCTTGGCTACGCGGCGCCGATGTACAGGGTCGTGTGTCGGTACCTCACTGAACCCCGGGCTGTCGACTGTGGCACGCGCAGCAGCCGCAGTACGCCGGACTGCAGACTGGACGTGGCCAGCGCCGGCACCGATGCTATCTCGCCGGCACGATGGCACACGGGCCGGCCCGACATGCAGCCGTGCGGGCCGCGCCGGCCCGACTGGATCGCTGTCGGCGCGGCGGTGCATCAAAGACTTTAACGCCGCAACAAGGGGTAACGGCTGGTGCTACCGGCCGGCCGCCAGTCGAAGGCTCCGGGCACGGGCGGGCCGCTGCCGCTGGAGGGCTGAACAGATAGTCGGCAGGTGTGGGCTGCGGCCGGCCTCAGTTTCGAGCTCCAGGGTTTCGAGTTGCAGTTGGCCTTCGCTACGGATCGCGGGCTCCAGAACTTCTGGTTGTGATTGGCCTCAGCTACGGCTGCGGGCTCCGGGGCTTGTGACTATGGTCAGTTTCAGTTACGGGCAACTAGGTGTTCTTAGCCTGGGTCGGCGGATTTTCGCTTCATGTTCTTCTTGCCAAAACTATGCCTCAGCAAACTTGAGCCTCCCCTTTCGGAACATCACCGTTAAATCGTTCGCCTTGCGCGACATGTTTGGAACTAAACTCCCCCAAAAAACTTAGTTGCGCGCCTGGTTGCAGGCTGTGGCTGATCCTCAGCTGCTGTGGCGAGTCGCCTCATGTCAGGCAGTTCCTCAGGTGTTGGACAGATCTCCAGGTGCCGGGCAGGTCTTCAGTTGCTGGTCAGCTCGTGGCTGTCGTCAGCTGAAGTCGGGGTGCATCAGCATCTGGAAGCCCGATCCGAGGCCGGCCTGGGTCGCCACCGCGGCACCTCTCGATCTCGACCCGCCCACCGTCGGAGCAAGTCGCTATCGCATCACCACATAGCATGTGGTGCAATGACACGCACTTTTCGTGTGCGATCGATGTCGGATAAAAATCACATTAGCAATCAAAACACAATTTATCGTAATGAGGCCAATCAACACTTCGATGGCGATCGGGCGGATACGCCGGCAGGGAAAAACGGCACCCAAAAAGCGGCCGATGCTCCACAGTGCTCGCCGCCAGCCGAAACGGCGTATCTCCCGAAACGGAGGTGCATCCAGCAGTGAGATGTCGTTAGTGTTCTGTGTTGTCATTGTTGGCCAAGCCTCCGCGCGGGTCTCCGCCCGATGAGTTATGGGTTAACCGGCGGGCGCGATGGACGATCACCGACCGATCGCGACGAGATTTATGACGTCACTTAGGTGCACCAAACACGAATAAATATGAATGATAACGAGGTCGCGTCGCGTCTCAATATATGGCGCGGGGCGGATCGCGTTTCCATATCCGTGCGGCCGCGGCGTCGACGCTATCGCACCGCGACGCCCGGGGCGCCGGCACCGTCATGAACGACACCCGCTTCATCACGGCCGCCGCCGCCGCCGCCTCCAAAACAACAGACCCGTACCACAAGTGAGCGACGGCCGCCGGAGAGGCGGCCGCGGCGAAGACGACGCCGTGACGCAACGCAACACGTGATCACGTCATGCGCTGGGAAGGGGGCGCGCCGCTGCGCCGGCACCCGGCGGAGGGAGCGCCTGGCGGGGTGTCGGGCGTGCCTCGACTGCGACGGAGGCACAGATCGTGTCAAGACTGCGCGCGCGCGACCGGCCATGCGACTGCGACTGCATGGTCTAGTGTGCGACACGGACGAACCGCTCTGCAACTGACACGCCTGATGGCCTGAACTGGAGCTGGCGTGTCAGACGGCTGAGACTGCTGGCGACGGCTGCTGTTCCCGGGGCCTCTGATGACCTGCACTGTGATCCAGATGTTTGGTGACCTGGGGACGACCGGGGAGTCCTGTGGCTGCAGTTGAGTAGGCCCACGTTGCAGGCTTGTCATCCAGACCGCCCGATGGACCCATGGCCCCTTGGAACACCCCTCGGGGATCGATGGCCTAACCACCCCTCGGAGGACCCATGACTGGACCACCAATCGTGGATCCACGATCAGATTCACTCTCCGGGGGACCCATGGCCGGAGAACCCCTCGAGGATCCACGGCTGGACCACCCCTCGGCGACCCATAACCGAACTGTCCCTCGAGGGATAATTGGCCAGCCTAAGCCGTCTTTTCAAGGGACGATGGCAACACCAGATGCCCTTATCGTCTCTGACCAAATTACTCTGAACCTATATTCTGATCCCGCCCAGGTCAGACGTCACGACATCGTTGTAGCTGTCTTGACCTCGTCCGGATGATGCTAGCTTCCATGCGTCCCATCTTTTCGACTGCCACTGCAAATAGGCTGCACCAAATTCCGTTACGAAGGCATCGGAATAGCCACTGTAGGACAGACGGCAAGTGTGACTGCAGGCAATAACCAAAGCAGGACATATGGCAAGTGCGACTGCAGGCAACAGCCACTGCAGGACAGATGGAAAGTGCGACTGCAAGCAATATCCACTGCCGGGCAGATGGCAAGTGCGACTGCAGGCAATAGCCACTGCAGCACAGATGGCAAGTGCGACTGCAAGTAATATCAACCGCAGGAAAGATGTCAAGTGCGACTGCAGGTAATGGCCCCTGCGAGACAGATGGCAAGTGCGACTGCACGGTGCAGACACGGACAGGGCCAGATCGCCGTATCGCCGCCTGCGCACCACAGGTACGGCCGGCCCACCGCCCGCGCCGCCCCCTGCCGCGGTTTCGCCACATTCCGACCTAATCTCACCATCACCTGCTACACACCACCCGGCTCTCCACTCCTCTGCAATTTAAACAATCGAGCATTTAGGCAACGAGCAGCTAACGAGAGAGTCGGCCGAGCCGCTCCTTCGGCCGCCGGCGACTGCCTCGCTCCAGCCACTCTGGCGCTCTGACGAGAGCTGGGCAGGGCACGGCCGTACGCGGCCGTGTCACGCCAACACGGAAGTGGGTGCCGCCAGCTGGATGGTGGGCACGGATGCCGGCTGGGCTCCGTGTTCACGGAAGCCACTGGGAAGGTTCGGTGTGGGCGTGTCCAGGTTTGGGAGGTAGCTTACAGATCCTGGTATGTGTGTTATCTCGCCGTCGGCATCCCAGGGCGTTCGCTTCTTGAATCCTTCCCTGAATCTCGCGATCTTCACTTCCGCATCGGCAGTCCCTCGAGTCCGCTTAGTCGAAGGACTATTCAAATCTCGGAATTATACACATCGGTTGTGTTGGAACACACCCTGGACCACAGCACGGCGCATTTTACCATCATGACCACAACGAACATCGGTCACAGGAAGATCGGATCACTGAAAGATCTGATCACCGCAACCAATTGGAAGCCCCAATAGGTCACTAGATGCCATCAGCAGACCAATCAGGTCATCCGATCCAGTGCGTGAACCAATCAGATCACCAGACGACACCGGCGACGGGTCAGGTCATCCTGAGTCACGAGGAAACGTCGGGTCACGGCGGCCGACACCAGGTCACCAGACTCCAGCGGGAGATGCAGCCCGGAGGTGGCAAGTATTCGACATCGCAGGCGTGGCGAACAGCCAAGAGCGATGGCCGATACTCGCTCGGCGTGACCGGCGAGCCGAGCGTTGTAGCATCTGCAGGTAAGCGGCCGCTCGCCGCCGGCCGGGAATCGATTACCCGAGGATGGCGGCGCTGCAGAATCAATAAAAACGCCGCCAAACACGACATGGGTGGCGCGGAAGCGTCACGTGATCCCAACGGTACAATAATTAGCTCGCCACAATCACCGGCACCATCTTAATGATCGCCGTGCCGCCCTCAGTCCGGCGCGTCGGCCCGCTGCATCGGCGTCGGATCACTCTCCGTCATCGGGCCGCGCCATCTCGCCCGTGCTATCTCGCTGTCGCCGTCTCGCTGTCGCTATTTCACCGTCTCCGTTGGAGGCGTGATGCCATCGTCAGCACCGTTGGTGCGTTTTTCTAACCGTCCGAATTGTCCCCCTAAAAAGGGACATCGTGGACCATTACGAGGTGTGACATATATTTCCATTCCGATGCTTTTCAAGGTGGCATTGTTTGACACGCGCTTAATTAATTCTGAAGAAATGAAGAAATTGAGGTTTCGAGCATATCATTAATCAAACGACAAATTTTCCCAACAACAATCGCTGGGAGACTAACTACGTGCTAAAGATACAGTCAGTGTTTCAGACGGGCGGCCCCGAAGCTAAGCCCATTAATCACAATCACATATATCTTGAATGACATTCTGCTTGACAGTCCGCCGATCATAAACTAAATACTAACGAGGAATAAATAACTGAAGTGGCATAAATCAAAGGGCGTTGAGATGCTTCCTCCTGACGCTGTGACATCAGTATCCAGCTGGCCGGCGTCGGCGCGCCTTGCTCGCTGCCACAGCCGGTCGCGCCGCTTGTTTTGACACAGGCTCGCCAGGATCGCCGCCGCCGCCCGACACCGGCAGTGCGCGGGTCGGCGTCACATGCCGGATGTGCTTCACCGCGACATGCCGCTGGCCGGACGGCCCACCGGCGCACCGCGAATCGACTCGCTGAAGAATGGCCGACGACTCATTTTGCACGCGCTCCATCCGTCTGGCCGGTCGCGCCGCAACGCGGGCGGCGCGCCGTATTTGGCAGCGCGCCGCATTCCAGCGGCGAACGCGGCGCGGCGGCGGCGGCCGTGCGCCGCCCGCACCCGATCGTAGCGGCCAAATTACGACACGATTACCGGCCGATACCGGGCTGCGGCGAGCGGCGGCCGTCAGTGGCCTGCGTCGGCCGCCGGTGTCGATCATCGCCCGGCGGGGGAGGGCGGAGGAGCCGCCAGGCGGTCGGCATTCACTCACCTGGGCCGTAAACCGGCGCCATTACAATACAATGGCCGCGCCGACGGCGGTCCGCGGCTCGGTACTCACCTGCAACAGACGGCACACCGCTGTGTGAGACAACGCACGACACGACTTCCGCGCGGCCGGCAGCGCCGCTGGTGGCGCCGCGCGGCGCCCACAGGCACTCGGTCAACGGTGGCGGGGTGGGTGGTCGGCGGCACGGTCCAACACAGACGGCAGAGTCGACACATTCGGCCACTCTGCTGGACGCCCAAGTTGAATCGGTGAGCATGGTTTGATGACGCACGAAAACGCCCCGCTGACCACCTCACAACAAGATGAGAAAACAAACTAACAAACAGCAGAAGTCCAAACACAAGAGAAGAGGAAGATTCAAACGACGATGATGGATGTGAGGTCGACATCAAGGTGCGACTCTCGCTCCTCAGGGGAGACGATTCTGGGACATAAAGGCTGCAAAATTACGAATTGGTAAAAGCAAGATCACGTTCGAATATCGCGTACATCTAACCATACACAGAGCACATGGATGGCCTTGGAGAGAAGGAAGACTAGCAAGTGTTCAATTCACAACCATTCGGACAATTCACTGATATAATTGTCTGCACGGTGGGCTGGGGAGGTAGGATCCTGACTCGGTTGGATTAAACTTCTGCCGTGAAGGGCACGGCTATGTCACCTATGACCCAGTCACTGATTCATACCAAAAGGTCGTGTCATCTAAGGCACAGCCCCATACAGCAGGTGATGTCAGCTACTGCAAAGGCACTCCCAAGTCACTTGCCCTGGCTGTGAGGTCAGCATCAAGGTGCGACTCTCGCTACTCAAGGGAGACGATCCCGGGAAATGAAAGGCTGCAAAATTACGAACTGGTAGTAGCAGGATCACGTTCGAAGATCGCGGGCTCCAACCATACACACTGGCAGAGCATACACATATAGCGCACTTGTGTGAGAATGGGCAAAGCACATCCTACATCAGCACAAGTAGGTCCGGCACCAGGTTCTACCAAATAAAGTGGGATATTCCACCATTAGCCGACAAAGAAACAACACCATGGCCCAGCAGCCATAGAATTTCCCCGTCAGAGTCAACAGCCGAGTTCAGCTACAACCGGTCAGCGGGAATTCATTCGGCAAACAAGAAGAAACGTGCTCCGGAGTCGCCGGCAGAGAACCGCCCTGGGCCGAGCGAACTGAAGTAGCCCAAAGTAGCTGTCAGCATTAGCAAACGGCAGACGCTCTACGGGCATGCCCACCCACGTTTTCAACACCAATGACACCACAAATAATGCAATGTCTCGCTAACACCATTACACATTGTTAATGCGTCTGTTACGGTGCGATTACAGCTTAATCAATGGAGCAGCGTTCAACAAAGGCCGTTTATAAAGGGCGGCCGAAGTGCCGGCAGTGCAGGCCTGATGGATGAGCCGGTCGACGATCGGTATGCATAGCGACTGCCGGCCGGCGCTGATCTGAATTCGGTGCCGGCCCGGCGCCGGCTTGGGTGCCCCTCTGCAGAATTCGGTGCCGACCGCGCTTCAGACAGCCCGGCTCGAGCTGACGCCGGTCGGTCGGCCGGCTGACGCGGCTGACAGCATTCTGACTGTGACGACGTGATCCATCGTCCCGCAATCTTTCAACTTGCCGACGGGACGTGGATAGCGCGTGACGGGCGGCCGCATTGCGCGCGGACGCTGCATTGCGGTGCCGAGACATTTCTGTCGACGCTGGCCGAACCTGCACTGGTGACGGGGCCGCCGAATCTGTTTCGTTTTTTTTTGCTTATCAGAAGCCGGCGAGTGATCGGCAGTGGCCACCAGGAGGCGGCCGACGCTGCAGAGCTCACTGAACCGCCGCGTCGGCCAGCGGCCGACTCGCCCGTTGTCTATAAACACCATCATCGCTCATCCACCTGCACGAGGCTGCAAACGTGCCACGTGTGACGTCAGACGTGCCATGGAGGCGGGGCCAGCCAAACCGAGAGGCCGAACGAAACACATCGGCCAAGATGGCCGCCAAAAGGGCAAGGGGTGGAGGTGTACGGCTAAAGATTCCCAACCGGTACGTTCGCCGGAGGGCATGCTTGAGACAAGCGCTGCTGGCGCAGGTCTTTAAGTTGGATTGCTGTACGGTACCAACCAAGGAGACGTGACATGCAACGTCGACAAACTGATACGATTCACTTCTTTTAAATGGCAAAGTAGAAAAACACCTGTGTCAGTCCATAATATTCTTTCAATAGTGTCAAGCGTTTCGAAAGCCAGAAAAAGCTTCGTGCTCCATAATAAAGCAACACCACAGGATAACGTCTCATAGTTATGCCGCTGTTGTATGCGGTCGATAATTATGCTAGTCATGCATGCATGCATGTATATATTACATAAAATGTCAACACGCGTATGCCCAAGTATAGACACAGTCAAAATATGAAGGCCACTAAAATTATAAGAGTGCGGATCATCAAATACGAGCATCTCAATTAGTTGGACAACCTGCACACAATTTCTAAAAGAGTATTGATTAGGAAATAAATATACGCTTGTTATTTTACAGCAGATCTTGTCCACACGCTTGGGTAGTCTGCAAATGTTGCCATTTGAATTGTCCCGCCCTGCTAGCCGGTACAATCAACATCGGTCTAGATTACGTAAGTCCAGCGGGGACGGCCAGGCCAAACATGCCTGCAATATCCACGCCGTTAACCTGAGCACCAAATACTTTATGTGCGAACATTAGGTCGTGCTGAAGCAACTGACAGCTTATTGCTAAAATGCTAAAGTATGCTAAAAGGTGCTGATAATCGAGCGAATTGCACGGTTGAGTAGAATACAGAGCTAGCCACACCAAACATCATGCCCGAGTCTTTACAAATGAGACACGTGAGATTTAGCGGCCCCAGACCAAATGATGCCATCAAGTTCAATGATGAAGAGGCTATGCTCACCAAGGCCAGTAATGAGGTAACTAGGACTGCGCTTTCTTCCACTAGCAGTGGGCGAGATCTGGAGGGGTTGCTGCATGCATAGCGGACGGTTGGCTTTCCCAACTAACCCATCTATACGAGGTCCACGCTTTAATTTTGCCTCCAAAGTTACATCCAGATCATGCATTGAGGTATTGCGCTCCAAGGCAACGCCATCTATTGCATACGAAAACGAAATCGGCTTTTCTCTAAGAGTAAAAGTGAGTTTTTCATTTGGATGAGTCTAATTTGAACCTCCACTTCTTTTTGTCAAGGCCAAAGTCTGTCGAGATATTCATGCATGGTGGTGACATCTAGCGGGGATCCAATCAGTCGGATAATCGTCAGGATACACATACTCTTATAGCACGTCGAGATAATGCAGTTTGGCGCGTCGCTACAAAGTAATGCGAACAGAATCAGTTCGCATATACTGGTTTCCAGTACATCTAACCTCACCGGGATCGAGTCCAATGTCTTCCCATTTAAAATTACTCGCTGGACTCTCCCACGATGATACGACTGACATTTGAATGCTGGACTAGACAGACATTACGAATGGGGATTTTTTTAAATTAAGAGAGCTTGGTTGACACTGGTAAAAACGGAATAATAATCCGCATAAATTTACGCCGTTTGAAAACTATTGGCGTGAGAATCCCATAGCCTCTTGCGTGGCAGGCCAAAATCGCATCACAGGAAAACCCGGGTAAAACACGTGCTGATCCTCAGACAGCACCACCGGTAAGGATGCGACCCACCAGCTGATCACGCACAATTGGTTCAACAACTTTGGTACATATTTGGAGGAATGAGACTGGCCGATAATTGCCATATTTTTTTGTTACTTTTTAGCAATAGGGTATCATAGGTGCGTTTCCAAAATGACAAACATTTTCGTTATTGAAGCAATTGTGAAGATATTTTGGAAAGAGGTACCATTCAGCAACTTCCTCAGCACCCTCCTTCAAGTTACAAGCACGGATCTGAAACTTGTGAGGATTTAGTGTCGTTAGCGAACTTACAAGTTTGGAATGCATGACGGATAAATCATAAAAATTAGCCATGTTGTATGACGATCTGGTACATGGTAGCGTATCGGCAACTAGTTCCGGGTTTTTCAGTGGAAACCACGCTGAAATATTGCGTTCAATCAGAGTCATCAGAAGCTTTACACTGTTGTGATTGAGCGGATAAGTTGACTTACCCGCTATCTTGATATATTTTAGAGATCATAATCGTTTGGAATTCGTGCTAAAATCATCAAATATGTGCACTGCATATGTTTGGGAAATACGATATCCTCAAACTTAAATCTGTTTAAATTGAATTAATGTATATTATCAGCGGAAGGCGAAGCCTCTTTACGCCTTGTCCCGCAGTATTTGCTTGGAATTGCCATCAAACCATGGCGGATATGTGCCCTTAAAAGTAACTCGAGGAGTATGACCTGCCACTGCAGCCTCGATCCAGAGATAGCAAAATAGTAGCTGTATTATGAAGGTCCATACCACCCAGCACATTCCAAGAAAGGAGAGAGAAAGTGCGTTGTGAAGCTCGAAAGTCGGCCCTACGATACACTAGCAGTGCTAAGATTGACTCCAGCGCTTTTGGGACGTGACAGTTGACGCATGGCCCACTGCAGTGACTTGGAGGTGATCAGAATCTACATCAATCTCTACATCAATAACATCACCACAACAAATATCGACGCTGTTTGTCAAAGCTATGTTTGAGATATTATCGCCGGTGATCGGCTCAGTGTCTACAATCGTGATCATCCATCTTTTCCAAATAGGATCCTACTCTATTTGACCTGCGCGGCAACAGTGGAGGGTTGTCTGGATCTCACCGATCAATTTTCCGGAAATTGAAGTTCCCGTGCATGACAACAGGACGACCAGCACGATTAGCACTGCATGCTACACGCATGGCCTTTATCACTGAATGGTCTGCCTTATCATCATTGGGCGCGGCAAGTCAGCACAATGCTAACAATGCGCCAAACCCTGAAGAATCGATAACCAAAGTGTCAACACTCCTTAGTTCAATCCGCCGAACAGGTAACAGATTCGAACGAACGGCGCAGTTCACTCTCCCGTCCATCTTGCTGCTCTGCCAGTCTCATGGGAACCAAAAATGTTTGGTGTTGCCACAGCCATAGTTCAGAAACACGAAGGTACTGTTTTAGTCGTGTTTTGGTTAACGTGATAATGTCAAACTTTTCAAATTCTGGACTGCATGCACTCGAAATGCTCAACTTGTTCTGTTTGCTTCTTGCATTCTAATTGAAAATTTGCAGGCTGCCGCGACAAGGTTTTGGTCGAGGTGCGGAGTTCGCTCCGAAGTTTGCGGTCGAAGTGCGGGATCTGCCCCGAAGTTTGTGGTCGAGATGCGAGGTGCACTCCGAAGTTTGCGGCCGATGTCCAGTTTCCGCCCCGAAGTTTGTGGTCGACGTGCGGGGTGCGCCGAGAAGATTATTAGCCGGGGTATATTGAAGGTCGCTTCCACGAATGACAAGTAAAAAGATCACAGCTTGAATAATTTTAACCCCTGTTGAGCCATTCGAATCTCTGCTTAGCAACGGGCGTCTGCTTTGGACATCCATGACCCCTCGAGAACTGACTGGAAGACCCCGGCACGTACCTTATGGATCGTGAAATTCACTGGATATGCTCTGAGCTCGTTACATTGACCAATCTAAGTAACATGTAGCTCTTCTGGGTCGGGGCGTAGGATTGATCGGGCCCTGGGTCCAGCCCTGGATCGATCAACATAGGGTACCCTCATTACCAATTTCTCCCAGAATTTGGGACACTATATATTGACATCTATAAAAAAGCATTAATTTTATAAATATGATGCTTCCTGTTCCAGTTTTCCCTGGGACCATGATGCTTCCTGGGACACAATAATCAGGAAATGGTTAATCAAAAAGATACTTCAGGATATGGAGTATCCACTTGGCGTCGAAACGACTTTTTCCACTTTCGCTTCGCACTGTGCCTAATTTCATTATTTAAATTGCTATGATATTTATATATTACGTCGAATTTCTTGTCGGTGAAAACTGGGTAAAAACAGTACTAAAAGAAACAGCATGTAGCCATTATAGCACACTCCACATTGTGATCAGTGCAAAATGAGCAGCGTGATTATTTGAGAAAACCTTTGAGGATTGCTTGTAGGAGCAATCCTTGCAGTCATAGAATTACTAATATGTACCATCTCAAGTTACCAAAAAGGACAGTTACCACCAATAACAAATAATATTTGAAAGAACCGCGAGAATATCGTCACCACTCATCATAAATGTTTGGGTAATCTACCTAAAATGAACACGCGCAGCATGTACTCAACATTTATGCCGCATGGCTTGAGCTTTTCATGGATTTGACTTCGAAAGTTGGGAGCTCGCTGCCACGTTAGTGGTGGAGTGGGGACTGAGCTGCAAGTTGGAGGGCGGGAGGCAGGGGTTAGAACCATCCCAACTGAATAGGATCCTACACACCTGCTTCTGGGCCATTTTGTACATCACTGGATGATTTCTAGAGGCCTCATGGCGACAGACTCTACTTATGTCATTTGATAACCTTTGTGTCTATAATGGTGCTCCAGCCAGTGCTTTAGAGCTAATGTATTTTATGCGATGAAAGCGCATGTGTTGTCGATGCTGATATAGTGTACAGCTTTAAATGAATGTCAGGTCGAACATATTTGATAAAAGCGTCGTTGCCTGTATAACCTGTCAGGAGATGAAGTTTTACAAATGGAGAAAATACGAAATATGCCTGGACCCAAAGGCAGTTTCACCTTCTACTGCTTCACAGAGACTAGCCAGAGCCTTTCCATTCTGTTGCAAACCAATCGTCTGTCTCCCATTGAATCAGAAAATGCGTTAGTCATGTCTGAAATCATATCCGATTCATAGGTCTACGCATTGCATCATCGTTGAAACTATGAGATGTGGTAGTAGGGATGTAAGCGCTCTCCTAGAGGTGATGGCAAGTTCGTTACCAATTGAATTTTCATGGAACACTATCCAGGTCATAATATAAAAATGTGAAATTCAGTTCGAGAGTTAAAAATTGCCACTCCTGTCTCCCACACCAATGGCGTGCGATTAAGGAAATATCCTATCATTACTAATGAAGTGAAGTAGTGTCAGAGTTTGGAAGAAATCCTCGGAACTAACTGGCCATCGATCAAGAAATATCAGTTGGCTCAAGACAGTCTTAACGATGAACAATTTAGGCTCAGGTCCAGTTTGAATGCCTTCCATTTTCACCCCATAGATTGGATAGTCGGATGTAAAGCTCAACTCATCTCTTTCCTAAGTATAAAACTTAGGACTTGCTTCCAAATTATTTCTAATATAGGCAATGGAAGTGAGGGAAAAATAAATCCTTAGTTGTTAATGGATATCTTCCTAATAATGTTCCCCCTCTCCTACACATGCATGCCTTCATACAACATACAAACAGATATTGCAACAGCTTTGCAAACATTTTTCCAAGTGAAAGCGTGGAATATTTCATCCAACTTCTACCAGACCAATTTCTCTATGAGAAGCAGAACATACAACATACGTCTAATCAATTGTGATACCATATCAATCGTAACTAAAACAAGTCCCATCACAAAATATCCTCTCCGAATACCTGCAGCATGGTCGGTGGTGTAAATAATGTAAAATATTACAATATTTTTCATATACAAATAAGCACATTTTGCAACCGTAGATGTTTTGGAATAGCGTGACCGTGTTGTCACCTACAGTTGTAGCGCTGCACCACAATATTCTGCACCACGTGCTCGTTTTGGAATATTTGGGTGCCTTGAGCAGGAGCGTATTCGGTAGTTCTGCAAGAAGTCACAATTGAATGCTAAAAATGATCTAGTTAAAAGAGAAAGTGGCGTTGAAGCTACATGAAGAAAACATGAGTTTTCTCAATAGCAACTGAAAGCAAGATAAAAATGGAATAATTCATGGCACATAGAGTCACATTTAGTCACGAGACAGACGCTCCTTTCCCCATTCATCCCCTAGCAGCCCAAAACATTTAAGACAAATAAGCATACCTCTAGCCTCTTATTTGGAGAAGGGTCGCCAGCTCTGCCGTGACCATCAATTATGAACCATTTTCACCAACAACCAAATGGGAATCCGTATGCTCAGATAAAAAAATTGGCATTGCACAGCTTATCTTTAGTGGGCAAGGCCATGTTTTGTCAGCATGCATATTCCACAAATAAATCCAAACATCAGATATACTAGAGTGCAAAGGAATACATTCAGCATGAAGTTCCGAAAAATGGCAGCCAACTGTTCATATCGGCTTCCTCGGGGGACACCACACTGAGTCCAACATCGGACTTCGCCAGTCAGTCCTGCGCCAGTCAGTCCTGCGCCAGTCAGTCCCGCGCCAGTCAGTCCTGCGCCAGTCAGTCCTGCGCCAGTCAGTCCTGCGCCAGTCAGTCCTGCGCCAGTCAGTCCTGCGCCAGTCAGTCCTGCGCCAGTCAGTCCTGCGCCAGCCAGTCCTGCGCCAGCCAGTCCCGCGCCAGCCAGTCCTGCGCCAGTCAGTCCTGCGCCAGCCAGTCCTGCGCCAGTCAGTCCTGCGCCAGTCAGTCCTGCGCCAGTCAGTCCTGCGCCAGTCAGTCCTGCGCCAGTCAGTCCTGCGCCAGTCAGTCCTGCGCCAGTCAGTCCTGCGCCAGTCAGTCCTGCGCCAGTCAGTCCTGCGCCAGCCAGTCCTGCGCCAGCCAGTCCTGCGCCAGTCAGTCCTGCGCCAGTCAGTCCTGCGCCAGCCAGTCCTGCGCCAGTCAGTCCTGCGCCAGTCAGTCCTGCGCCAGTCAGTCCTGCGCCAGTCAGTCCTGCGCCAGTCAGTCCTGCGCCAGTCAGTCCTGCGCCAGCCAGTCCTGCGCCAGTCAGTCCTGCGCCAGTCAGTCCTGCGCCAGTCAGTCCTGCGCCAGTCAGTCCTGCGCCAGTCAGTCCTGCGCCAGCCAGTCCTGCGCCAGTCAGTCCTGCGCCAGTCAGTCCTGCGCCAGTCAGTCCTGCGCCAGTCAGTCCTGCGCCAGTCAGTCCTGCGCCAGCCAGTCCTGCGCCAGCCAGTCCCGCGCCAGACAGTCCTGCGCCAGTCAGTCCTGCGCCAGCCAGTCCTGCGCCAGTCAGTCCTGCGCCAGCCAGTCCTGCGCCAGTCAGTCCTGCGCCAGTCAGTCCTGCGCCAGTCAGTCCTGCGCCAGTCAGTCCTGCGCCAGCCAGTCCTGCGCCAGTCAGTCCTGCGCCAGTCAGTCCTGCGCCAGCCAGTCCTGCGCCAGTCAGTCCTGCGCCAGCCAGTCCTGCGCCAGTCAGTCCTGCGCCAGTCAGTCCTGCGCCAGTCAGTCCTGCGCCAGTCAGTCCTGCGCCAGTCAGTCCTGCGCCAGTCAGTCCTGCGCCAGCCAGTCCTGCGCCAGCCAGTCCCGCGCCAGACAGTCCTGCGCCAGCCAGTCCCGCGCCAGCCAGTCCTGCGCCAGCCAGTCCTGCGCCAGTCAGTCCTGCGCCAGCCAGTCCTGCGCCAGTCAGTCCTGCGCCAGTCAGTCCTGCGCCAGCCAGTCCTGCGCCAGCCAGTCCCGCGCCAGTCAGTCCTGCGCCAGCAGTCCTGCGCCAGCCAGTCCTGCGCCAGTCAGTCCTGCGCCAGCCAGTCCTGCGCCAGCCAGTCCTGCGCCAGCCAGTCCCGCGCCAGACAGTCCTGCGCCAGTCAGTCCTGCGCCAGCCAGTCCTGCGCCAGTCAGTCCTGCGCCAGCCAGTCCTGCGCCAGTCAGTCCTGCGCCAGTCAGTCCTGCGCCAGTCAGTCCTGCGCCAGTCAGTCCTGCGCCAGTCAGTCCTGCGCCAGCCAGTCCTGCGCCAGTCAGTCCTGCGCCAGTCCTGCGCCAGCCAGTCCCGCGCCAGTCAGTCCTGCGCCAGTCAGTCCTGCGCCAGTCAGTCCTGCGCCAGTCAGTCCTGCGCCAGTCAGTCCTGCGCCAGTCAGTCCTGCGCCAGTCAGTCCTGCGCCAGTCAGTCCTGCGCCAGCCAGTCCTGCGCCAGCCAGTCCTGCGCCAGTCAGTCCTGCGCCAGTCAGTCCTGCGCCAGTCAGTCTTTGGCCAGCCAGTCCTGCGCCAGCCAGTCCCGCGCCAGACAGTCCTGCGCCAGTCAGTCCTGCGCCAGCCAGTCCTGCGCCAGTCAGTCCTGCGCCAGTCAGTCCTGCGCCAGTCAGTCCTGCGCCAGTCAGTCCTGCGCCAGTCAGTCCTGCGCCAGCCAGTTCGGCGCCAGTCAGTCCTGCGCTAATCAGTCCTGCGCTAATCAGCTCGACGCTGATCTCACCGTCCAGCGCGTGCCTACACGAAGATGGCCGCCATCCCGTGTGAATGCTCCGTTGACATCACAGCCACTGGGGTTGACCTCGCCGGCCAGCCGGGAACAGAGGTGAGCTGATAAAGCCGTCCCTCTCTGACGACTATAAATATTGTTGCGTGGACAGGTGATCGTTAGCATCCCACCAATCCCTGCTCCATCATTCCCTGCTTATCGATCAAACTTCAGCTTGCCGGTTGATTTATTGACCTCCTAGAGGCCATCGCTCCCGGCTCCGTCACACCATGATCTCGAATAAAGAGCCCGCAGGCGGCATAGAAGAAGATGGCCAAGATGGCCGTCCAGCAGGCGCATGCATCGCTTCATGCGGCAGATGCATTCATAACAGTGCAATATACAATGCTGGTTCATTCTTGATGCAGATATGCAGGCGTCCGGAGCGGCGTGCCATTGGCGACTGTCGTGCTCATCTGAGGGGTGTAGACGCGGCGGTACCAGCACGACCGGACCCTGACAACTGCTGGCCACCAATCGGCCAGTGATTGCGTCACAGGTCGGTCGAGTGGCATTCCCATCGTCAAATTGCCACCATAAACTATACAAATATAACATCCGCATTACCATATTAACGAGGCCTGCTGATGGTTCTGGGAAAGCGTTGATTGGTTTGCACCTGGATTGCCCGCGCGCCGTCTGTTCGGCTTTCGGTTGACGTTCTGTCTGCTCGGAACGGTGTACCACTAAACGCCCCCTCCCCACTCCTACGCGACGGAAATGGCTGGTTATCTGCAGACGAAACGACCAGCGCTGCTCACAGCCGACGCATACCAATCTGAATGCTTGCATCCCATAAATCCAACGAGAACTTATGATTACTAGCAAATCACGCGTAACCTCGTAACGTCCCAAGGACGGCGGAGAAATGAAAGAAAACCGCAATGGCCTCAGGGGGATGTTGAACGGTGCATCAATTTGTGAGCCTGTTAAGCGGCGAAGTTACTGGCTGACTGAGTATTCGTCTGGCGTGATTAGTATCTGCGCACTGAGCCATATCTTGCTAAGTTCAGAGACCACACAATGTGTTCCGCACACTTTTATGGCCAAACCAAACTTTTCCCATTTCACTGGATAAGAGAACAACGAGTAACTTTAGGTACCTCGTTGAACGATAGTGTTCAGATTACTGAGAAGGAAGTCCACCAAGCCGTTCAATGTTTAATAGCTTGCTTCCGTGAACTCCAACAGGTGTTGGTGGATGCCAAATGAGTGCAAGCTACAAAGCTGTGAGCAGCGGGATAGGTCTACAATAATTCAATTATGTCGTTGGTTCAGGGCAAACAAAGCTTGCGGCCGTACTAAGTAAACGTTATTACAGGATTATTGCATCGTTATTACGTCCATAATATTTCAAACCAGGCTGATATAGGAGCACCGATTATGAGCTGCCTATTTGCATGAAGACTGTTAGAGACTGCAGGAAAAGATGGCGGATATTAAGCATTATAAACTGACACCCTCTTGAGTCTTTGCATACAAAGTGTATGGATAAAATAACATCAACGGCAAGCATACGACTGAGAACTATTCCTGCGGAGTGTGGCTCAGGGCAATGTGCGTGGAACTAAAAAGAACGCAAGCTTTGAAATGGAAGTAAGTGTAGGCCCACGGCTTCTAAATGATTTTAAAATATCTCAAGGTGTCAGGAATTGAATTTGAGGCACATGTCTGCCTGAAAATACAAGGCTTTCCCGCATTACATCGCACGTGATCCATGGATTAAAAGGTTAACCCATGGTATTCTCCGAGACGTTTCCTTCAAACCAAATTATAAATAAGGTTCTTCTTCTAACTAAAACGCTTCATGCGCAAACACTTTCTGACAGTGTACGAAAGATCTATGAGTTCGCCTCGAATGTATGGGGAGCTGCTGCCACCCGAGAGATGGCAGCAGCTCCCAATGTTCGCCGTATCACAGGATTAACGTTGACCGACCAGCGCCCAAGGCATCCGGCTCATTGGCATGGTCTGTCTTTTTAAACAGGTCCTTCAGTTCGGTGGCACACATCGAGGACACGGCCTCGCCTCGTTCCACCGGGACAGTCCTCTGTCCACCGGACCCGACACATCGGGATAACGCCACTGTGTGCTCAGAGTGCTGTAGCAGCGTGCTATGGCTATGTGGGATCTGAGACAAGCGCGTGCTCATGACTATCCAACAAGGGCACCGAAATAAGAAACACTGTTGTGTATGGAACACTCGGAACATACCGACAATCCGAAACACCATGTGGTGTGCATCATGCACACCATTTGGACCGCACACTTTCAGCTTTCGTTGCACTATACACAGTGCATAGTATGCATACGTGGGCATGCGTGCATGTAAGCACTACTGTGCATGCATGCATACTATACATGTATATGCATAATATGCATGTGCGGATGAAGAAAAAACGATTCAGACAAGGGCACAACGCATCAAAAACACGAGCCGTGTATGAAAGGAAACTTACCTTTGCCTCGGACGGCAGTTTCGCGACGGTCTGCGCAGATCCACGACCAACATCCCAAAGACCAAGCAGTGGAATGCTTTGGACGACTAGAAGCATTTGGTTGCTAAAAGTAGTTTATCTAGTTAGCTGAATGCAAGGCCGAATCCGATGAAAAGGGCATAGAAACGCAAGCTCGCCAATCATGTTTTCTAGTCTTTTTTTTCGCAAGGACGAATTAATGTCGTTTGTGATTGTCCTGGGAACAATCAGACATTTCTTCTGAGCAGCAATTTGAGGACGATGCAGAGTTTTCCTCACAAAAAGCAACGCAGACACAAGCGCAGGAGATATTTACATCTAGGACAATAGCTTCTTTCCATTGGCGTACAAAAGTACCGTACGGTGCGTTGCTTCCACCCCACCCCGCCTCATCGGTGCCGACCACACCAGGCCGGCTGGTAGCAGCCAGCGCCCATACCTTTCACACTATTAACTAAACCGTACGGGTCTTGTGGTGTTGCAACAGCATGCACGCTGGCAGTTTCACCGGTCGGTATGTGGACAGCTGGCCGCCGGACCGCTGTGTGGGCAGAGTGGGTGGTGCGACCTCCGGCGGCGGTGTGGCGCCATATCATGGTGGGGCGCCATATCATGTCATCGATATTGTTCAGTTTGTGGGGGAGGTGCCAAGCTGTTTGCTGTAAATGCAGTTGCACTGATCGCTTGAAATGTTTTCTGTATTGTGTCATTTGACAGCTCTTAACATTCGTTTGCCTCAATAAGCTGTGTTTTCCTTAAAAAACACGAAGGCCTGCATGATCAAGATTGACTAAATCCATTCAACTGAGGTGTTGAATAAATATAAGAAAGTGTCAGCTTGAAAATTAATTTGCGGGTATTTGCAGACCCACAAATACGGAGGTCGATGCACACAAATACAAATACAAATATGGCTGGGAGGCGAAAATGTCACGTTGGTAGATCCTCTAGACTGTCCGATCTCAGGCGGACGGTTGTTCTGGGTTGTTCGATTTGATGCGGACAGTTGTTCTGGGCTGTCCAACCTGATACCGCCAGTTGTTCTGGGCTGTCCACCCTGATACCGTCAGTTGTTCTGGACTGTCCAGCCTGATACCGCCAGTTGTTCTGGGCTGTCCAATCTGATACCGCCAGTTGCTCTGGACTGTCCACCCTGATACCGCCGGATGTTCTGGACTGTCCACCCTGATACCGCCAGTTGTTCTGGGCCGTCCAGCCTGATACCGCCAGTTGTTCTGGGCCGTCCAGCCTGATATCGCCAGTTGCTCTGGACTGTCCACCCTGATACCGCCAGTTGTTCTGGACTGTCCACCCTGATACCGCCAGTTGTCTGGCTCAGCTAGCCTAATATTGCCATGGTTGACCTGAGTTGATGGGCCTGACCTAAGTTGATGCGCCTGGCCTGACCTGATGGGTAGCATTACGAGTGGGTTGTGGCTTACCATTTTGCTCTTCATATCGTGACCGGAGCGTTTCGCCGCATTAAGTCTCTTGGCAGGATAATACCCCCCGTAAACACCGGCCATACCCTTGTTCGAGAGTAGCGGTTTCGTTGGAGATTTCCTGATACAGAAGTGGGTCTTCTTACGGTGCTTGACCAGTGAATAGAACCGGTTACGATGATTGTTTAACCAAGGGAATGCTTTACAGACGGCAACGGTGGCATTGCTGAAGCGCATACAGATCGAGCGTGGATTATTTTATCACTACATTCGAACACCCCAACACGTTGTCAAGAAAACAAAACTGATGGGGTACTGGTGCTAGTATCAATGAATCACCTCGACGGTCGCCTGCTGATAACTAGCGACTCTCAGCTTAACCCACCGCCAGATAACCGCCGTCAGCTCATGCTCATCCGAATCAATACCGGAGCGAATGATCGCAGGCACCACTGTGCCACAGCAATCATAAATGGATAACTGTTGAAACAAACATACCCCTTCCATCACCTCGAGTGCGTCATGTCTAACTCCAGCGGCGAAGTAATTTATAAGACGGTGTTTTTCGGCGATCGGGCAAATAAGTGCAAATACAATCACAAACTGCTGAAGTACCCTGTAGATTGTTATTGCGCAGCAGCGGCGTGCCATTCCGAAGCGCCGGCCGATTCAGCCCGCCACATGCATGACAAAACACCGCAGCGTCAGGCTTAAGAGGCGTCGATTCGTTTGCCGATCGTGAAAGCGGCGTTTGATATGCAAGAATGTCTTCGGATCGGCGCGGCGGGCCGGAGGCACGCGCAGTAGCATCCTGCTGGGTGTCGGTAACGGGCGGTGGTCGCGCTGCGTCGGCTCATGTTTACTGATCCTGCTGACGGGGGTCCGCTGAAACACGCCGCGCCCCTCCCCCCCCCCCGCTGCCGAAACTCGCTGCCGGTCGGTCGCCGGTCGACGCGTCGGCTCGCGGGTGGCATATTGGACATAGCTGAATAAAACGGGGTGGATGCTGTCGACAACCGACGTTGACGGCTGACGGCTGGGGCGGGTAGCAGCGGTGCGCGCTATCATCATCATCGAGGGCACGGCCACCCATTGTGTGACCAGCCACTCTACAGTCACACATATGACGACTCATCCCAAGAAGAGGGGTGTGGGAGCGCAACAGCCGACTCTCTCAGATGAGTTCACGGCATGCCACTCGCAAGCGTTTCAACAACCGTTGCTGGGTTATTTCTTGGTAAGCTGTTCATCTAAGCTATAATAGCTTTCCCCCAATAAAGCAGGATTGAATTCGTCACAGGGAAGCACTAATAATATAAAACTTTGTATCGAACAATAATATATTTCCAGAGCTGTACAGAAGTTACCTTATCTCGTCCCATAAGAATGGCGTGCATTCATAACAGTAAACGTTTGATGCACGTGTAGAGATAATGTGTACGGCTATATCAGAAAGCAGTTGTGTAGCTGTCCGAATAGGTCCGGATGACGTACATAAAACCGAACAAAATACGCCATATGTAGAGTGGTCATCTCCAAATATCAGCAGGCTAAGACGAGAGAACTCAACCAACCTTAGGAGAGCAGACATAAAATTATCAACAAGATCAAGTAGCATAACTGCGATTCCAAGCGGAAAATTGAGGTGACACAAAAGTGATGCAATTGGAGCTGAATTTCCTACCCACGATTGCAAGAATTGCGAACCGAAGATAAGTTGTCACCGCGGACTGTAATGCTGTAATATTTCGCCTCATGCTATTCTTACTTTAAGAAATCATGTACCTCTCGCGAAACAAATCAAGCGCCGTAATTTTCCACAGCAGCCGAAGACACAGCATCAATTTTGCCTTCACAACGCGCGTTTGCTTTTCGATCGCTAGGACATACGCCCAGCTCCACACACCATCGTATGACGGCGGCTTTATGCACCAGGGTGGCACACAATCTGTCGTCTCAGTCACCGAACGAGCCTCAGCGGCCAATCGGACACCAGCAGTGATCGCCGCCGAACAAACACCTCGCTACCGGTCACTGTCGCCGTGGATCCCGCTCATGCTAATAAACGCCGCCGAGCCGGCTATTATTTTATAATCAGGTTAGCATGAATAATGGTGTCCGCTTACAGGAGATGACTGGTGACTTTTCCAGACACATCTGGTCGGCCACAACGTGAGTGGGCTGCGCCAGAAAGAGGCCGACGGCGCCGCCGGGCCGACCGATACCTGACCGGTGCTCTCCATCGGCCACTGGTCAATGCCCTCGTCTCAAGCAGCTCCTTCCGCATGGAGGCTCCTAGAAGAGCGATCGTGCGGCCCGACGCACAAGAGCGACGCCAGCAAGCACCAGAAGACCAAGAAGCCCAACAACACTGGCACGAAGAACAGAAGAACAAGAAGCAAGAAGACAGCATGAAATAGTTTAATAAAACGTAGTAGACCGAAAATTGATAATCATGCTAGATGATATATACGAAAACGTGGTCGACACACTAATTATGATGAAGTGAAATGCATGAAGTAGCTCGTTGCATATTCTAGCACTGTTGCACACCTTGTGGCATGATGCGGTACATGCTGGATTTCTTGCTGCATCCACATGCTTGTGGAGGCGAATTGACACCTTTGACGACCTAGTTATTGGGCAATAGAGGAACGTGTTGACCTACAACATACTTAACCCAAAATATTTCATCAATCTTAGTGGTGTGGTCGTGTCAATCACCACAAATCAACCAACAACAAAAATGACGGGTGCATTCCGGATTATTCTGGTGCAACTTTTCACACCAGATGATACACATACTATGTCCAAGAAAGGAAAAGAACCGCTCCTGCACCTACGGAACACATAAACAGCTGTCACGCTTAAGTTGATTTCCTTGAAACGGGTAATGCATGCGACAGTACTGGCATATTTGTCAGGCACTTAAGCACGCAATCACTCAAGCATACATGTGAGCTTTGCGGTAGCGGACACGCAAGCTGGTTTCTCCGATGGCAAAGGTTAGAACTCCGCCTCGAATTTACAAATCCACCTTAAAATTTCACAGTTGCATGACAACTGATACACAAAAATATCTGCACAATCAGATGTTTGCAAAGGTACATGCTTAATCGGTTGATAAGTGTTTGGTATTTTTTCATGCAGGTAGTGCAGATATTGTGATTGTGGTAAGCTTCTGAATGATTGTGAGTGTTCGGCCACGCATAGCCACATGCTTGCAGACACAAAGAGAATGCAAAGGACGGCATTGTTTAGATAAACAGTTAGTCGAAGTATACACTTGGGATGTCGTTTACAGAAGAGACATCGCTTGTCCATTTGCTACGTTGAGCATTAAAAATGCTTGAAAATCAGTCTGGGAACAGTAAGTATCTATGGAGGATTGGTTTGTCCTGGCTGCTTTCTCACTCCACATGCTAACTGATGTATTGGGTGAAAGAGCACTCATGATTCCAGTATTTGGGCGCCCAGGAATTCGCCTATCACACGCTAACTGCTGGTCATCCTCAGATGAAATGATTTCTGGCCCGGGCTGGTGTTCCTGCCCTGTGATTTACCGCAGTCTCCCACGATTCAAGCGAACCGTACCGATCTTCAGCCGGTGAGTTTTCGGCGGTACTAACCATGAGTCTAAAGCCTGGGCCCGTGAAGCAATCGAGCACTAACAACTATCGGTGCTGTTTTTATAAATTGCCGACCAACCATCAAAAAACATTTTCATAATGTGTACGTTTCCCAGATAGTACGCGTCATTTAGGGTTAAGAAATTGCTGGTTCTGCTTATTCTCAGAACCATACGCTCATAAGGCAAAGTTTCGGTGAACTACAAGACGAGCTATTTGCTCAGGCAGCCTGATCGATTTGTGTCATGGTCGGCTGAATAAAAAAGCAAGAACACGACGGCCTGCCAATCAGTTAACTTAGCTTTCTATATCCGCCTCGTTCTAGCCATCCAGAATGAATCACTGTTCCATATGGATACAAAGAACACTTCCTGATAATGTCCCAGCATCAACAAACGTACGCTAACAGTTCTACAAGTACGTCCCACAAAGAGCTGTCAGCTCGATCATCCGTTAGTGGTCACCATCTCATCACAATGGCTTAGACTAACTTTATTCCACTATTCCACACGTTCAAATATAATTCGTGTCCTTCCAACCTTCAAGTAAATCATGCTACGCCTACTCAAAACGTTGTTCTTTCAATAATGCCATGTACGTTTGGTATAAACGGTTATTTTCTCCCCATCGAAACCCCTCAACCATCCGTCAACCTCCGTCGGCCGAAGATCTTCCACCAGCACCAACGTCAGTCCTGTTTGATGCTCGCCACAATTGACCGCCATCCACCCATCTGCACCGGCACTGCCGTCGTACATTAAAATCGCTTCCGCCGTCCTGCAATACCATCTTCTTTGCCGTATTGCAATACCATCGCCTCCGCCGTCCTACAATACCATCGTATCTGCCGTCCTGCAATACCATCGCCTCTGCCGTCCTGCAATACCATCGCCTCTGCCGTCCTGCAATACCATCGCTTCTGGTTCTACAAAACCATCGCTCTTCGTCCTCAACACCATCGCCTCTCTTCTACAATACCATCGCCTCTGCCGTCCTGCAATAACCCCCTGACCATCGCCTCTGCCGTCCTGCAATACCATCGCCTCTGCCGTCCTGCAATACCATCGCCTCTGCCGTCCTGCAATACCATCGCTTCTGCGTTCTACAAAACCATCGCCTCTGTCGTCCTTCAACACCATCGCCTCTGCAGTTCTACAATACCATCGCCTCTGCCGTCCGGCTATACCATCGCCTCTGCCGTCCTGCAATACCATCGCCTCTGCCGTCCTGCAATACAATCGTCTCCACCTTCCTACAATACCATCGCCTCTGCCGTCCTGCAATACCATCGCCTCTGCCGTCCTGCAATACCATCGCTTCTGCCGTTCTACAAAACCATCGCCTCTGTCGTCCTTCAATACCATCGCCTCTGCCGTCCTGCAATACAATCGTCTCCACCTTCCTACAATAACATCGCCTCTGCCGTCCTGCAATACCATCGCCTCTGCCGTCCTGCAATACAATCGTCTCCACCTTCCTACAATACCATCGCCTCTGCCGTCCTGCAATACCATCGCCTCTGCCGTCCTGCAATACCATCGCTTCTGCCGTTCTACAAAACCATCGCCTCTGTCGTCCTTCAATACCATCGCCTCTGCAGTTCTACAATACCATCGCCTCTGCCGTCCGGCTATACCATCGCCTCTGCCGTCCTGCAATACCATCGCCTCTGCCGTCCTGCAATACAATCGTCTCCACCTTCCTACAATACCATCGCCTCTGCCGTCCTGCAATACCATCGCCTCTGCCGTCCTGCAATACCATCGCTTCTGCCGTTCTACAAAACCATCGCCTGTGTCATCCTTCAATACAATCGTTTCCACCTTCCTACAATACCATCGCCTCTGCCGTCCTGCAATACCATCGCCTCTGCCGTCCTGCAATACCATCACCTCTGCCGTCCTGCAATACCATCGCTTCTGCCGTTCTACAAAACCATCGCTTCTGTCGTCCTTCAATACCATCGCCTCTGCAGTTCTACAATATCATCGCCTCTGCTGTCCTACAGTTGCAGTGCCATCGCCTCTGTCGTCCTACAATACCATCACCTCTGCCGTCACACAGTTGGTGCCATCACCTCCACCGTCGCACCATGTCTGCCATTTACCAATCCCATCGCTGATACTGTCCAACTGCCCCATTTGCTCTACAGCTTGACCATCCCATGATCTCGGCCGGCCGCCTATCCTTCAGTATCATTCGGCTACTACATCACATCTACCACCGACCATCCCACGCACTCTGCCACGTTCAGCTCAGCCGATCATCCCGCCACCTCTGCCACGGTCCGATACATCACCTCTGCCACCGACCATCCCGCCACCTCTGGTACATCACCTCTGTCACCGACCATCCCGCCACCTCTGGTACATCACCTCTGCCACCGACCATCCCGCCGCCTCTGGTACATCACCTCTGTCACCGACCATCCCGCCAGCCCTACCAGGGCCAGCTCCGCCGACCATCCCGCCAGCCCTACTCACTCCCGACCATCCCGCCACCTCAGGCCACACCGACCGACCATCCGCCACCTCTTCACCACCAGTCGGCCGACCATCCCGCCAGCCCTACCAGGGCCAGCTCCGCCGACCATCCCGCCAGCCCTACCAGGGCCAGCTCCGCCGACCATCCCGCCAGCCCTACCAGGGCCAGCTCGGCCGACCATCCCGCCAGCCCTACCAGGGCCAGCTCGGCCGACCATCCCGCCAGCCCTACCAGGGCCAGCTCGGCCGACCATCCACACCGCAGCCCTACCAGGGCCAGCTCGGCCGACCATCCCGCCAGCCCTACCAGGGCCAGCTCGGCCGACCATCCCGCCAGCCCTACCAGGGCCAGCTCGGCCGACCATCCCACCAGCCCTACCAGGGCCAGCTCGGCCGACCATCCGCCAGCCCTACCAGGGCCAGCTCGGCCGACCATCCCCCACCAGCCCTACCAGGGCCAGCTCGGCCGACCATCCCGCCAGCCCTACCAGGGCCAGCTCGGCCGACCATCCCGCCAGCCCTACCAGGGCCAGCTCGGCCGACCATCCCGCCAGCCCTACCAGGGCCAGCTCGGCCGACCATCCCGCCAGCCCTACCAGGGCCAGTCGGCCGACCATCCGCCAGCCCTACCAGGGCCAGCTCGGCCGACCATCCCGCCAGCCCTACCAGGGCCAGCTCGGCCGACCATCCCGCCAGCCCTACCAGGGCCAGCTGCCGACCATCCGCCAGCCCTACCAGGGCCAGCCGGCCGACCATCCCGCCAGCCTACCAGGGCCAGCTCGGCCGACCATCCGCAGCCCTACCGGGCCAGCTCGGCCGACCATCCGCCAGCCTCCTCGCCAGCGGGCCAGCTCAGCCGACCATCCCGCCAGCCCTACCAGGGCCAGCACGGCCGACCATCCCGCCAGCCCTACCAGGGCCAGCACGGCCGACCATCCCGCCAGCCCTACCAGGGCCAGCTCGGTCGACCATCCCGCCAGCCCTACCAGGGCCAGCTCGGCCGACCATCCCACCAGCCCTACCAGGGCCAGCTCGGCCGACCATCCCGCCAGCCCTACCAGGGCCAGCTCGGCCGACCATTCCGCCAGCCCTACCAGGGCCAGCTCGGCCGACCATCCCGCCAGCCCTACCAGGGCCAGCTCGGCCGACCATCCCGCCAGCCCTACCAGGGCCAGCTCTGCCGACCATCCCGCCAGCCCTACCAGGGCCAGCTCGGCCGACCATCCCCGGCCGTCGCGCCGTAAAGCAGACGCGTCGTGACAGTGATGGCGACAACTGCATTAGATGGCCGCGTGTCGAGCCGTCACCAGGCGGCCGATTTGCCGGCCGATAGCGTGTCGCCGACACTTGGGCCCGTCATCGCCGCCGTACGTCGCGTGCACGACGGCCGGCGCGACCCGCCCTGGTCCGGCCGGCTGGCCGAGCCGCGAGCTGACCGAGCCGAGCTGGGTCAGCAGGCCAGAGGTGGGTCGGCACCACCAATGCCGAGCGGACAGGCCACGGTCCAGTCTGAGAGTCAGAGCTGGCTCGGCCGACCAGTTGACCGGCTGAAGGACCGGCCGTCGCAAACAATCGGCGACAATGAGCTGTTGTGACCGGAGCCGCATTTGATAGTCATCTGCGCGGCGCCGGCGTGCAGGCGACGTCGGCGGGAACACGGCGGTGCACTGAGCCGCGTCGGCCGTCACCTTCGCCCACCGTCCAAATGGCGCGCCCGAGAGACAAACAGTGTGCGGCGCGTCTCGCCGCTGCACACCTCGCCGGCACTCGTGGCGCGCCGCAGTAACGGACGACGACGTTTATGAGGCGGCCGCCGCCACGAGCGGCGCGGTCGCGCACCGGTCGTCGACAATCGCGCTCGATCTCGCGTCGAACCTGTGAGCCGGCGCGTCGAGCACCTGCGCACTTGTCTGCGGCATCTGCCCATGGTGTGGCCGTGCCGACCGCAGCGGCGCCATGCAGAGGTGCCGCCAGACGGTGATCAGCTCCTCCGAGTCTTCCCCCAGGCGCTGCCCACCACTCACGCCATTTCCGGACGGACGCAGTTCGAGCAATCAGCTCACCCACTCGCCGATGAGAAGGACGCATCGAGAGTGTTCCCATGCACCCATTAGCGGCGGGGGCAGGGTCAGCGCGGGCCGCCGGCGAAGCGAGATGATCCCCGGCTGTGACATGATTGTTGCAGGACGCGGGTGGGGAGCACGAAGTTATTATGATCACCGCCAAACGATACCGATTGCAGCATTAATATTGCTATTATGCGGTCAGTGCAAATGAGCTCGAAACCATGATGAGAGATATTGCAAAGCAGGTGAGATAAACAAAAGACAAACAGAGCGTGGGAGAGAAAGCAAAAGCTCGAACCGGGCCGGATTTTTAATGGAGAGAAAGGTGGGACTGATAGCAAAACATGGACAGAGAAAGAGAGCGAGAGGAAGAGTGTGTGTGTGTGTGTGTGTGTGAGAGAGTATGAGTGAGTAAGCAAGTGAACACGTGAGTGACAGAATGAGTGAGGGCGTGGGTGAGTAAGGAAATTAGATATGTGTGAGTTAGTGAGTGAGTGAGACAGAGGGAGGGAGAGAAGAAAAACATAAAGAGCGTGGAGGGAGGAGACAGCTAGAGAGCGCCGGAGGAGACATAGACAGAGATGTTCCATCTGTCGCTGTCAGACCATCTGTATGGTAGGTGTGACAGCGGCCGCCTCAGCACGCCGCAGCTGAACGACACGGCGCCCGGAAATGGATGGTGTGCGGGTCATCTCCATATCGTGCTCATTATTCACAGAATGTCACCAAACCAAGTCAGTGTCACCGCCGAACGGCACGGGCCCGCCGTCGGGACAATCCTAGAGCGGCGCTGACGCGCAGTTGGAACGTCGGTCTGGCTTGCAAAACCAACACCTCAAGCCGAGCGGATCTCAATTATTCTTACATCGCCGAGCGGATCTGAATTATGCACGCTTCAATGGCGAGAGAAACACAACCCTGGGTGTCCTGACAAAGCCAAAGGAGACAGGATACTGAATGCTGAACGATTACTTAACCGAAGCAATATCTGGATCCGGGGCCTTGGTGAATCGTTCGACGTGAATCGCAGCCTGAATCGTGTTACACACTGCAGCCAGAGAGCAGTTGATCCCTAGCAATACTCAACATTCACATCTGGGATTCCTGAATATGTCCGATCCAAGTCCGGTCCGGTATAACTGCTCCAAGTCGCCTGGTTGTGCCCATTCTCGTCATGAACTCAGAGCGAGTTCCAGTGTGTGGGACGTAGGTCGACTTTCAAACCAAATGTCAGCTTATCAGCAGCTCATCGTTGCTCAACATGAGGAATTGAGGCGTCCGGACGCACGTCGATGTATCAGAGCTCTTCATCTCGAAGGCAGGCCGCTCGCGGTACACGACAGTCTCAAACGGGCTCCCGGGACGCTCGGTCCGCCGATACGGTTGGATGTCAAGCCGCTCCAGTTCACGGAATCACAGACAGCTGAGATCATCGGACATGAAGCTGTCTCAGCGCGGACAGGATTCTGTCGCTACCCGGCCCGCGATATAGTCTTATATGGACTGGCAGTCCGGCTAACCGTGAGCTGCCTCCCGTTCATGGTAATGGTGGTTAAAATGCACCAAGGCTTGGAGGTTGAGCTTGCATTTATTTGAGGGTTGGATTATTGCTGGAGTTAGTCTGCCTGCCAACGAAAACCAACTCTGATATCATCTGTGATATCCAGAAGCTCGGGCAGATGCATCTGTCAACTGTGGACAGCAGGGTAATGAGGCAGCCAGCTTGGGATCTGTGCAAAAGACCCCTTCTTGCTTAACATGGGCCCTGACTGCTGATGCAATGCCACATTCAGAAAAAAATCGGCTGCATATAGTACGATATCCATTCACACACACGAAAGGCGTTTTGCCACGTTGAGAAGAATTTCATTTAGTTTGACTCACGACCTCATCTTCCACTCAGCTTCTACAATAATGACAGATTATCTGCCTACCCGGAGGCTGTGTTGCTTCCAGAGGCTGTGTTGTGCGACTGGCTCACTGGCTCGCTACCCCAGCGGTAGCGTGCCCGAGATGACAAGACCTGATCAACGCCGGCATTTATCCAGCCTGCTTCCGTGAGTGCAGCCAACAGCGGAATGGCGGGTAGGGGCTTAGCAGGGGCACAATTACCTCCTTACCAGGTATCTTGTGCCGACGTACCAGGCAGGTGGGGGAGGGGGAGGAGAGGGGTGGCTCCAGACCGGCGCGTGCTCGCGGTTGGAGCAGGTTGATCACCTGCAGGACGCTACTGGCATCACCGAGATGAGCTGAAAAGATGACGTACGTTGTGGAGGGGAGTAGTGGTGGTACACGGACTGGGCACTGTAGCAAGATACCAGAATTAGGTACGACGTGTCGATAGGCAGGCTCAGCATAAGGACATGCCATTGGCATGCAGGCTGAATATAATGCAGAAATTGTTGACATACCGGATGGATATAACGACAGCGTACTGGTTCCAAGATTGAGTGCAGGAGGTAAGAAACTCGTATCCAGCCAGGTATAAGGAGTAAGGTGATGCTAGCCAGCGTGGTCAGAGGAGATTTGTGGACATATGAACCGGCTACTGGTCTGCTCAGAAGCTGTCAGACTGTGGCTGGCCTGCAACGGTCTGATGTTATGGGCTTGATGAATTGGAAGCAATCGGCCAAGACCTAATGACCCCCTTTTTTCAAACCCCCGGCGACGTTCATATCTTGGCAGATGAAAGAGCGGCTCGGAGAGATCCCCCCCCCCCCACTCCACCCCCGATCAGCGCGCGGTGAGTCAACACCGTTCCGCCGACTGCGGACAAGTCCGCTGAGACACGCTTCCGCCGCGGATGCAGACTTCACAAACGGCGCGTCGGCGGTCGCCAGGGTGGCGCGGTGACCGTGAGAAAACGAGTGGTGGACGAGCGTGGCGCGTGAGTCACGCGCGCTAGAGTCGAGCGGCGGCGGCGGCGGCACGGCGGCGGCCGGCCGTCGGCGCGCTCCGCCGTCATGACGCACCAGTCGCAGTCTGACGCTGATTACAGGTCCGGCCGGAGCAGCCCGGCTGCTTGTAGCGAAATGATTGCGGTATCGTTCGCGGCGCTGGGTCGGAGGCGCGGCCGGCCGACCACCTGCACGGCACGACCTGTGGCTGGCTCGGCGGCGGCCGGCACGGCTCGTCAGCGCGCGCCAATCGCGGCGAGCAGGCCATTCATTCTCATCTGTGCACCCACTTTGTCAGAATAACTGACACGGTCCCACGGCGGGATTAGCCTGTCCCGCCGACCCAATGCGAATAAATACCTCGAGGTTTATCGTCAAGACGGGAGAAACGAAAGACGAGTGGCCAGATGCGCTCGTGGGAACGAACGGCAACGAATCGCTGCGCCACCGCCTGCAGTTCACTGCAGTGCTTTGCTGCAACCGTTCGGTAAAAACACGGCTGGCACGGATGGCACAGGCGGGCCACGGCGTACGGGAAGTGTCGTCATCGCCGAGCGAACGCGCCTGCCGAACATTGCTGGTGGCGGTGCTGAGCCTCAGCCGCTGGCCGGATCCATGTCGCCGACCCGCTTGGCGGCCGTGCTGAGCCTTAGCCGCCGGCCGGATCCATGCAAGGTCGAGGCCGAGTGGAGGCCAGCGGGCGCGGCGCGCCGCCAGACCGTGGGAGGCGGCCGGCGTGTGCTCTCGGGTCGCTAAACGGCGCGTCCATTAGCCGCCGCGTGATTCCGCCGGCCCGGCTCTGATCGGGGGACCACACGAACCGGCCGACTCGCAACACACAATCGCCGCCATTAATCCTATGCAAATGGCAGCGATGGCCGGCCGGCGCGCCGTCGGCTCGGCCGCTAATTGTAACACTAGACTCTGCAAACCGTCTCGTAAACGGGCGCGGCCCGACCGACAGATGCCATCAGCCGCGATACACAGTGCAGCTCCAGCTGGCCGGGCGGCGCCGCCGGCCGGTCGCCGGTGACGAGCGCCGATTACCTTAAACACACGCTAATTTCGTCGGCCCGTTTTTACGCCGTTCCGGCCGTGCCGAGAGCGGCGGCCGGCGGCCGCCATTACCGCGGCCCTGCTCATCTTCCTGTCACGGGCGACCAGCGGCGCCGAGCCGATCGCGTGACCCGGCCCGCCGGCGACCGGCCGACGGCCACCCCCGCTCCGTCGGCCGCCCTCCGGGTCTGCCGGCCACCCCCGCTCCGTCGGCCGCCCTCCGGGTCTGCCGGCCACCCCCGCTCCGTCGGCCGCCCTCCGGGTCTGCCGGCCACCCCCGCTCCGTCGGCCGCCCTCCGAGTCTGCCGGCCACCCCTGCCCTGTCGGCCGCCCTCCGGGTCTGCCGGCCACCCCTGCCCTGTCGGCCGCCCTCCGGGTCTGCCGGCCACCCCTGCCCTGTCGGCCGCCCTCCGGGTCTGCCGGCCACCCCCGCTCCGTCGGCCACCCTCCGGGTCTGCCGGCCACCCCCGCCCTGTCGGCCGCCCTCCGGGTCTGCCGGCCACCCCCGCTCCGCCGGCCACCCCCGCTCCGTCGGCCACCCTCCGGGTCTGCCGGCCACCCCTGCCCTGTCGGCCGCCCTCCGGGTCTGCCGGCCGCCCCCGCTCTGTCGCCCGCGGCCAGCCGCCGCCGCCGCCGCCGCCGCCTGTTGAGACCCAGCGGCCAGCAGCGGCCCGGCTGGACAGTGGACACTGGACAGTGGACAGTGGACGGTGGACGGTGGACGGTGGACTGTGGACGGTGGACGGTGGACGGTGGACGGTGGACGGTGGACGGTGGACGGTGGACGGTGGACGGTGGACGGTGGACGGTGGACGGTGGACGGTGGACGGTGGACGGTGGACGGTGGACGGTGGACGGTGGACGGTGGACGGTGGACAGTGGACAGTGGACAGTGGACAGTGGACAGTGGACAGTGGACAGTGGACAGTGGACGGTGGACGGTGGACGGTGGACGGTGGACGGTGGACGGTGGACGGTGGACGGTGGACGGTGGACGGTGGACGGTGGACGGTGGACGGTGGACGGTGGACGGTGGACGGTGGACGGTGGACGGTGGACGGTGGACGGTGGACGGTGGACGGTGGACGGTGGACGGTGGACGGTGGACAGTAGACAGTGGCCACCGGCGGCAAGCGTGGCTCCACTGGCCGGGGCGTGCTCCGAGACGACACATTGACAGAGTGCGGCCCTAGCACCGGCCTTGCTCACTGGCCACCATCGGTGGTGGGATGATGGTAGCCATCGGCGGGCGGTTCGTTCCCTCGCAACTACCCAATGACGTTCCAAATATAGCTCGGTACACTGTCCACGGTAGCCACAATTATTACCAGCGGCTATAATAATCGGGTGGGGATGAGGGGTTGTAGGCAATTCGTCTATGCCGGCCCACCGGGGAAGTGGTAAATAGCCGGAAGTCCTGTATGCGTCCAATGTCTTATAAATGGCAGTGCCTTAGCCACAACTGTTACTCACAGGTGGGAAGCATCACGTTCAAAACGAGGCGCCGTGTCACTTACGCCGTCCCCTGACGTCCCACATCAAAATGCGAACGACCGAACCGGTCTGTCCTTTTGACTGGATGAACCTTTCATTCATCGGACCTTTCTGGTCGAGCTCCAGTGCCAGCACGTGCGTCAACAAGGCCACGAACAGGGTCCGCCCGTTCTTCCGCTACCGCATCTCTGCTCGGCTACGGCGGTCTCGGCATCCTCTCCGGATGGCAGACAACAGGACCACGGTCAGAGGAAGCGACGACATCCCCCGCAATGGCTGTCGACGCTCGTCAGCGCACCTTCAGAACACTACATCGATGGTGCCCGACCACCGGTGCCGTGCGAGGTGAGGTGGCGCGTTTTTGAGCCACTGCCCGGCCGGTGGAGGTGCATCGTGTCCGGCAGGGCCGGCGGCGGGGCCGTCTTTTTTGTGTCGACGCCAGCCGTCGGCCGACCCGCCCGACGGATCTTCTCCGCTGACAGGTCGTCCGAAATGGCTCAATTAGCTCGTCGGCTGTCGTCGATTCGTGAGAGCGGAAAAAACGTCGGCCCACCTGCGCTTTTTGCCGGTAATCACTTACAGCGAGAACACAATGATTGTTTTTCGCAGCGGCTGGCGGCGCGCTGCCTTGGACTGTCACCGACAACGGAGCGGACACATCGCTTTTTGTGATTCGGAGCATTCCGGCGAGCGACGCGGGACGTAATCAGCGGCCCAGCGCCGGCTAATTGGTGCGAAATAAGATAATTGGGCGGCGCTGGCAGCGACAAATTGCATGATATTACCCAACATGGGATAACAACGACCGTGGCAAGCACTTCCGGTGCTCAGGTAGCACTTCACGTGATACATTTGACCTAGAGCTTCAGCTACATCGTTCAGTCACACCATTAAATTGATCTTAGAGTAATAACATGCGGAATTCGGTCTTTGGGTTGCAGAATCGCATGCTCAAAACGTATGCAGCCAACCGGACGACAGTAAGCCCAAAAATAGAGCTCAATTGCAGGCGCTGGCTGCAGCTCCACCTCCAGATTAGCGGCTCCGGACGCCAGAGTTCAACAATTCCGACAGACCTGACAGACAGGCCGCTCTACAGCGTCGCCAGCATTGTCTACTTAGTCGTAATCCTATCCTACGAACCGCTACCGGGGCAGGATACAGTTACCGAGACTTCCTGCGTGACTTTGGACTACTGCAGCAATCCCGGACCACTGCTGCAGCAGCATGCAGCTCCCATCATCGCTGGAGCAGTTTTGGACTATAGCTGCGGCAGTCCTGAGTCATCGCTGCAGCAGTCTCGGACAGTGATGCATCAGTCCTGGCCCACTTCTGGAGCAATCACGGATCACCGTTGCAGCAGTCTCGGACTACGATTGCAGCAGTCCTGGGCCGCCGCTGTAGCAGTCCCGGATCATCGCTACAGCAGTGTCGGACCACCGCTGCAGCAGTCCGAGCCAGTGCTGCAGCAGTGCCGGACCACCGCTGCAGCAGTCCGGACCAGTGCTGCAGCGGGTGCCGGGCCATCACCACAGCCAGTACTAGACTCTTCGGCGCTGACGGCGCGGGCGGGAAACTCGGCGGCGAATTTACAGCGTGCCGATACGCCGATCTCGTTGGCAAGTGAGCGATTATTGGCGCAATGGCTGGGTGGCAGGTCGGCGGCGGCGATTGTGCCGCACACGCGGCAGTTGCGCCGCACAAAGGCGCGCCGCCAAAGCCGCCGCGCGTCGGCAACGTCTTGATGCGCGCCGGCCGGACGGCACGCGCCGGCTGATGGCGCAGCGTCACGTCACGAGACGGCGCAGCGTCACGAGATGCCGCCGGCTGGCGCTGGGCGGCGCCACGGGCGGCACGGCCACGACGGCGCGCCGCGGCCGCCGTGCCGGGCCGATTTGTCGGCGCTCGGTGCGTGTCGCGGCGGATCGGCGAGCGCGGCGGGCGATCACGGCCGGCATGGAGCCGAACAGGTCCGGCTGTGTCCAGCTGCGGGACGCCGACGACGACGACGTGACCTCGGTGAAACACGCCGACAGCGAGCCGGACCGACTTCCGGGACGGGTCACGACGGCGGAAGAGCACGGGTAGAGCTTGGGATGCGAAGAGATAGGCTCGGGTTGCGTCACGCCCTTGGGTGAGCTTTGGCATCCGCCATGCGGGTGTTCCAGGGAAATATTGAGTTCTGACTGACCACTCTCGCCCCCAGCTATGGAGACAGTTTCGGCGCTCGTGTCGGGCCATCGTCGCGCGCCCCACAGTCCGACACTGTTGGACCGCTGTGATCTGCGTCGCGCGCCTCTGATGGATAAAACACCGGCCGCACGTCCAATCGGCGCGGCGGCGTCGCAAAAAGCGGCGGTTCACACGCATCGATCGGCGGGGGCGGCGCCAAGCCGCCGCCAGCGCGGAACCGATCGCCACCGACGGACGCCGCCCGACGCTGTCCAGCGCGGCCTAATTGGCGGCTCGGGTCAGAGGTGGGCGGCGCAGAACGACGGGCGCAGCTCGCCGCCGAGCCGACGTGAGCAGAGCCGGGCCGTCGCCACAACACGACTCGACACCAGGTGACCCAGATGGGCGCCGGCCGTCTCCCGGCGGGCATGGCCGCGCCCAGACAAGCGTGGCGACAAGACTCCGTATAGGCGGGTTCCGACCGTGAGGTGTGATAAGGATGCGTGGCTTGGCTACCGCTACGATTCCGGCGCCGACGGGCCGAGTGCGGGGAGCTCGTCGGTGTTGGCAGCCGCTCCCTTCACTGCTCGCGGATCCGCGTCGGCGCCGGCGCCAGAACGGCTCAGCCGAGACGAAATCACCGCCCTACAAATGTTTGCAGCGCGCTCACTTTGTTGGTCATCTCGTCCGTGAGCTGGAGAAATCCCATTCGACCAGGAAGTGGACGGACGAACCCGCCAGTTAGATGCCTATGCCCAGAGCGCTTGACCCGCTACGCTGCCATCATCGGCAAAAAAAAACGAGGGCCACTTGACAGATAAGGTTCACACGAAAGCGGTACTTGTGATTCGGGAACACGTCCAAAACAAAGCCGACTACAGAACTACCGTTACGAATGCCGATCTCAGCTAACCATGATGCGATGGCAGCTTATAAAATCAACTACCGGTTGTGTAAAAACCTTCTACTTTTTACCACCGTAAGCCCCTTCAGCACCCATCAGTTCACATTCCCAATGGCCACTTGGAATTCTCCTACTGCTCCAGCCATCATGCACGGTGGCATCCGTAAAGCAGTGATTTTTCAACGTCGACGTAGAAAAGAATAATGCAGCCTAACGCATCCTTCAAAAAGGTTTCCGTTTGAATTTCAAAATACCTGATCAAACGCTTGGAAGCTGGGTACTGGTTATCTCATGTGTCAAATTTGCTCTTCTCGTCGCCCGGCCTTCCCTTGTTTAAATTTGTTCTACTTTGTAACAAAGCTTTGGAGATATTAGTTAGGTTTTAACCCCATTAGCTGTGTTCGCTTTGTGTCATGCTGAGCTGTATTTTAATGATGGGCGGAATAAACAAGCCGCAAGCTACATTCAGCCTAATCCAGCTGGAATGGCAGACCCAGCAAAAACAGGGACTGAGGGACACTGAAAGAGCATGCTTTCTGAGCACCATCTCATATTGCACCAAAAAACGGCCTTTGCGGGGCATCCTGGCCATTTGAAAGACTATTAACATAACAAGTGTGTTCACTGTTAGCTTCGGCAGTTTCTATTGCATCTATTCATACTATTGCAAATCATTTCATTTTTTCACAAACATTCTGCTCAACTGAAAACTACGAGCCGAAGTCTGCCAATTTGTCACACTTCTCAAAAGTTACCGCCAACTGCCGAGTACATTTATCTCATCCGCTAGCTGGGATCCGCAAAAACTTCCTAAGCAACAGCTTACAACGTTTTGCTCTCTGGACATGCAAGGCATGCCAGCTGCAATGGCCGAAGTTTTGTAACTTCTTGCATGTCACCAAAGAGGCTGGAGGATAGACCCTAACCTTAAATTTGTGGATATCTAACACGACGCCGGTAATGCTGCATAGAAAGGCTCAACCTAAAAATCCCTCACTCCTCCCTTTGACTAATTGCAAACTTAAGCCAAAAAAAAATATATATATATATATATATATATATATATATATACATATGAAAACTTGTAATGCTGGATGAAAACGCGAAGCAGCCACATGTTCGAAATGGAAGCTGAAATTGCGGTCACGTTTTTAGAGGTATTGTTTAGCATCTTGATGGATTTTTGTCAATTAAACTATTATGTAAGTTGAGCAACGACGCGATATAAAATCAGACCTTCGCTACATATTGGTATTTGAGTTACTTCAAAAGGTCTGCTCGTGCAGCTAAAATATCCGTTGCAAGTCTTCACCTCTTCCATTGTTTCCCGGAGACTCTGAGACTCTGATAACATTTTGCGGCGGCACCTGGACCACGCGAACACACGTTTTCTGATACCGTCACGTGGTAACGCGAGCGGCTGTAGCTTCTCCACTGACTAATTCATGGCCTATCTGCGTCCGAAACCATTGTAGTTGGCGAGCGACCGCGGCAAAACCACTCACATCTATCATCGGCGTGGCCGGGCGGGACGGCACCACGAGCCGACGTGGCCCAGATCCCCGCCAGATCCAGACCGCCGGCCGCATCTCGCCAGCGCCAATCGGCCGCACCAGACATCGGCCGACAGCGAACCTCGCCGGAAGCCAGCGGATCTCGCCGACTGTCGGCGCATCTCGCTGGAGGCCAGCGGACCTCCGAGAAAGGCGCTGGTGTCTTCCCCGGACTGGGTGATCTGCATCCCACCGCGTGTGGTTCAGGTCTCGCCGAAGCCGTGCTGGGTCTCGATCAGCTGGGCCGTCCGCCCTGTCATGTGAGTACGTGGTCTGGAGTTGGAGCAATCGCGCTTCCTCACCGGCGCGACACCCATCGCGTCAGCATGTCATTCGTGGTAAATTGGACTGTCGTGATAGCTTCCGACGCTCTCCGCCGAAGCTGGAGGACGGCCGCGACGGACTCGACGGACTCGCTCTCGCGTCGGCAGGTCACCCCGTCTCGTCGGCAAGTCGCCCTGTCTCGCCAGCAGGTTGCCCCGTCTTGTCGGCAGGTCACCCCGTCTCGCCAGCAGGTCGCCCCGTCTCGTCGGCAGGTCGCCCCGTCTCGTCGGCAGGTCGCCCTGTCTCGTCGGCAGGTCACCCTGTCTCGTCGGCAGGTTGCCCGTCACGTCGGCAGGTCACCCCGTCTCGTCGGCAGGTCGCCCCGTCTCGTCGGCAGGTCGCCCCGTCTCGTCGGCAGGTCACCCCGTCTCGTCGGCCAGGGTGCGTGACGCGACACACACCGCGGCGGCGCCGGCGGCGGTGGCCCCTCGCCGGCGGGACCGACCGGTGGCCGGTTGGATGCACGCCCGGCCCGGTAATTGGATCGGCGACAGATTTACATAGTTCCGGTCGGCAGATCAGCCGGCCGGCCGGCCGCCGATTAGTATTTGAAGGCGCGGCGGCGGCGGCGGGCCGCGAGCCGGCTCACCTGCCGACGGCCCGTCACAGCCGGCGCACGTCACGCGCACGTCACGTGACAGCCACCACTCGACCGCCAGCTGACTTCTCGGGATCAGGAGCAGGATCTGAGCGGCGCGCCGGCCCTTTTGAAGTGGCCCCGGCACGTGGGCCGCACACTGGACGGGAGCAAGCCTTTAATGTGCTAACGATGCCCAGACTATGCCGCAATTCAATTAACAGAAGTCACTTTTACGCGACGCCATTCGATAGAGATATATCGAGGTTGACTCTTCTGATTGATCTGTGAAGCGGACCGGGCGTCGATAAAAAATTGATGGCTTGGATAGTCGTTCTGCGTAGTCGAATTTAAACCAATATGGTGATAGGTCTGCTGAATGAATGGAGCCGGAATATATTTGGATTATATTAATACACGAATAAAGTGAGCATGGATGCCAACTCTTTAAGTGGCATTGTTAATGTCATTTTTGTGTTTATAGTGCGGATGTTTATTACCAGCAGCGGATCATATATCAACCATCTGTGAACATTTCAAAATATATGACATAGAAGAACTTCGATTTTCGAAAATAAGAATGAGTCGAAAACTAAGTTAAACAAACCTGCACAATTCCCAATCACCTATTGCATAGCATTGGGAGTCGAGTCCATTTATTACTGTGTGTTTCTAGTTGAGATAGCTTAATATTACAAATCTAAGTGTCAGTCATCTCTAGACGTTTAGTAACACTCGGTAAGCACCATCGTAAGTTTATAGCAGACACTCTGAAGTGGCGCGGCCTAGGACGACCCGATGCGAAAATCAATTTGCATATGAATAGCGACGCTCATTGGTTTCACTTCCAGTGTTCATTTGAAGGAGGAGCCACTATAGCCGGCTTACACTTCACGTGTCAGCATACCACACCGGTGTCTATCTATTCAGCTTGGAAACTGGAGCAGCCACACCCATCCCTGCTCCCTTCATCCCACGCGAATGCCTGATAGATGGCACAATATCATGCTGATCCTTTCAAAGCCACAGGTAATTACTATTCTCACTCTGGATGCGATGGAAGGCGAGTAAATAATACCTGCCTGGTATGAATGAAATATGCGATATTCCCAGATAGAATGTATGGCAATCTGGTTTGCGCCTATATAATCACTAGTAGCTGAGATAAGCTGCACAAACAGCTAGCATGAAACATGGCAGCCATTACTGTGCATAATTTCATTGCCTTTGCCCGCCGGGTATTACCGATCACAATGACCAAACATGCATGCATTGTTTACTTGCGTCATGCACGGCGCCATTTGTTCTGATGAATGGATGCACTTACAAGCGTTGGTGGGATGGCTTTTCCAGCCTCCAAGCCAAGCGCAGGTTATAAATGAACGGCAGGCGTATAAAGCCCTCGTTCAAAACGCTGAACATAGCAGTGCGGAGACACCTGCAGCGGCCATTGCCAATCGAGAATGAGACCAACCGAACGGCATGAACAGCCAAATACAGCGAGCGAACCTCAGCGGTCACAACGGCGCCACATTTGAGACCACAGCTCCCGTGTGTTCGGGAGACAAGGCTACTGAACTCGGCGGCGACCGAGCGCCACGGCGAGCCCCGGAGGTACCGGTGCGGCGGCCCGAGCGGCACGGGAGCGCGGGGGAAGCGCTCCCCCGCGGGGAGTGCCCCTGCGCCCGGCCCACGGCGCAATCCCGGTCGCGGCGGCGCAAAACCAATAAACAATCGGCGGCCGGAATCCGCATGATTGGGCGGCCACCGTGATGCTGCCAGCGCTGCGTGGTAGCGCGTCAGAATTCATAGGTCGCCGCGTGGGTCGGCCGACGACCGTGGCGAGGTCGATGGTCGGCGGTCGGCGGTCGGTCAGGCGCGGGAGGAGGCCGTGTGCCGACAACGGCCGCCCGCTGGCCTGCCCAGCTTGTCCGCCCACCCGTCCCGCCAGCCTGTCCGCCTGTCCGCCTGTCCGCCTGTCCGCCTGTCCGCCGGCCGCTCGTGTCACCTACAGACAGAACAAGTGTCCGCCGGCACCAGTCATTTACGTCTCGTTTGTAAGGTCGGCCCCGCCTCCTCCGTCACCAGGCCATGTTCAGTCCGGTTCGCGTGCCCAGGCGTCTCACCTTCTCCGCCCCCCCCCCCCCGCTCTGTCTGTCCCCTGTTCAGCTCGACTCGCGTGCCCCGGCGCCCCACCTGCTCCGCTTCTCCGCCCCCCGCTCTGTCTGTCCCCTGTTCAGCTCGACTCGCGTGCCCCGGCGTCCCACCTGCTCCGCTTTTCCGCCCCCCGCTCTGTCTGTCCCTGTTCAGCTCGACTCGCGTGCCCCGGCGCCCCACCGGCTCCGCTTCTCCGCCCCCCGCTCTGTCTGTCCCCTGTTCAGCTCGACTCGCGTGCCCCGGCGTCCCACCTGCTCCGCTTTTCCGCCCCCCCGCTCTGTCTGTCCCCTGTTCAGCTCGACTCGCGTGCCCCGGCCCCACCCGCTCTCCGCCCCCCGCTCTGTCTGTCCCCTGTTCAGCTCGACTCGCGGCCCCGGCGCCCCACCGGCTCCGCTTCTCCGCCCCCCCCGCTCTGTCTGTCCCCTGTTCAGCTCGACTCGCGTGCCCCGGCGCCCCACCTGCTCCGCTTCTCCCCCCCCCCGCTCTGTCTGTCCCCTGTTCAGCTCGACTCGCGTGCCCCGGCGCCCCACCGGCTCCGCTTCTCCGCCCCCCGCTCTGTCTGTCCCCTGTTCAGCTCGACTCGCGTGCCCCGGCGCCCCACCTGCTCCGCTTCTCCGCCCCCCCGCTCTGTCTGTCCCCTGTTCAGCTCGACTCGCGTGCCCCGGCGCCCCACCTGCTCCGCTTCTCCGCCTGTCCGCCGAACCAGCTACTCACGCGCCCCGAACGAGGACCACTGAGAGGCGGCGGATCGTCCCTCCGTTTGCCACTGGCTCCCCGGCAACCAGCGGTGAATTGGCGCAAAAAGGTGCGTTCCGAGGCGGCGGCCTGCTCTTCACACCAGGTAATGGCTATCGACGGAACACCGCCGGTTACCGCCGATGGCTGTCAATGATGAATAGGTGGTTACTAAAGGCTACCGATGTGGACTGGGGTAGTCATGGGAGTCGTGGGCGCGAACACAGATAACTCCTTTTCGCTGGCTTGGGATGCTGGATATCATCACATCTAGTGTCTCTTCCAGCGAAGACTGGAGACGCACAACCTGGAGTCTCCTTGGCCACTTACTTGAGCCTATACTGACCCTATATTGACCCCAGTGCAACCCTACGTTCAGTTGAGTGCAGCTAAATGCGTCAAAACCCGAATCAAACACTGATTGTACCGGCTCTCTCGGTTTCCAAACATTGCAGCGCAGCGACACGGCGAAAATTCAGTGATCTATGTGCGCTGGTGTAAATTGCGGCTACATGTCCTCGGTTTCCGTTGGGATATGACCAAAGCGGTTCAAGTCAATTAGTTCCTGGTTTGGGGGCGGGATGCTATGCTGCTACATCACTGTATTCATGTTTGGTTCCTGGGGTTATGTGTTTCTTTGGTGACAAGGAGAACATATGACATAAAACATAGCCGACAGAGGCTACGCGAGATGCCTCGGTCCTCTCTAAAACAGTTTGGGGCGTATTCCCTTTCAGAATAGACAACCGGACTTTGGAAAAACCAGCTGGGCATCATCAGATGCGGCCTGTACAGCTTCATAAATCGCCCATAGCCCCCCACATCACACCCATAACTCGCCCAAAGGAAGTCAATAACTCGCTCAGCCTCACAGTCCCCACCGCACATCAGCCTCCGCAGCTCAAGTACTCATTAGCAATATCTTAAGTGCTGCCATCTTAAATGGGTGCATACTACCTAACTCAGATTCCGATAAGCGCCATGCCAATGCCCACAGATTTGGACAATCTAACTCAGAAGCAAACAGGCAAGAGGGGTCAAAAAGATCAAGTCCACTCAATTTTAGCACAGCCATGCGATGCTTGCCGCCCAGACAGACATTGTGTTAGTCACACAATCTCCGAGTTCTTGAGAAGAGGGCGGAAGGGTGGATGGATCGCCTATGTTGTTCCCTTTGGCCTGTCGTTGGCTGTCCAGTCTGGCAGCACATGATTCAGCTTCTTTCATTCACCCAGAAACATCCGTCTACAGAGACAAACATGACGTTTATCCGATGTGGAGCTACACGGTATGTGAGCCGTATGAACTCAGCCATCCTTTGTACAGCTCGGACACCCCGTGAACGCCATCATGCTCCCATTTTAGTCGAGCGTCCTGTGGGCACCCGCCTCTTCGACATGCAGTACATACACTTGCATAGACCCTAGTCGCGCATGCACACAGGAAAACCTGCATCCGGTCAGAAGCCGCTTGGCAACCCAGGGTGCTTGCAGGGGGGACTGAAGGGTAAGTGTGGTGTGGTGGTGGTGGCGGGGGGGGGGCAGCGACCTGCAGTCACGTGCAGCCGCCGTCCGGCCGCCCGCCGAGGGGATGGCAGTTATACGCGGCGCTCAACAGGAGACGCGGTCGGCAATTTATCGTCTTCCATGTTCATTATTGGTGGCTCCTAAATCAGCGGCGAACAAAGCGCGTGCAAGACGGGCAGGGGCCGGCGGCCGGCCGCGAGTGGTCGGCACCGCCTGGCGTGAAGAGCGCGGCCCACGGCCGCCGCTGTTAAACACGTTTATTGCCCGTTCGGACGGGCCGCTTTACAAAATGGTCTGTATGCGACTCGCTGGGTGGCAGTCGACGCGGTGCGGAGAAAGCCGACCCGACAGCCAACATCACACACACAAATAGAGTCGCCGCGCGGGCCGCGTGCGGCGCCGTGTCGAGCGCGACACCACTCTCGTCGTCACGAACAGTCGACACAGGTCGGCCATCGTTCGGCCGCAATGGCCGCCGATCTGTCGGTGTCGCCGCAGTCGCTGCCGAGGTGGGAAGTGATGGATCACGGCGGGGGTCGCACCTCTGAATGTGTCACAACCCTAGTCACCGTCCACCGTGGTGCCGAGGTGGGAAGTGATGGATCACGGTCGGGGTCGAACCTCTGAATGTGTCACAACCTAGCCACCGTCCACCGTGGTGCCGAGGTGGGAAGTGATGGATCACTGTCGGGCGTCGAACCTCTGAATGTGTCACAACCCTAGTCACCGTCCACCGTGGTGCCGAGGTGGGAAGTGATGGATCACGGTCGGGGTCGAACCTCTGAATGTGTACTAGCCACCGTCCACCGTGGTGCCGAGGTGGGAGTGATGGATCACGGTCGGGTGTCGAACCTCTGAAGTGTCAACCCTAGCCACCGTCCACCGTGGTGCCGAGGTGGGAAGTGATGGATCACGGCGGGGGTCGCCCTCTGAATGTGTCACAACGCTGGACGCCGTTCGCCACGGTGCCGATATGGAAAGTCATGGATCACTGTCGGGCGTCGAACCTCTGAATGTGTCACAACCCTAGTCACCGTCCACCGTGGTGCCGAGGTGGGAAGTGATGGATCACGGTCGGGTGTCGAACCTCTGAATGTGTCACAACCCTAGCCACCGTCCACCGTGGTGCCGAGGTGGGAAGTGATGGATCACTGTCGGGCGTCGAACCTCTGAATGTGTCACAACCCTAGTCACCGTCCACCGTGGTGCCGAGGTGGGAAGTGATGGATCACGGTCGGGGTCGAACCTCTGAATGTGTCACAACCCTAGCCACCGTCCACCGTGGTGCCGAGGTGGGAAGTGATGGATCACGGTCGGGTGTCGAACCTCTGAATGTGTCACAACCCTAGCCACCGTCCACCGTGGTGCCGAGGTGGGAAGTGATGGATCACGGTCGGGGTCGAACCTCTGAATGTGTCACAACCCTAGCCACCGTCCACCGTGGTGCCGAGGTGGGAAGTGATGGATCACGGTCGGGGTCGAACCTCTGAATGTGTCACAACCCTAGTCACCGTCCACCGTGGTGCCGAGGTGGGAAGTGATGGATCACGGTCGGGTGTCGAACCTCTGAATGTGTCACAACCCTAGTCACCGTCCACCGTGGTGCCGAGGTGGGAAGTGATGGATCACGGTCGGGGTCGAACCTCTGAATGTGTCACAACCCTAGCCACCGTCCACCGTGGTGCTCCCGGTCCGGCAACATGATCAGCTGCCAATTTTGTCTTCTTCAGCAGTTAAAGGGACACCCGAGCAAGTACAGCAGCACAGTGATAAAATGATGCCACGTGATTTTCATTCAGCACAGTGGGCGCGAAAGTACAATGAATCATCCATTCGCTACGCGGATCGTCCGTGCAGCAGGGAATCCGTCACGCACATACACTTCCACAAGGAAATAACAGTGCTGTATAATGTCATACAATCTCCATAAATGCTCCACTTCATGCGTCGTGTAACTGAAAATGTTTGCCCGTGCCTTTGTACCACATGGCTTCACCAGAATGCTAGGAAACACGTTCCGCGCATAGCTACAAATAAAACCTGAAAATTATTGCTAGTCGTACCGATTGTGGACAATAAACATACAATCAATAGGTCTATCGAAATGTGAGACGGTATAGATGTATAGCTGCATACTGACGTTCGCCCGGTGACTCTGAGAGGTGGCGGTCAGAAGCGCACAGACAGCGTCCCACATGGACGGGAGGGGACAGAACACAGGGAGTGGTGGGTAATGGACGGGAGGGGACAGAACACAGGGAGTGGTGGGTAATGGACGGGAGGGGACAGAACACAGGGAGTGGTGGGTACTGGACGGGAGGGGACAGAACACAGGGAGTGGTGGGTACTGGACGGGAGGGGACAGAACACAGGGAGTGGTGGGTACTGGACGGGAGGGGACAGAACACAGGGAGTGGTGGGCACTGGACGGGAGGGGACAGAACACAGGGAGTGGTGGGTACTGGACGGGGGAGACAGAACACAGGGAGTGGTGGGTACTGGACGGGAGGGGACAGAACACAGGGAGTGGTGGGTAATGGACGGGGGAGGAGACAGAACACAGGGAGTGGTGGGTACTGGACGGGGAGGGGACAGAACACAGGGAGTGGTGGGTACTGGACGGGAGGGGACAGAACACAGGGAGTGGTGGGTACTGGACGGGAGGGGACAGAACACAGGGAGTGGTGGGTACTGGACGGGGGGAGACAGAACACAGGGAGTGGTGGGTACTGGACGGGGGGGACAGAACACAGGGAGTGGTGGGTAATGGATGGTGGGACGGGAGGGACAGAACACAGGGAGTGGTGGGTACTGGAGGGAGGGGAGGGGACAGAACACAGGGAGTGGTGGGTACTGGACGGGGAGGGGACAGAACACAGGGAGTGGTGGGTACTGGACGGGAGGGGACAGAACACAGGGAGTGGTGGGTACTGGACGGGGAGGGACAGAACACAGGGAGTGGTGGGTACTGGACGGGAGGGGACAGAACACAGGGAGTGGTGGGTACTGGACGGGAGGGGACAGAACACAGGGAGTGGTGGGTACTGGACGGGGGAGACAGAACACAGGGAGTGGTGGGTACTGGACGGGAGGGGACAGAACACAGGGAGTGGTGGGTAATGGACGGGGGGGGACAGAACACAGGGGAGGGAGTGGTGGGTACTGGACGGGGAGGGGACAGAACACAGGGAGTGGTGGGCACTGGACGGGAGGGGACAGAACACAGGGAGTGGTGGGTACTGGACGGGGGGGACAGAAAACAGGGAGTGGTGGGTACTGGACGGGAGGGGACAGAACACAGGGAGTGGTGGGTAATGGACGGGAGGGGACAGAACACAGGGAGTGGTCGGTACTGGACGGGGGAGGGGACAGAACACAGGGAGTGGTGGGTACTGGACGGGAGGGGACAGAAAACAGGGAGTGGTGGGTACTGGACGGGAGGGGACAGAACACAGGGAGTGGTGGGTAATGGACGGGAGGAGACAGAACACAGGGAGTGGTGGGTACTGGACGGGAGGGGACAGAACACAGGGAGTGGTGGGTACTGGATGGTCGGGAACAGACTCCCGGGTGCCAGTTCGGATGCTGACCGTCTCGACCTGTACAATAGCCGATACATCACTCACTAAGCGGTACCGCTGGGTCACTGGTCCGCCATCCAAACAACACATTCAAGTTGGTTCGACCCACCAAACAACATTCGGTCGGTGGTTCCAGACTGCCGAGCGGACCTCCAAGACACATCAAGCGAGGTGATGATCACCGCGCCAGTACGACCGACCGCCACTCCCAACCAGCTGACGCGAGACGGCGAGTGCGAACAGCCGACACAAATCGCCGCCGAATCAATCGCGCAAGTTCAGATGCAGCTGCAAATCAGATGTCGTGGCATTTGTAATCGGCGCGTAAAGGATGACTACTGTCGGGCTGCACCACGGCCGGCCGCAAATTACCCGGCGGCCTCCAACGCAGCGGCGTGCAGAGAAGCCGCTGAGATGGGCGTTCAGCGATCGGCTCTGACGCGTGAATTGGGGCTTTGAAACGCTCACTGACGCAGCTGTCGCTTCGGCGATTTAAATAGCCCGGCAAAACGTGCCCACCCTTCACTGAATATGGAAAAAGGAATGCATCACCTGGGCGGCTGGGGCTCTGGAGTAACACAATGCACAGCCGACGGTCTCACGGGCTGGAGAGCCGCGACCGGGCAGCTTTACTGCACGCTGAACGTCGATAAACGTCATCGAGAACTTCAAGATTATGCGGTACGTCAAAGACTCTTCTCTAACGAAGGGCAAAAACAGGCCAAGCTGGGCGTGATGTAAGTGAGCCATCAACAGGGGATGAAGCAATGGCGGAAATTTTCATCAGTATTGCACCATACACCAGTGTGGTGCAATACTATTCATCATCTCCCCGAGCTAAGTGCTCGGGTTTCCAGATAAAGGTGACCTCACCCATGGCAATGGGTGTTCCAGATCAGCTAGCATCAAATTGCAATAACGAGTTTGCTCAGAGTCGCCCTCATGTGCTTAAGGTGCAGCCTGCCTACCAGTTTATTTGCCAGACCTCCCAAGATGTGTGCTAAAGGATTCAAGTGCATCCAATAGCGCGCCAGTACCAGAACAAAGAGCATGCAGCTCAGAGATGCAGGGTGAAAGCCGCAATCGCGGTCGTCCTGACTGCCAATACAGGACTTGTCAGGCAGCCAACGCTGCGCTCATCCTGACTCTGGGCGTCGGGCTTGTTTTGCCCGACCGCATCGCGCTCCTCTTAAAACTTGTTCCAACCACAGATGTTGGGTTTACACTGGACTGCGGTATCCGCCTCACCCCGACCGAGGATGCCGGGCTCATCCCCCTCCCCTGATCGACAATGTCGGGCTTATCCTCCTCCCCGATCGACGATGTTGAGCTCGTTCCCCAGAACGACGACGTCGGACTCGTCCCGCCCTGTCCGCTCGCCAATGTCACCGCGGTCAGCGGTGCCTTCGGCCGGCGGGTCACGGCCGCTGACCGTGGTCCGAGCCGACCCCAGCCTCGGACAAGTGGCCGTCGGCCGTGACGTCACCGGGCCGGGGTCAGAGGTCAGCGGACCGGCCTCTGCAGCGCGGCTGAGTCATGTCCAGCCGAGTGGGCGCCGCCGCCGCGCGCGCGGTGCCATTTGTCTGGCCCTCTCGCTAATTCAATCAGACGGCGTTTTTGGGCGGTCGGCGCCGTCCAACTGGATGGCTCGCCCGCCGGCTAACGACGCGTGGCCGAGTGCCGCCGATGGAACTGCGCCGATACCCGGCTCGCCGACCCGCCGACGATTCGTCTCGTCGGCCGGCGGGTGGACCGACCGGCCGGCTGGGGACGAGCGTCGTCGGTCGGCTGGCGGCGAGTCTTCGAACGGCTGGCGGCGGCCACTGCCGGCTGGGGACGAGGGGGGGGGGTGGGGGGGGGGGGGGGGGGGGGGGCCGGAGGGGAGAACCAAACCCCCGGCGGGGGGGAGGGGGGGGGGGGGGGGGGGGGGGGGGGGGGGGGGGGGGGGGGGGGGGGGGGGGGGGGGGGGGGGGGGGGGGGGGGGGGGGGGGGGGAGGGGTCGGCCGGCTGGCCGGCTGGGGGGACGAGCGTGGTCGGCCGGAGGGCGGACCGACTGGCCGGCTGGGGACGAGCGTGGTCGGCCGGAGGGCGGACCGACTGGCCGGCTGGGGACGAGCGTGGTCGGCCGGCGGGCGGACAGACCGGCCGGCTGGGGACGAGCGTGGTCGGTCGGCTGGCGGACAGACCGGCCGGCTGGGGACGAACAGCGCGGTCGAAGTTTCGCCCCCAGCGACCCCCTGGCCGTTAATCTATACCACGGTGTCGGTGCATCCCACCTCGTGTCGCAACATACGACACCGTAATAGCCTCCGTGTTACTAATGAACGCGCACTGTGTAAAATGGAAATAAAATCACACTTGCAAATGAGTCTGACTTTCAACTACGCCGTTACGTCAGAATCGCCAAAGGTGAGCCAATTCTGGACTGAGGCAGTAGAGCGCAGGACATGGGAGAGGCACCCACGGAATAATAATTGGCTGCGTCGTCCATTGTAGAATACACTTTGCTGTGTTAGTAAGCCAAGAGAATGTAATGAAGACTCGAAAGTTATATGCAATACATTCCCTGCATCACGAATGACACGTAAAGTTAAATAACACCGAATATCACCCCGTACAACAACGAAGATTACCGAATATAGCACCGAATATCACCGATTATCAAATGAATATCATCGAAAAATGCAGAACGCTCGGCAGCCAACATGGCGGAATAGTCCAAAAACTGTGGAAAGTTGGAATATTATATATAAACATCCATATTTATGGGGAGGGACGTAACCATACAGCTGTTTTACATCCCCGCACTTCATCATCTGAGCACGATACTGCTGTGCTGGAAGACACAAGAGCATGTATCGTCTTTCCTCTCCCAGAAAACATTCAATGAGCCTGGTTTCAAGTCCTGTAAACCATGAGTCAAAATATAATTATCGTTCCTTTCAGAATTAATTACCAGCATGCGCACCCTATATTTGTGCAAGAGGCGTTCAACGAATGGAAATGAAACGCTTCAACTGCCACCAAGGTGGAACATTTTTCGGCAATCACCTCACCCCGCAGAACATCTCCAGTGCAGAAGAGACCCATCTGCCGAGCTGGCTCGCCTCTGTGCACCAGCTGAGCCGGGACACCTGGTGGACACCAGCGCCCTCGGCAGGACTCTGACTCTTAGTCAGACCGTCACGTGGGCCAACTACCCTCCAGGATGCCACAGCTGTGGGGTGAGGTAAGTGTGTGTGGGGGAGGGGCGGCAGCTGACCGGCAGACCGGAGCGGCGACACCGCGACCTACACAAAAGTGTCGCAGTCGATTGACTGCGACATTTTTATCCGGTCTGCCGTGTAGCTCACCGGGTCGCGTGCGTGTATCCGGCGCCAGGTCTCAGCTGCTGCCAGGTGAGCACGCTGCGCAGCCACTGGTCGCGCAGCATGTGCGGCCCGCCAAGTGTCAGCCAGGTGACTACGGTCGCGCAGCCACTGGTCGGTCGACTCGACTGCTGCCAGGTGAGCACGCTGCGCAGCCACTGGTCGCGCAGCATGTGCGGCCCGCCAAGTGTCAGCCAGGTGACTACGGTCGCGCAGCCACTGGTCGGTCGACTCGACTTCTGCCAGGTGAGCACGCTCGCGCAGCCACCGGTCGCGCGGTACGTGCGGTCCGATGGCACTGGGTGTCCGGGTGACGCCGAACGTCATTGGCTCGGTTCCCAGCACGGTGGCCTTTCATCGACTCATCTACACCGTACCAACTCGTGGCAAAACTAACGACTAGGGCTGTCTTACGCAGCGATGAACAATGCGATAATTAGGGAGGTTGTGAAAGTGTTCATGATGAGCATCAAACATCCAAACGCAGCAAGACGTTATAATGTGTTATCGAGTTTGAACATTAAAAATGAAAGAACTGGTATGGCGTTTATCAGGCTGGACCTCTCTCGAGAAAGCATCTTTTAATAATAACGCAGCTAACGCACCAGGCGTCCAATGCAAGGACATACTTCTTTTTTCCGATTGCATTGTCTTCTTTTGGTTGCGCTAGCCGGTGGATCCCATTGCTGTGTGTTGGGCGCCATTAACGGTTCGATGCACCGTGTCCCAGCGGCGGCGGTGCTTTGTCTCGCTATTACGGGCACGGTTTAATTTGCACGTTTGTCAGTGTACGGTAGCCCGGCCTGACCATTGTTCCGCCACTGCGCACCGTGTTTACGAGCGCCGCGCACGAGCGCGCGCTAACTCACGCAAAAAGGCGCGAGGCAGCGCGTTTAGCCACAGTGCCAAGAGCGCGACCGAGCCTGTTCTCTGCTGATGTGTTCAGAAAACAGCAACAAGGTCGCGACGAAGCGAGACGAAAGGCAGGGCGGGTGCGGCGCTGGTGTCGGAATGTTTTGCTCGTCAGCCGTTGCACCAAATAGGGGAGTTGTGCTGTCCATTTGTTCCTCCTGTCTGGTTAGGCCAGTGCTGAAGGTGCTTCCCGTGCACCAGAGTATTTGACAACAGAACGAAGTGAAGCAGGTACAATGCAGATGCTGTGACAATAGTAGCTCCGACATTACACCAGTTAGAGCGCAGGTGCTGGATATATTTTAGTGCAAGTAACATAGTGGTCACAAATACTGTACTATCCACAGACTTAAAAGCGCTCCAAATGATGACACCAATGACCCAGGTACGATGAGAGCCATAGCATATATGCATGCATGTACGTAAGTATTCTGGCTACATGGCCAATATGTCAATGCCCATTTACAGGTGAAGTGAGATAAGACTTCGTTCAATCACTCACATTCACACCCCGACAAACACACAGTCACGCACTGACGGGCGCTCGAGGAGGCGTGTACTTTTCCATTCCCCTAAAATATGGCACATGCCATGCTATAAACAGGTAAGTTCACTGACAAATGCTAAAATCGCAACAAAAACCATGATACGATCTATTCACATCACATAGCAATTCGCACACACTTTCGCACCTGATTTTTTTTCACGGCATAGACAAGATCACTCGGCAGATCAACGGCAGGTACACTCGTCACAAGTTAGGCACGCAAAGCCGGGACACGCACCACTTGCTACAGTATGTAGCAACTCGGCCGTTCGGCATGTAGCAGAGAGACGATCTTACAGTATTTGCAGATGGCAAGCGCAATGAAAAACACTCTAGGAACTCTGAGGAGTCAGTTCGATGACCAAAAAGCTTGCATACGACCTGGTCCGGCCGTATGCACGCATATAACTCAGGGATTTGATCCCCAAAACCCGGAAGTCCTCATAATTATCAGAAGGAATAGGCGGAGCCTGAGCCCAGGTGCACGACAACCCTTGGAGAACTTGCGCTGCACTTTCTCGACGTGATGGAGGTGGGTTTCGCTGCGCCGCTCCAAGTCACAGAGAAGTCCTGGAGCACCGCTACAATATCGCTTGCATCATAAGTTGCCAAAATCGATTTTCGATTCAACCTGGCTTGGAGGGGAAAGGGGAGGGACGGTCGACTGGACGGCCAGAATCAACAGACCTAGAGTTCGGCGACCTTGCTTTCCATGGCAACGACTTGATCTGCAGAAGTACGTTTTTTGTTCCAGATGGTCCCAAGATCTCGAATAATCACGATACGATTTCCAATTACCGATCCACATAGGTGTTATTATAGGTGCTACCCCAGACAGATTAATAGTTGTTGAACAAATACAAACAGCTTCTAGTCTAGCGTTCTGGTCTCAGACGAGCCTTGCGACAAAATGGCCGTTCCCATGACGCAATGGTGACTTATCGGAAGCTTCAATCCGAACAAAATTTCTATACTGATACCATAATCACAGGGAAAGCTGCAGTACCACCAATGTCACTCAAGGCTGAATGACAGCATGTTGCGAGTGGCCACAAAGTCCTTGGCATTGCGACTGGGTGACTATTGCGGATATGGCCGCTGTCGCATTGACAGACTGGCAGCCATAGTCGTTGTCGTGCCATACTTGGCGGGCTGACTAATACAGACGTCACAGAGATCAGGTCTGACAACACGGACACCGATGTACAGATACAGATGCAGTAGATATGGTAGTCGCCGCCGGCTAAAGCAGACATAACCGCCGTCACAAAACGACCCGGAGACCAATGCAGTGTGGCAGTCGCCGTCACACTGTGACCGGGGGATCAAGTGCAGACGCAGTGCAGACGCAGTGCGGACATGGCCACAGCGGCTGCACCTCAATGTCGGTCGGTCGCCGCGGCCGCGAAGGAATGCTCGACACCGTTCGTTAAATGCCGGACGAGCTTTTTGTGGCTGCGGTCGGCGATAGCATCGGAAATTTTTTGACAGCAGATAGATGAATCGTAACTACCCTTCCGCGCTATCTATCATAGACAGGCAGCGGCGGCGGCGCACGGCCGTCTTCTCACGGTTGGTGCGGCGGCACCATGTCCTCGCCGGGCACGGTGACCCGGCCCGGACGTGCGGGCCTCCCCAGCCGTCTCGGACGCCGTCGGCTCGGCAGACGCGCTCGCATCACCACACCCGTCACAATAGGCTGCTTCGGCGGAAAACTACATCGTTATGCTTCACTGTCAAGGCGGGCCTGCGAACGCGTCGGCGCTCGCCGATTGTGTTTCGCCGTATTTGGCGACAACGGATCTGAGTCGGACATAGCTATGCTAATGTCGGCCGCGCGGCGACCGGCCGCTGGGAACGCGCCCGGCCGCGGCGTCGACACCGACTCGGGGAGCCGGAAATCGAGCGGCATCGACGGCGATCGCTCGGGTAGTGGCGGCGCGCCACGGCCAGATGCCGATGGAACGCGGGCGGCGCGGGGCGAGCGCGCCGACGATCGCTCCTCTTAATGAACGACCGCAATAAACCGAAACACTGACCGAGACGTGCGGGCGCGCGCGCCGTCGCCAGGCCGGCTGGACAGCGTGGCCGCTCCCAGCATGGGACGGCGCGATCGTCTCGGGTTCAAACGTCAGGAGTTGCCGTGTGCATCGAAGAGCATGGCGCCACTAGCGGATCGACGAGTAGGAGACATTCCCGCCCATACCCCCAAATGGGTCCACTTCTGGGAAAATTAGTTATAAATAATACTTCGAAATCGTGACATGTTTTCAAGTGAGAAGGAAGATGTTGCTTTAGGCGAACATTATGTGCATAGGTGTTCAAACCCGAGGCGTTTTTTTTAGCTGGAAGGGTTCCTTAAGTTTGACTGTTATCACATAAATCGAAAACGTGTTTCTAGCTCGACAAATGTCTGGTGCCATGTTGGTCTGTTTCACATCGACATGGCCTCGCTAAGAGGGAAGTAGTTTCATGGTCCGATGGTCACTGCTGTTATCCTCAATTCTGCTGGTGATGTTCTTGAAGTATCGCTTAATACCGGTGACCTTATCTGTGCCTCCACTGCACGATGCCGAGCGTAAGTGGCTGCTTATTCAGGCTCGGTCATGCTTGAAGCAGAACGAGCGATGTCTCCCCGCCACAGCAATCGCCGGTTGGAGCTCCTTTGGGTAGCACAACCAGACCGACCACCAGGGTGACCCCCCTGAAGTCCGTCATGGGCGGAGACAGTCGAATCGGACCCTGGGACAACCCCAGCTATAAACGGAATCGGACAAGTTGCCAGGTAGCTCCAACGAGACAATCTCCTTTGTGCGCCTGGCCAAACACCGGGAATCAGTGATGCCTTTGAGATTGCGTGATCCAGCTAGTGGTCGCGGCCTTGGCTATCACGCAGTCTATACGAACAGTGAACCGGGAATGTTTCTCAAACACCTCTCCAGGTGTCCAACTATCGGGTCAAGTTCCGAGACATCCCCAACCATGTGGATTGTCGGGACGAGTTTCGAGACACCTCTAACCTGGCAGACTATCGGGACGAGTTCCGAGACACCCTTAACCAGGCAGACTATCGGGACGAGTTCCGAGACACCCTTAACCAGGCAGACTATCGGGACGAGTTCCGAGACACCCTTAACCAGGCAGACTATCGGGACGAGTTCCGAGACACCCTTAACCAGGCAGACTATCGGGACGAGTTCCGAGATACCCTTAACCAGACAGACTATCGGGACGAGTTCCGAGATACCCTTAAGCAGACAGGCTATCGGCTTGCGTGTCCACTTTGTTCGCGAGCCATGGAACGAGACGTGTTTTTGCGGCCGCCGCGCTATAGAGATGTGAAGATTTAATTAGGACAGGTTTTTTCACACCGGGCCACCTTTTTCACCACCAATTGGACGGCAGCCCCAGGACATGGGCTGCGGACTGAGCCATGTGATGCTTACCTATGCAGATGTCCGGGTGAGTAGTGGGCTCGCTGCTGACCGCGCCGCTACCCGACACATGTCACGCGGAAGGCAGACGTAACTGGGCCGTGACACGAGAACGGTCGGCGGCTGTTTTGTGACGACGACAGTGGTCGACACCCAGCCGTGTCTGGCGTCACTGGCGGGCGGCCGTACGTGCGCACCGTCGCAGCGGCGCGACTGCAGTGCCGGCGCGGAAAATGAGGCGCGATCGCGACACGTTGCGACAACTGTGCCCGGCGGCAGATGGTTACTGAGCTAATGCGACGATCCCTCAAGTATGACTAGTGTAATCGGCGGAAGAATGACTGATGCCCGTGTAATCTAGGTCAGGTGCATGCTACACTGATTTTCCTCCTGCTCCTCAATCCGCTTCATCTTCGGTGACATTTTGGTATGTGGAACCGAGATGCAGCGCAACCACTCCCCAACGCATGTATTAGTACCTGCCTTGATACAATGTAAGATGTCCTACGCATTCAAATCCAACAGTTTGTATTGTCTTAACCAGCCTACATGGCTCCCATTGAAAACACATTGGCATTGGCTTCGCAATTATCAATTCGCTTAGTCACACACGTGAATACGCTTTAAGCTAAAAGTGAGCAGGCAGCGTCACCACCCAAACTGCACCAGACCAGCACATGGTGTCTCCACACACCGCACGTGATGCACCGTGGCGGAG
>JAOTOL010001336.1:220000-340000 GCA_034440575.1 Imbricaverruca yamaguchii
GTAATTTGCGGGCCTAGCCCTTCCGCATCCTTCATACATCTGATTACGCTGGTAAATATGGGATGTATGCCTTGTGTACGAGACTATAGCCATAGCCATTGCAAACACCAAACAAAGACAACTTTGCTGGCTTGATTTGGGTCGATGTACGTATCAGCTGTGGAGGTGGTAAGCGTGCGGGAGGATCTGGTAGGCATTATGTTAAAATCCAGAATCGCCTGAGGCCGAGCTGTTCTGAAGTGTTTTTACAATCGCAAGTAAAAATATCATGTGATGTCGCTTCATTCCACACAACCCCTAGGGTTTGATTAAAACAACTGCAAGCAGTTAGGAGAGGAAGCTTCCACTTGCGCTCTCTTTATACGCCTATAAAGTGAGAGGCGAACATTTTGTTTTCGACGGGGGAGGGGGCAGGGTAATCTGATATTCTCTATAACACATAGGATATTCTAAGCATCACAACTGCATTTCGAGTAGGAGTCCTCCAACCACATACGCAACATATAAAACCGGGATCACTGAACATATAAAAATTCCATCAAGTGCGTTAGAGAAGACCATCCGTAAACTAAGTCCGAACTGGATACGGTTGCCATGTCGCAGCGTCGACCAACCCCTTGGCGGGATCAGGCAGGTGAGTCACTGTGCGCCATGTCGCTGAGGAAACCAGTCCATTGGCTGGTCAGGTAGGGGAGTTACTGCATTATGCGAACTATTCATGCTGAATCCTGAGATACGATGCAATATACCATTCTCGGTAACTACAGCTCAGCGTCCTTCACAAAACCTGCTGTCATTTGCCGCATAGGCGTATCCAAGGAAGGCTGAGGGAAGTCGCCCCTCCCCTTTCCTTAGTGTTCGAAATGGTTTTCCGAACCTGAAGATCTTAGATCCTGAAGTCCCGAAGTCCCGCCCCATCCCTTGCTCCACAACTGTTTTCTGCAGAGCTTTTTCAGAAAATAAAGCCCAGCCCTACATTCCGATCAACAGAAAAAGTGAAGCTTCGCCCAAACCGTCCCCACCCTGTAAGACAATTCTGGGTGCGTCTGCGTGTACAGGATTCATCGATGACTTGGTGCTCCCCAGCGCCATCTTAGCCGTCCAGATTCTACAACGGCTATCATCTACTAGCGCCATCTATCAAAGTTTACATAGATGGCGCTAGTACAAAAACACCCTGCACCTGTTGTCGCAGATCCTGGTTGTTACTGTGCATAAAAACTCCCGTATTGTGGTCAAATACAGCATCACCATAACCAATATTGTGGCCAGAACATCACCCTGATATACGTTGGATTATTTATGGAAAGAAGTTGATGCATCGCAGAAGTTGCCACCGTACCCACCACCAGAAAGTGTAGATTTAGACGACTATAATGGAAGAGTGGACCACCCTCTAGGCACCCCTGGATCTAGAGTCACGGTAGCTGTTCCTTGAGCATATGCGCATATCCAACCACCAACGACAATATCCGCCTGCATGTGCTGCCTTGATGCATAGTGACAGGATATTGTTGCTGGATAGGTGTTAGAGATTTACATTTAAAGTTTTCGAAGTTACATAAAGAAGGAAAAGGTTCGTCCTTTCTCCTCATGCTATTGTTGGCGGCATCTCTGTGAAATTCGGCATGCCATGAAGTAGAACATGGGTATGATCACATTCCCTTTTCGCATCATCATCATTATCATCATCGTCAGTATGCAGTATGACAATCGTAGGCATTCAGTCAGAAGTTCTCCTCGGGCGCTTACTTCAATTAGGAACCACCCGGGGAGCCCGCCCGCAGACACATCTACATGGCCCCGCTTTGGGAGTATATTGGCAGGGTGATCTAGAGGGCCTGCATCGCATTAGGTCCTCATGCTCCACCGCCAACGGGTGACCCAACGAGGTTACCGGGAAAGAGCTCACCCATAAGTGTCTCCTGCTGCCACAATTTCGGAGCCCGTTTCAGTGACATGGGAAGTCCCCACATATCCTTTTCGATGGCTGGGGTAGGTACATTACCAGTTGAACATGGCCTTCCCAGCACATAATCAACTCAACGTAGTCAGGGACAAGAGGTGCAGCACGAACGACATCAACAACAACAGGAACACATCGACAACACAATGACGACCAAACCGACCTGAAGTTGGGTTGATGCTACTGCTCTGATTTAAGGTCACAAGTAATTACAGACTTTTATGGTAATGGTACATAAATTGTAGTCTCAACCCCCCCCCCCCCAAAGCCTGCATGGGAGCGTGCGAGTGGGCACCCAGGATGACTTAAAGCGTCAGTAAATCTTACATATTACATGTACTAGTGATCAATTTTCTGATTCTGCACTTATGTAGAAGGTTACATGGAATGCAACCCGGCTATATCGTATTATTACTATGCGATCACCCTGAATGAACGCCGAATGCCGAATGTTTATCGGTAATTTAGTGGCTTGTTTTGTTCAACCCCTTAAAGAGTGTAACTTTTGGCCTGTGCACATTGAGCAATATGCAGCTCTCAGAAGCCTAAGCTAAGGGAGCACAGAACGTTCTCTGTCAAAGATTCAAGAAGTTATCTGGGGAAGTTCTTTGTTCTCAATATTACTCGAATGGAATGCAAAAATACCATTGGTGTTTTATTACCGGGTAATATGTAATATAATTTCTGCATCCAACGAAAATTATTGGGTTCCCTCCATGGTTTGACCGTTTGTAACCGGCATGATGGCAGATTTCATATTGGTAAAAAGGAAAGCTAAACAGGCAATCTAAATTTAGCTGAACACCTTGGTGGATGGAGCCTACGAATTGTCGTCGCGAAGATTTCGTTGCTTATAGTTTTATGTTCGTATCTATTTCATGTAAATAAGCATTTGGCTGGTTCTTAGCTTGTGCTATTTATTGGATGGGGAACGAAGAAAGCCCATAGACTCGAATACGGGTATGTAGCGAATGTAATATTAATAGACAAGGCAAAAATATATTGCCACTTTGTTTAAAAAGCAGATACTTTGTGGATCACCATGGCAACGCACTGACGATCTAAATTTGCATGAGGAGTCCCTTTTTACCTTCAAGTTATGGTGGTAAAATGCGCATGCCAAATATTCGCAAAGCAACTGTGTGTCTAGCTTCAGGTTTCTACAGCCATGGCTCAGTTCGCCGCCAATATTGCATTGCTACAATTCACCAGCGGACACGACCATACCCCGAGCGAGAGTCCGAGTCGTGAGCGATCGTAATCGCCGCGAACCACCCAGTGCGATTCAGCACAGGTAACATCCATATGCAAAAATCAGTCGTAAAAGTCGGGTTTGCATAAGCGTCGGTTGAACGGATGCCCATCCGTATCGGACGTTGCCAGCTGGCACTATGTTGCATGTGCCGGGATCGAACACCGACATCGGCCATTGGATGAAGACAAAAGAAACACGAGAATGCGCTCTGACATTTCCTGAACAGCCAAACGCCGATGCCAATCGTACTTCACGTCTTGGCTCCTTCACAAACGACCACAACACATTGTGACAAATCGCAGTTTGACCGGGCGCATCGTGTTTGTTTCAGAAAAGCGACCGAAGACCGAAGGTGCTCACTGGCGGATACGTGGCCATAGTGGCAATGGTGTGCGTTCGAAGCACAGCACACCGGAGACGAGTAGTCCAGGGGTAAGTTGTTCGTCTCACAATCGAAAGGTTGTGGGTTCGAATCTCACCTGTCCCTACTCTTCGCCCGCGACCAATCGGCGTGAGAGATTGGCGACGCTGCATGACTTACAGTCGCTGTATCGTAAAACCAATAACCAACCGGAGCACAGCACACCACGCACATCGGGGAATTACTCGCAAATGCTCGGTGGTACTTGCGATAGTGCATATGTTTGGTTGTTAGCACGCTGCCACCTGGACCAGTAGTGGGAGCCGACAGTGACCTATGCCGTGCTGGGGTGGGAGTGTCGGGCGTGCACTCGCAGGTCTCGGGCACGCAGACCGGTTAAGCATATTATATGCAATGATATTTTTTTTACCAGCATAGGCATAATATATACCAACTGAATCTTCTAGATGAAAGAAATTTAAAAAAATGGTTCACGTGTTGATATATGACCATTGGTACATTTGTATGATATTTCCCCGCCAGGTTACAGCATAGTTTCTTCATAGAAATTTGTTTCGTGGCTGTATCATGCCAAATTCGATCTTTTCTTCTCAAAAATGACTTCACCATGGGGGTTTCTGAACGTAGTGAAACCATAATTTAGAACGGAAAGCTGTGCTTTCCCATAAAAAATGACGTTGACGCGACTTACCGTACACAATCTCTTCACGGATGAAGAGTTTGAACAAATTTGGATGGGGTCGTTTAGTAGATTTGTACATGAAAGTAATATGTGGCCGATAAATCCAATTAGGCTCATCACAGCGTCTCATGCTAAAATGTCATGAGTTGGATGACTTGGTCAAAGCTCAGTATTCTACCCAGAAGCGGCAACCATCCTTACAACTGAATAGCGAAAGTGTACTGTGCTCATGCTGAAGTAGCTACAACTAGTTGTTCGGAAATATGTTCTGGAGCCTCAACGTGATTTGACCAAATGCAAATATTTCGTTTTATGGGGAGGTTGAGGGCAACGGCGAATCTTCGTTTTCGTTGAGGAAGAAGGGGGCGAAATTTTCAAGAGGTCCTTCGCACTCGACTACACGATTTGTCGAGCGGGGGAGGGGCGAAGATGCACTCGAGTCTGCCACAAGGGTGTCTTCGATTGAAGATTTCGTTGAACGGGGAGTGTTGGGGGAGGTGCACCCTTCCCGAAGGGGCGTTTTTTTTCACCTGGAGGCTCGCCCACTTCGATATGTACTTGGGTAAGGGTGAGAGGCAAGGCCGGATAAAAATTGCAGATTTGTAAAATACAACGCGATAATGAAAAATAACTGGATCCCAAAATTCAGTGACCGAAGCCCAAGTTTTGCACTTGATGACCCTTAGTCTTGAGAGGGAGAGGGTGCAGGATTGCACCGGCGCAAAAGCTGCTACTCCCAGACCGGTGTGTCAGGTCCGTCCGGGAACGCCTGTGGTATACGCCTGAGCGTCTCAGAGCTAGTAAGTCCTGAAGTAACCCGCGTGAAATGGTGGAGCCCGTTCAGCCTACCACTAAAAAAATGTAATGAATTGCCAGGTGACGAGTGGTCTAGGTGTATGCTGCCCGTCTCGTAATCGAAAGATTGTGAGTTCGAATCTCACCTGTTGCTACTCTTCACCAGCGGCCAATCAGCGTGAGACATCGGCGGCGCTACATGTCTCAACGACCGAAGTATCGTAAAACCAATTACCACCAACCACGACCACCTACGAATTGCCAAGGGCTACATTTAGTGAGAAATAAGAAGTCGACAGTGAATGACTTTCTGTTTACCAGCATAGATCCTCGGTGGGACTGATGCTGAAAATTCGGCTCTGTCACGGTCGTGAGACAATTGTCATCGAATAGGTTGCCTAAGCGTGTCCGATGAGCCATTCAAAGGTCTCCGGGTTACATTTACGGGGCAGGTCGTTGCCAAGGTCACAAAATAAATATGTGCAATGCTGCCATCACAAAAACGAGAATGTTGAAGTGACGCACAATCTGCACCGAGTGCCCGATTCTTTCTGAACACAAGACCATGAAATATAGAAAAATATGAAGCCATACCGTGCATAACATCAGCTTCCACAAGAACAAAAAAAATCGTATTAATTTGCAAAGTTGGTTGACCTGATACCTGGTCTGTTTTTCTCTCTCCTTACGATTTGATTTAATGCTGACATGAATGGTTCTCAAGCCACGATGAAACGCAGCAGTTTGCTCCAATGACTGCCGACTTGGGGGTCATTCGGACGGTTGCTAGGCTCACCCACGGCTATTGCGTAGGCCATGCCGGCGCGTGCTAATTCAAGGCCATTAATAATGGTAGCCAAAACCGCCGACGCCTTCGTACAGAACGATCACGTGTCATCCATTGCGAATCATGTGTTCAGAGTGCCATCACGAATGAGATCAAACATGCTCTTCCACAGTTCGGTCTTCGGTCGGTCTCATAAGCGGCCACGTCGCGTTCTGGCAAAATGCGATTTGCCACGATACGCCGCAATCGTTGCTGAAGGATTCAAAACGAAAAGCAAGATTTGCATCGGCGTTTGATTGTTAAAGAAAAACGAGTCCTTAGTCATTTTGTTCCCGGCCAATAGCCGATTCCGGTCTTTGATTCCAGCATATGCACTAACGAGGTCACAGGGCAAGTTCACCCTTACAGAAAGTTCCCGAGCCAATCGGAGATAACGACGCACGCGGGGATGTGCTAACAATGTGTCTTCATCCACCAGACCTGGTGTCCTTGTGAACGCATGCAGCTGATTATCAGTTGTTGGATCAATCCAATGTCGGCGCACGTCTGTGCCGGGAAATGGATGTGACTGGCAGTTGACGCGCCGGAAATGGGAGGAGACAGGACCATATTGCGATCCACACTGCGGCGCCTGGACCACGGAGTGACATCCAGTTAATGGGAGGAAGCAAAACCAGACTGTGGTCCGCACGGTGGCGCCTGGACCACGGAGTGACATCCAGTTAATGGGAGGAAGCAAAACCACACTGTGGTCCGCACGATGGCGCCTGGACCACGGAGTGACATTCGGATAATTGGAGACGAGAATGTACTGTGGTCCGCACTGTGGCACCTGGACCACGGAGTGACATTCGGATAATTGGAGACGAGAATGTACTGTGGTCCGCACTGTGGCACCTGGACCACGAAGTGATATTCACGTAATGAAAGAAAGGATCATACTGTGGCATCTGGACCACGAAGTGACATCCGGTTAATGGAAATAATGCTGGCCACTATGGACGACACATTGGCACTTGAACTACCGAGTGACGTCCAGGTAGCCTTGGGACTCCTTGGGACCTTGGAATAACATCCAGATAATGGGTGGGAATCCCTATCAGCCTCTAAATAATCCCTGATGCACCAAACTCAATACTGTGAACATCCAGTGTTTGCCAGCCGTGAGACCGCCCCGACTGAAAGCGAGAGTGAGAGCGGAGGAAGTCGGTCCAGATGTTGGTCTAGATGTCGGTTCAGATGTCGGTCCAGTGTCGGTCAAGATTTTGGTCCAGGTGTCGCCCCAGGTATCGGACCTGATGTCAGCCCAGATGTCGGTCCATATGTCGGTCCATATGTCAGTACAGATGTTGACCCACATATCGGTCCAAATATCGGTCCAGATACCTGGACCCTGTAGTCGTGTGGTGCCTAAACCGCCCATATTTCTAGAGCCAACGTAACTGCAGTGTCATCTCTGGTCACCATGCCGGTTCGGGAGAGACTGGGGCTGATGCTGCAGACGTTGCAGCGAACGCGCAATCGTACCACTGTCAGCTCAGTCGCCTTCACAGGTCAATTCAGTTCGCGACCACACTCGGCAGTGGCGGGTACAGACAGGTGAGACGGGCATGGGCCTTCACTTGGGTCCAGAACTGGCACTGTTTCAGCTTTGAAGGTGCACATAATAGCATCGGAAAGAAGTTAACTAATGATAATCGCTGAAAATTGACCGCTCTTCTTCCTGCTCATTTTAGACTCGGCAGCTTTGGAGCAACATGCCCTTCATCAGTCTGGTGTTGTCGGATCGAGCGATATGGTTCGAACAAATGCACCGTAAACCATGAGACTAACTCAAAACTCACCATCAGATCAAAAGTTGCACCACGAATTGTAACAAACGCGCGTCAGTATTTTGCAAAACTTATTCCCGTCCGACATTTACTCACCCGCTAGCTACCGTAAAATAATGGACACTTCGGCCATAGAAATCCCGGGTTTTTCGGACAATGTATAAAAATGCTCTCTTCCCATGGCTGCAGTCAGTTTCATAGGCTGTCAATTTCGACGACTCCCAAGACACGGTGTCGAGGTCCAAAACATGGTTCAAAGCTTTGTTCCGACACGTGATTTGAAAACCCGCGGTTGTTTGCATCCATGTTTGCTCTCGCCCTCATATGTTCACCCCCCCCCCCCCACCTCTTAACTGCACTAATCGCCGCGAAAGTTTTCCCTGGTTCTGTACCAATCCGTGCACGTAACTGAAGTGTTTTCCCTGGTTCTGTACCAATCCGTGCACGTAACTGAAGTGTTTTCTCTGGTTCTGTACCCACCCGTGGATGTAACTGAAGTGTTTTCCCTGGTTCTGTACCCATCCGTGCACGTAACTGAAGTGATTTCTCTGGTTCTGTACCCACCCGTGGATGTAACTGAAGTGTTTTCCCTGGTTCTGTACCCATCCGTGCACGTAACTGAAGTGTTTTCCCTGGTTCTGTACCCACCCGTGGGTGTAACTGAAGTGTTTTCCCTGGTTCTGTACCCAATCCGTGCATGTGACTGAAGTGATTTAGTCATTCTTTTCGTCACTGCTTTTACGAATGGTACAAGCAGCAGGGGCTTGTGGTCCCAGGGATTTGTCTGGCCCCTGTTTGCGCTGTGTGATTTTGTGACGTGTTCTCCTGAGAAATTGTTTGCAGCAATTGCTTAGCCCAATGGTCCTCCCAACTCGTCTGTTCTACTCGCCCGATTGTCCACATCGGAACAGATTAAATGACCCGTAGATTCAGCACTCAACTGACTCGTTATGCTGCATACTGTGGTGTGAGTGAAAGTCTAATATTCGTTTGTGTAAGATGCCTTCCTGAACTCCTCATGTTATACTTACTTCTACGTCTAGAAATTGTAAGGTACTATGAGTATCCACCTCGGTTACAGAATAAGCATCCGGAAACAAAATATCTGGATGGTGGTGCAATTTTGCAATGAAGCCTTAAGACAAGTGTGCAATTAGACTAAATACTACAATAATACTCAAGAATGCAATAAGACACAGACGTGCTATCAATATATATTTCCCAAATTTGGAATGAATGTTGGACCGACTCGGGTGATAGTTCTTCCAGTTTTCCCTCGAATAAATTAGCAACCGTTGCCTTGAATGCACTTTCCATGGCGGTATCCTTGGTTTGCTTACATACACGTAATTCACCATAGGTCTGGAGGTAGGTTGTGCTGAGGTACATCAGCAACAGACGGATATCCTTTACTGTGATATCACGTTTTGGCTTGTAAGTAGAATACTGGCCTTATTTGCCATCTCGCTATCTAATTTCTATTCAGCCATTCCACAAGCTACCTCAATAGGAACGGGACTCAAACAAGAAATTGCACGTCAAACGAGGCCATTGCCTCATTATCCACCAACTTCACCGTTTTGTAAAAAAATCCCCGAGTCTTTGACACGGTGCCCTGTCTGGTCCACTAACGGAGATAAGTTTGAAGCTAAATGCTTTTAGAAGTCATATGCTGTCGACTCTATTATCGACAACACTATTTTTATAAGTGACACGACCGGTTTATGCACCTCAGGTAAGCAGCAGAGTAATTATGCGGAATGATCCGACGGTTACTATGCCCGAGGTAAGCGTCCCTTTGATTCCCACGTGTTGCAGGCCCTCCGCAGACTTTCGCTGCTATGATGATATGGGATCGCCAAGTATTCATGTTTCAATATCACTCAATGCATCCTTTTCTCGTACTGACTTTGCATTAAAATACTATCAGGTTTCTCCTTATCACCTGACAGAATAACCACATTGCCCTTTCTTAGACCATACAAGTTCGCCTTTCTAGTGTTGCAATATTGTTATCTTGTGAACGCTACTCCTGCAATGTCTTAATGATCTCGAAACGCAATGCATTTGCTTCATCCTTCAGCGCCCCACTTCTGGTCACTTTTTCCATTTCGGCAATCAATTATACTTTATTCACACTTTTAGGGGCTGGAACAACCTTTGACCAATTTTAACACACTGTGCGGCATCTGCAGGTGGAATACCTGATGTGTTTGTAATGCGCTAGTCTTTTACGTGCTTGATAGGGCAGATATCTGCTCCTGACAGGGCATCTCCTGAGGGCGTGAGGCCTGGCCCTTCATGTACCGTGCTGCTGTCGCTAGCTGGTGCCGTGACTGGCACAGAGCTGAGTGTGGGGGGGGGGGAGGGGTCTGCGGTGTCTGCAATCACTGCCATTCAGAGCCAAACATGGCGTTTTTATCGTAAATTAGTCATTGTAGTTTAGGAGCGCGTCGACAGCAGGACTCTTATGGCTTAAGTGAACAGCCTTCCACAGTAGCTGCCCGGTGAGTAAATACCTCACATAAATACGTGATGCAAAAATATTGATGCGAGTTTGTTGTACTCTGTTGTGGACCTTTAAATTTGATGGCCGAATACTAAATTTACTCGTATTTTATGGTGAACGTTTCGAAACTTGCCGATCAATACAACACTAAGGTGACGAACGGCAAGGACGAAGGGAATCGCATGGTTCTCGAAAGGTAACGATTCTAAAACGCAAAGTTTGAAGAAGAACCACGTATTCTTATATATCACTATGTCTCAGCATTTATATCCGAACATCCATAACGATCACGATAATTGCCCTTCATTTTCGGACGCGGAGATTTCCGGGTTGCGCCAAACCGTTTGATAAAGAGGCGGCAAGCACTCCTACGGCAAAAAGAACACCAGCCATCTGCAAAGAGAAACACGGAGATCCAACTAAGGAGCATGCAAGGGCATGAGACAAACGATTCATGTGAAGGAACCTACATAATTCGTGGCTTTCCCTCTTATTAGATCCTGAATTGGCCCGTGGCATTCCGCACCACCTTTGAGCGCCACGACAGTTAGTCCATTTCCTGCTTCGGTCGCGTGCTTCAGCAGGAAAATATCCTCGCATCGTAAATATCCGCCGATCTGACCATAAATGACGTGGTGCAGTGATATGGACAGATGTGCAACGCCTTGGCGTGTACGTCACGAACGCTTGCGGTGAAAGCAGGTTCGATCGTATTCAAGCGCTGCTTGCATGCAACAAATCTGTGCTCGAGCCTGTCGGTGACGATTTCGTGCAAACCGACAAAATCGTTCCGACATAAAAGGATCTGGAAGAAATAGCGATGGCTGCTAAGCTAAATTCCGTGCTGTCCGGTGTGGCACGGACGCCAAAATCGTTGACCAGCACCAGCTCAAGGCGCGCGTACAAACAACACCATGCCAGTCCATCCATGCCAACACTTCGAGAACACTCCATTACCTAGTGGTTCCTCTCGATAAAAGCGCGTGACCGATCGCGTGGCCCTCCTAGCCATCTGCTCTTCTCCCCTGGATACGGACGCTATCCACTCACCAGGTAGGTCGCTTCTGAAAGTCGATAGTCACCGCACCGGGAAATCGAAACATCCACCGGTCCAAGTCTACTGGCTTCATAGATGTCGGAAATTGGAAATTCCCGGCTTTGTGGGGCCTTGATGGCGCCTTGATCGTCTATTGGAAACGAAATTAGCATCACAGATTTTGGATGCAGTGCAAATTTTGGGCCCAAAAGTCACTGTGGACCTCGAAATCCGAGAGAGGAGGTAGCTGAACCAAACAAACGCAAAATTGAGCAGCGTCGAACGCAATAACAACAATTCAGCCTAAGATGCCGTTCGACTCGAGGTGTTCAATCATCGCGATCGTCGCGGCCTCTCCGCCGCGGCAGAGGCCGGGCGGCTGCGCCATTGTTCGCCGCCGCGCGCCACCAGCGGTGTTCGCTGTCGGGGAGCGGGCCGAGCCGAAGCGGCCACACACATACCTGAAAGGCGCCTATTGAAGCCGGCCGGGCCCGGTGGCGCGCCTCGCGCTGGCTTCACGGCCGCGGCCCTGGGGGAGCTGCTGGCCGGCCGGCTGCGGCTCGGCTTTCAGCGGCGGCGGGGCGGCGGCGGGGCGGCGGCGGGGCGGCGGCGGGGCGGCGGCGGGGCGGCGGAGGGGCGGTGGCGGTGCGACCTCGCCCCGAGCCGCTCCAGCTCGGGTGTCGGCTGCGCCGGACAGGTGATGACGGTCGTCTCGGCCGAGACTGTGCCACCGGCAGCGGTACAGACCGGCGCGCCGTACATCGTGCCGTCGACGTGGCTGAGCTATGGTCTCCGAGCCGCACACTATCGGCACCAGTGCAGCCAGGGGATGGGCTAAGGCGACTGCAGCTGTCTCAGGGGAGACTCCCTGACACACCCCAACTGCACTCCCACCCATCCTAGTAGACAGGAGAGGAACCCGCGTTCGAAAAGAAGGCCCATCGCCAACCAGCTGAGTGCCCCCCCCTCCTCGCAGCAGATTATTTGGGTGGGAGACCCTTTTTGGGTTTCCTGGTGATCTTGGTCCCGCCAGATGCTAGTCAGCCGCTTTCACCTACAAAAGAGCAGAGCTGACCAGTGATACCAGTGGCTAGTGATGCAAAAAGTGTTGCCTGGGTCTGACCGGGTAAAGTTCTCCTGAAGCAGATGATCTAGTCTGACCGGCTGGAGTTCTGGGGTAGACGATCTAGTCTGATCCCATTAAGTTCTCCTGAAGCAGGAAGTCTAGTCTGGTCGGATGAAGTTCTCCTTAAACAGACGATCTAGTCTGACCGGTTGAATTCCTCTTCCACATTGAACTAATGCTCTTCCAAAACTACTGTCGGTTCAATTTCTCTTCCAAAACTAAGCTGATACAACATTTGTATAGCTAATGTGAAGCGGGCAGTGTTTAAAAAGGAAGCCAAAACCTATTCACGCCAGGTGATGTAACAAAAATACTATGTCTAATACGATTTGTCTACATCGGAATGCATTCAGACGAATGAATAGCCTCTAAGTATCAATAGGCATTGGACGACACCAGCGTGATCTGAGCAACTCGGGAGTCAGACTGTGGAGCTAAACTTTGGGCCATTCCGCTCCGTGCAGCGTTCTAGCTCAATAATCACCTGGCGCGGCTTTGTCCGACCTTGTGGTGATGTATCTGCACTGCAAGGGACGGACCACGAGATAGAGGAGTAAGCCGTCATTCATAGTGCAGCTGGCAATTGGGCTAATTGTTGCGGAGTTCCAAATACATGATTTTTTTAGCGAGTGACCACATGTCGGGTCAAATGAAATTGTCAGCAAAGTAGCTTGCCATGCTTTTCGCGAGGAATATTCCGAACAACCGTTGTTATTTAAGCGGACCTATACACCGTTATTTGGATGGATGTAGGTATTATAGCTATCCATCTACCACATCGTAATCGTCCTTTCACAGCAGTTTCCGAAATGTTTGCCTGAGAGGGTGTTTTCAGTCTTCACAAAGATAGACACTGAAACATTGAATTCTTTAGGCGTTTGGGCCGTTCTAATGCTCCTCAACGGACTTTATTCCTGAAGAAATGCTACAATTATCAGTCACTTTCACACTCGCTGACTCGAACGAGCCACACGTTACAGCGGCAACTTGTCTCTGAGCGCCGCAGTCAGACCAAGGCTCGCGCCAATACTACCACCAGATTCCAAACTTGAGGCGAGCCGCCTTTTTCCAGCTCGAAACTCTTCCGGTCCGAATCTGAGGAATCGAGCCAGGCGACGCGGCCGTTTCAGGCAAATGACGCCGGCGACTTCGTCCATTTCTGTTTTTCTCGCCGCACTTCCTCGCGCGCTCTGCCTCTTCAGGGCAGAGAGAGGCTCAGCGGGTGCTGATCGGGTCTCCTGATCACCTCGCTGAGCGTGATGGCCGCTCAAGACCGGGAAAGACGGCCAGCCGCCAGGCCCCGGCAAGGACCAGGCGCGTCAGCAAAGGAGAAAGAACCGCGCTTCAGCCAATTGAGCCAGGAAGAAAGGCGGTGTACAGAAACAGTACAGCTTTGGACGATCCGGCATTAGGTCGTATGATATGATTTGAATGTAGCGGTGGAGAAGATGCCGCGAGGAAGGGAAGGACGGAGAGAGAGAGGGAAAGAGAGAGAGAGAGAGTAGAGGCAGATATGGAGGCAGGGAGTGAGATAGGAGAAAGAAGAGACAGATACAATGACATAAACATAGACACAGTCATAGACATGGACATATACAGAGACAGAGACAGAGACATAAACAGAGACAGAGACAGAGACATAAACAGAGAGAGAGACAGAGACAGAGACAGAGACAGAGACAGAGACAGAGACAGAAACAGAGACAGATACAGAGACAGAGACAGAGACAGAGACAGAGACAAAGACAGAGACAGAGACAGAGACAGAGACAGAGACAGAGACAGAGACAGAGAGAGAGACAGAGACAGAGACAGAGACAGACAAAGAGAGAGAGAGAGTGAGAGTGACGGTGAGAGAGAGAGAGAGTGAGAGTGAGAGAGAGACAGAAAGAGAGAGAGAGAGGTGGAGAGAGGAGTGAGAGTGAGAGTGAGAGTGAGAGTGAGAGAGAGTGAGAGTGAAAGAGAGACAAAGAGAGAGAGACGGAGAGAGAGAGAGGGGAGAGAGGGGAGAAAGATAGGAGTGAGGGGAGAGGGAGGTGGTGAGGATGCTCCGGCGACAGGCTGGCCAGCCGGCCGTCACGTGACCAGACGGAGATCCATCAGATTATATGCTAGTCGAATGGCCGGTCCCAGCTGTTCCATGTTCCTGGCAAACCCGCACAATCCATCTAATTGAAAACGCAACGCTCGTCATTTGCATATGGATGGAAACGGCGGCCGCCGACCCGCCTGCGACTGCCGCTGTGGAAGGTGGTTTGTCTGCCCGGCTGTCAGATGGCAACTAGTCCGTGTGAACACGCGGTGGGCTGCCACCCTCCACACCGCGGTGTCTGTGGGCTGCCACCCTCCCACCGCGGTGGGCTGCCACCCTCCCACCGCGGTGTCGGTGGGCTGCCACCCTCCCACCGCGGTGCTGCCGTCCGCCGTGGCGGTGAGATGGCACCTAGCGTTTGCGTGTGTGGAGTGTGATGATTTTGCACGTTGCTCGAACAGTCATGATTTTGCACGTTGCTTCGGTATCAATCGTGTGATGCTGGCGTAGAGTTTGTATGGTGTTCGTGTGATACCACCCGATTCCTGCATCGTACTTCTGCGGTGCTTCCATTATGTTTGTGGGATACTTGCATAGTACTTTCCAAGTGTCCTAGTGGTGTTGGAGTGGTGCTCGTGTGGCAGTCGTGTAGTGTTCGCACGGCAGTCGTGTGGTGCTCATGCCGTCTCGTGCGATGCCTGGGATGGTGTTCGCGTAGTCTGGCGTGGTGCTCGTGTGGTGCTTGTGAAGTACTCATGAGTCACTCAAACACTGTTCGTGTGTCGCTCGAGCATTGTTGAAGCGGTGCTCGTGTGATGATCGTCTGGCACTCGTGCCGTGTTCGGACACTGTTCACGCGGCGTTCATGGTCGTGTGGCGCTCGTACCGTGTCCGGGCATTGATCGACTGCCACAGCCGACTGGGTTGACATTTCAAGCTGTCCGTCCACATCGACGAAACAGCGGACTGCCGGTCCCCAGGTAAGTGCAGATTGCGTAGCGGGGCGAAGAGGGTTATGAAGATTGGAAGGTTGTTCCAGCAGCTGGCCATCGTTACAGAACTGCCCACGAGAGCGCAGCGGCCCAAAATGCCGCTTGCTTTCGTTCCAATACAAATAAAACTAGGCGATCGGCCTCCTCCGGCCGTGCCTGGTGGCGTGCGATTTCGAAGCGGTCGGGCGGTGCTCCCATGAGACTGACGCCGCCGGCTGAGTGTTTGCTTTGCGGCGGAGCGGCGGCGCAGCGGCGCAGGTGTGCCGCAGCGACGCCGTTTGTGGCGGCGCCGCCGCCTCGCGCGCGCTGGCTACGACGGCCGCCGACCGCCGGCCGCGCGCAACAACACGTCGATCGAGCAGGCAAATATCGACACCGGATCACCGAGTGGTCGTCGTCGGGCCGGGCGGTCGCGACAAAAGCGGCGCTCCGGCCGCTGCCCCACAGAATAGCTGTTGATTTTATCGCCAGGTCGGCGGCGCACACGGGCGCGACGGAGTCCGTCGGGCCGTCGGTGACGATCGATTCCCGCGCGCCGGCCGACGGTCCATTGTGTCCGCCTCGGGGGCGCGTCCTGCCGGCCGCGCCAGACGCGGCATCCGCGCGCGCGCGCGCTAACTTCGGCGCGCCCGGGTGAAAAAGGCGCCGCCGCTTGCCACGCTTGGAAACATTCCCCGGGGCTGGACGGCGCGCCAAACTCGCCGGCTGGGGCAGCGCGACCACGCCAGACGGTCAGCTGCCAGCCAGCACGACAGTAGTCGCCAGGGCCGGCCCTCAGACGGCCGCGGCAAACTCGCCGGCTGGGGCAGCGCGACCACGCCAGACGGTCAGCTGCCAGCCAGCACGACAGTAGTCGCCAGGGCCGGCCCTCAGACGGCCGCGGCAAACTCGCCGGCTGGGGCAGGCGACCACGCCAGACGTCAGCTGCCAGCCAGCACGACAGTAGTCGCCAGCCGGCCCTCAGACGGCCGTGGCAAACTCGCCGGCTGGGGCAGCGCGACCACGCAGACGTCATGCCAGCCACGACAGTAGTGCAGGGCCGGCCTACGGCCGCGCAAACTCGCCGTGGGGCAGGCGACCACGCCAGACGGTCAGCTGCCAGCCAGCACGACATAGTCGCCAGGGCCGGCCCTCAGACGGCCGCGGCAAACTCGCCGGCTGGGGCAGCGCGACCACGCCAGACGGTCAGCTGCCAGCCAGCACGACAGTAGTCGCCAGGGCCGGCCCTCAGACGGCCGCGGCAAACTGCCGGCTGGCAGCGCGACCACAAGTAGTGCCAGACACGACGTAGTAGCCGCCTCGACGGCCGGCAAACTCGCCGGCTGGGGCAGCGCGACCACGCCAGACGGTCAGCTGCCAGCCAGCCACGACAGTAGTCGCCAGGGCCGGCCCTCAGACGGCCGCGGCAAACTCGCCGGCTGGGGCAGCGCGACCACGCCAGACGGTCAGCTGCCAGCCAGCCACGACAGTAGTCGCCAGGGCCGGCCCTCAGACGGCCGCGGCAAACTCGCCGGCTGGGGCAGCGCGACCACGCCAGACGGTCAGCTGCCAGCCAGCACGACAGTAGTCGCCAGGGCCGGCCCTCAGACGGCCGCGGCAACAATATGGCCGCCTTTATTGGTCGGCGCCGACTGGAAATGGTAATTGCTTTGAGCATAGCCGAGTACAATATCGAGTGATTGGATGTCTTTTTAGATATTTGAAAGCCAATATGGTTTGGAGCACAACAGCAGCACGACGCCCGACACATATTGCTCATGAGCAACGTCTGTCATCAAGGCCACAAACGACCACTCACGACGGTCTGGACAACCAAATCAAAGGATACATACGCAGTAAGTTTGTGGGTTTGGATGGCCCAATACGCGCGTGAACGCCTTTTACCGTTTTCCTGCAATGTCCTTAATCTCTTCTGCACATGTCCATTTTCTGCCCGCTTGTAGTGAATTGTGGTCTTTCATTTTTGGCTTAGATTAATCAAAGAATGGAAGGAAATATCGCCAGGGGTGAAAATCTGTTTGTTCACAATACGCCACTATAAGGAATGACGCAAATGTTAAAAACCTGCCTATGCATGTTGCATCAGTTGCAAAAACAGTGATTTACTCCAGTTGCTTTTTTGAACCTTCACAATTGCATGCCGGCAGAGTGCCATACACGTCGGAAAATAGATACGAGCAGATCTCACAAACATTTGCACACATACCCTGCAATTGCTGAAACACCAATTCCACTATAAGAACGTTTACTTTTCTTTCTTTTTCACTGGTTTCCTGAATATTATTCACACTCCACACCCCAAACTGTCCGACGACAAACTTTCGTTTAAAGAACTAGAATCCGACATAATACTCACTGTTTTGTGTTCTCGCCTTCCACGGCAATTCAGAACGGCTCAGGGTGGCCTGTTTATCATCAGGAAAAGAAGCGCCTTATCAATAGCGATATCCAAAACGGAAGTACACCAGACAGCACCACAACACACCAGCATGGTGTCACAAACGTCGGCGTTCAGCCCGCAGACGCATTACACAGCTTTGGCCGTCGGTCGAGACCGACTGCGGCGTTTATCCCGTCTGCAGCCTCGGCTGGAAGCGATATGACGCACGACGGAAGTGGGCGAGTCGGCAATCAGCGGCAAAAACAGCCGCATAACTCCGCCGCTCACCACAAATACAGCGCGCCCACGATGGGAAAGCGGCGAAGATACGCCGGCCGACCGGGGGACATGTCGGAAATAAAACATATTCAACAGGCTTGTTGACAGCGCACGCACGGCACGCGACAAATCTCCGTCCGCCGACAATCAGTTTGCAGACGGGCGGTTTCTCGGTGGAAGGACGGTCGACGTTCCTGCCGACAGGCAGAGTGGCGAAAGCGATTTCATCTACTTGAAGGGAATACGCCTGTGGATGCATTGCTTTCCAGTTATGGGCTAATTTCAAAGCATCAATTAACTCGTCTTTGTTTAAACAAAATTTATGCTATGCGTACTTGAATACACCTTGCATCAGAGTGTAGGTGATAGCAATAATTTGGCTGTACTTGCTTGTAGTTCCGTGTAACACATGCAATTACAGCTGGCGGTGTAATCTCATCTGCTAATGGGCAAATGTGCCTTCGTTCACGTGTCAAGCATAACTGAATTGCCTTCGCCGAGCAGCTTTATTCCCAAGATAAGATCGTCTGGAAAACCAGTAAACACTTCGTAATCACGGAAGTGCAGCGGTCGACCGTAAGGGTAAATCATAGGGTGCGCGGTATCAGATTATACTGCAGCAATGCACATTCACACCACATACCTTAGCCAACTAACCAAGCGCGCGGCAAAGTAACCCAAGGTTTATCTTGCTTCTTCTTCGTTTGCGTCAGCATAAAAGGTAAGTCACGAAGCCCAATAATTCAAAATGATCCAATGCAGTTCCAATCACACATCACAGTCACATGGCTACGTGACTGTGCCAAATGTCGCACCACAATACACAACACATTCTATCGTTATCGATCTGCACATTGCAGGTTACCCTTCACCGGCACCGTCTCCCATGCGGTAAGCAGAATACGCGTTTCGACGGAAGGCCGGCTTAACATAACGACTGAAGCGCACTTAGCAAGAGCCCCTCGTCTCCGGTAACGTCTGTCAGCAGACAACAGCACCGCACCGGCTGTGGAGGACAACACCACCTCACGTGCTGGCTGGCGCAGCCACCCCCTCCAATGCTTCTAGTTCGACTGACGCACCCTGAATTGCAATAATGAATAAGTCAGTCAATCAATAAATGCTCCTGAACACCTTGGCGTCACTGACCGCCCCAGCCGAGATCTAAGTGTCCACCCAGAAGTAGTGGTGATCACTTCCTCCCGCGCTGCTGGTACCCACTGGCAGCTTCCTCCCGGGCCCCGTTTACCAAGATGCCGGGTCCCAGGCGGGGCACCAGCCGCTGCGCCCGTCCCTCCCCGCACCACCCGCCTACGCCCACCCACAAAGGCGGTGCTGACCGCTTCCTCGCACACCGGCAAGTCCATCCCAGATAGCGGGCTGACCACCGCGCGGCTGACATAACCTGCTGTCAGGCGGTCGGCGGGGAGCGGCCACAGATCGCACTAGGCGGTGGTCTCGCGGCCGTGAAGGCTGACCACCGTCCAGGCTGACCACCATGTGGCTGACGTAACCCGTTGTCAGGCGGTGGTCTCGCGGCCGTGCAGGCTGACCACCGTCCAGGCTGACCACCATGTGGCTGACGTAACCTGTTGTCAGGCGGTGGTCTCGCGGTCGTGCAGGCTGACCACCGTCCAGGCTGACCACCATGTAGCTGACGTAACCTGTTGTCAGGCGGTGGTCTCGCGGCCGTGAAGGCTGACCACCGTCCAGGCTGACCACCATGTGGCTGACGTAACCCGTTGTCAGGCGGTGGTCTCGCGGCCGTGAAGGCTGACCACCGTCCAGGCTGACCACCATGTGGCTGACGTAACCTGTTGTCAGGCGGTGGTCTCGCGGCCGTGAAGGCTGACCACCGTCAGGCTGACCACCATGTGGCTGACGTAATCTGTTGTCGGCGGTGTCTCGCGGCCGTGAAGGCTGACCACCGTCAGGCTGACCACCATGTGGCTGACGTAACCTGTTGTCAGGCGGTGGTTCGCGGTCGTGAGGCTGACCACCGTCAGGCTGACCACCATGTGGCTGACGTAACCTGTTGTCGGCGGTGGTCTGCGGTGTGGCTGACCACGTAGGCTGACCACCATGTGGCTGACGTATTGTTGTGGGGTGTCTCGCGGCCGTGAAGGCTGACCACCGTCGGCTGACCCCTGTGGCTGACGTAACCTGTTGTGGCGGTGGTTGCGGTGTGCGGCTGACCACCGTCAGGCTGACCACCATGTGGCTGACGTAACCTGTTGTCAGGCGGTGGTCTCGCGGTCGTGCAGGCTGACCACCGTCCAGGCTGACCACCATGTAGCTGACGTAACCTGTTGTCAGGCGGTGGTCTCGCGGCCGTGAAGGCTGACCACCGTCCAGGCTGACCACCATGTGGCTGACGTAACCTGTTGTCGGGCGGTGGTCTCGCGACCGTCCAGGCTGACCACCATGTGGCTGACATAACCTGTTGCCAGGCGGTGGTCTCACGGCCGTGCAGGCTGACCACCGTCCAGGCTGACCACCATGTGGCTGACGTAACCTGTTGTCAGGCGGTGGTCTCGCGGCCGTCCAGGCTGCACGGAGGACACGCCGGAGGCGGTCTGCCGAGCCGACCGCAGCAGTGTAGCAGTGTAGCCGCCGGCGCCGGACGTGTGCCGCCCCGCTTCCGTCCGCCCGCAGCCAACAGCTGGCTATCACGGTCGCTGTCGCCGACCACGCCGACGTCCACGCGTCCAGTTACTGCACGCCGGCGGCCCGCTGCCACGCTGGCCGCCGGGTCAGCCAGCCTCAGGCGCAGACCAGGCGGCGCGACCTTGACCGCTGAGCTCGGCATTCGTGGCGCTGGTCAGGTGGGTGCCTGCGTGTTTGTCCGACGTGGCGCACGACCAGGTGAATCCGCCCCGGTGAGATGTGCACTTACAGTGGTCATAGCTGCCGAATGTGACGCCGCCAATCGATGGCCACGCCTCATGACGTGCCACCGGTGACGTCATATGCAGGTCATGACGTCATTCATCCGAGTAGTACGGAACGATAGTTTCACTGCTAGTTCAGTCAAGAACTAGCAGTGAAACTATCAGTGAAGCTTTCTATCAACACTGGCATCACCCGCCACAAATGCCGTTAGACAGCACTACTGGCGCACACATCACCAGCATACAAGCGTCATGCATCACCACAGACGTCACACACGCACACACACCACTGCCGCCACTCTCCACTCCACTGACGTCACACACGCGCACACACACCACTGCCGCCACTCTCCACTCCACAGACGTCACACACGCACACACACCACTGCCGCCACTCTCCACTCCACTGACGTCACAGTCGGGCGCGACCGGGCCGACTACTCACATTGGGTTGGTGGCGTTCCAGAAGACCTTGATGCGGTGCGAGTTGGTGTGGCTGACCAGACGAAGTGCCAGCAACAGCCACAGCGTGATGCCCGATGGCTGCATCGCTGCTCTGTCAGCGCATGACCGTCTGAAACTGGGAGCGAGGGTCGTCACATGTGTCTCACAAACTGGGAGCGAGGGTCGTCACATGTGTCCCACAAACTGGGAGCGAGGGTCGTCACACGTGTCCCACAAACTGGGAGCGAGGGTCGTCACATGTGTCCCACAAACTGGGAGCGAGGGTCGTCACACGTGTCCCACAAACTGGGAGCGAGGGTCGTCACATGTGTCCCACAAACCGGGAGCGAGGGTCGTCACACTTAGGGTGTCCCACAAACTGGGAGCGAGGGTCGTCACATGTGTCCCACAAACTGGGAGCGAGGGTCGTCACACGGTCAAAGGGGTCGTCACACGTGTCCCACAAACTGGGAGCGAGGGTCGTCCTTGGAGGGTCGTACACATGTGTCCCACAAACTGGGAGCGAGGGTCGTCACACGTGTCCCACAAACTGGGAGCGAGGGTCGTCACATGTGTCCCACAAACCGGGAGCGAGGGTCGTCACATGTGTCCCACACACTGGGAGCGAGGGTCGTCACACGTGTCCCACAAACTGGGAGCGAGGGTCGTCACATGTGTCCCACAAACTGGGAGCGAGGGTCGTCACATGTGTCCCACAAACCGGGACCGAGGGTCGTCACATGTGTCCCACAAACTGGGACCGAGGGTCGTCACACGTGTCTCATAAGCTGGGAGCGCGGCCATCAGAACTCAAACTGGAGACGGAGTGGAGATCCTTGGAACGCAGAGCGGCTCGGAGATCTCAGAAACTGGAGAATGACCAGGTGCCTGACACCAAATACAGTGTCCTAACAACTGTGCAAGATACTGCTACGAACCAGGTAATACCAGGGACGTTTTCTGTGAAGACACGTCGACCATGGGTAGGAGACCACGACAGGTTCTCGATCTGAATGTTCTCCAGATCCCAGATATATAAATCCATCGTAATCTGCGGGGATTAACAGTTCTGCAAGGCAATATTTTATCGGTTAATACCACTGGCATGGTAAGAACTAGTTTTTGCCAGCAGATTGCCAAACCTGGTGCAGTGTCTATGGTGGCAAGTGTCTGAAGTCGAAAATAGGCTAGTCGGAGTCCATGATGGTGGTGGCCTGAGGAGACACTGATGTTGGAAACTGGAGAAACGACCAGGGACGTCTGAAGCTGAAGAGATGGCAATCAGAGATATCCGAAAATGGAAAAGGAGGCACGAACCGAAGATGGGCTCATTAACCTCTGAAACTGATGTGAAACGCAGAGCATGTCCAGTGCATGTCCTTGAAGCTGTAGAGAGTGTATCATATACACGTTTATCACGGCCCCGACGCACTGGCTCGCGATGTCTGGAACTGGATGAATCTTCTGACGGCGTAATGGGGAGGAATTTATCGCGTCTGCGACTTGCAACATGTGTGTCAGTGGCACCCGAGACTGTATACAGGTGAGTCAGTGGAACCCGATACTGTGGACATGTGTGCTAGTGGCACCCGAGACTGTAGACTTGTGGTGTGCTAGTGGCACCCGAAACTGTAGACAGGTGTGTCAGCGGCACCCAATGCCGTAGATATGTGTGCTAGTGGCACACGAGACTGTAGACAGGTGTGTCAGCGGCACCCGATACTGTGGACATGTGTGCTAGTGGCACACGAGACTGTAGACAGGAGAGCTCGTGAAGTCAGAAACTGTGGACGCGGAATACTTCAAAGGCGAAACTTCTCCCAGTGAGTATGCTGACAAGAGAGCGAGCACAGTTTCACGTAACCATTCACATCGGCAGCGAAGTTGTGTACATGTGCCCGTATGAATTGGACGTTCATGCCATGGCAGCCTTGGCGATACGTGAGAGGGGATTTGGAAAACTCTCCAGCATCATGAACAGATGCTGATGCCGTCTTGTCGCCGTACGAACACCTGTGACTGCGCTCTGCAGCATAGCTAGCACTATCGTGAGATGATTGCACCATGTCTGGCAGTGTCGATCGATAACGGAAATCATCCTTGCCTTGTCCTGGCCCTATCGAGGGCGCCAGAGGTATCGCGGCTCGGCTACTTCAGCACACACAACACCTGACTTCGTCCACGCCGATACCGAGACTACTGACGCCTGATACGATACTGCCTTGGCTCGACACGGGGAAAGCTGATTTTCTGGGGGAAATCTCTGCGTTCTGATGCCCATTTTTAGTTGTTTTCGACATTGTTTTGTTTTGTTTTTCAGCAGTTTAAATGATGTTCTTATTTCAAAAGTTTAATTTTGTTTAGCAGCTCATGCACTTGTATCTAGCAATTTCGGCCGGTATTGCCCCACATATCTGGAATTGTTTCGCACTCTTGCTTCATTGTGGGCCGTAGCAGCTTCAAAACCTAAATAGCCTGGTAAACGTGATTCAGTGCCCGTAAGTTGCTCCAAAGCACCACAAACGTATTCGTGAGATTAACCGTTGGGTTGATATGCGATGATGCTGAACTAACATGATGATGATGTGTAAAATAGGCTTCTTACAACCAAAGTTGTTTCTGTTTTGTCGCCAATTTGGTGGCATTCAAAATTCCGCTATCGATGTTCTTTTTCGAGCTATCTGATAATCATTTTCGATTCTGCAGCACTTTATATAGCACCGCTTATAAATATCCTTTAGTGTAGAACAAAATTAGCAAACAACTTCAACTAGATGCAAGCCGACAGTAAGCAGCGTAGTTCATCTGGACGATATGATGGTCATTGACCCCTGTAAGCTGCGTCGTCCGTCTCCCACTTCAGGATAGTCATCGACCCCAGTAAGCTACTTTTCTCCGCCTCTAATACACGGCTGTCATCGACCCTAGTAAGCTGAGTAGTCCTCCGCTACAACACAGTCATCTACCCCAGTAAGCTACTTACTCCGCCTCCAATACACGGCAGTTATCGACCCCGATAAACTGAGTACTCCGCCTCCACTACACGATAATCATAGACCCAAGTAATCCGCATACTCCTCCTCCACTACATGATAGTCATCGACCCAAGTAATCCGCATACTCCGGCTCCATTACACGATAGTCATCGACCAAGTAATCCGCATACTCCGCCTCCACTACACGATAGTCATCGATCCAAGTAATCCGCATACTCCGCCTCCACTACACGATAGTCATCGACCCAAGTAATTCGCATACTCCGCCTCCACTACACGATAGTCATCGACCCCAGTAAGCGGCATCGGGATCTGGGAGCTGAGCACGGAGTCGCCGTTGCGGCCGTATTTGTACGCTCGTTTGGATGCCGCAGAGGGTGCTGAGAAGGCAGTTGCACGTGCCTGTTCAGAATTTCGATCCCTGGTCAACTGCAGCATCCGGGATTGTGATGGAACAAGCAAACAATGGGTTACGCGGTGCCCTGGACGAGCACGACCAAGGAAAACATTGACACACAGCACCCAACTTCTGGATAAAACGTCCAAACTTTTGCTTTTCCCCATAGGCAATATTTAGTTGCCCAGTGGTTATTCGCCTTCCTGCCCTTCGCTGGTACCCCATACCTAACACTTCCCCATGCAACTATGGTCGGCAATTATGCATAGCACAAAAGTTCGCGTGTCTTGTCAAAGCTGAACATCATGCATTGCAGTCATAAATTAAAGGCCCTCAAGGCCCAAAACTCCTGATACAGGAGAGGTGTAGAACGACAATTCGGTCCAATGAAAGCGTCAGAGAACTGTCCGCAGCTCACCTCCATCACCGCTCAGTGACTCCTCACCATGTCAGCCCAAGTGTCATATGGCAGCATATCATCACTGACATCTGGCATATAGCCGCTCATGGTGTCAGTTTGTGAGCTACGGACGCGGTGTGCGATGCCAAAGCGGCCGGGGGTCTCTCATCTCTATTCGTCCCCCTCTCTCTCTCCCTCTCTCTCCTCTTCTCTTCTCTTCTCTTCTCTTCTCTTCTCTTCTCTTCTCTTCTCTTCTCTTCTCTTCTCTTCTCTTCTCTTCTCTTCTCTTCTCTTCTCTTCTCTTCTCTTCTCTTCTCTTCTCTTCTCTTCTCTTCTCTTCTCTTCTCTTCTCTTCTCTTCTCTTCTCTTCTCTTCTCTTCTCTTCTCTTCTCTTCTCTTCTCTTCTCTTCTCTTCTCTTCTCTTCTCTTCTCTTCTCTTCTCTTCTCTTCTCTTCTCTTCTCTTCTCTTCTCTTCTCTTCTCTTCTCTTCTCTTCTCTTCTCTTCTCTTCTCTTCTCTTCTCTTCTCTTCTCTTCTCTTCTCTTCTCTTCTCTTCTCTTCTCTTCTCTTCTCTTCTCTTCTCTCTCTCTCTCTCTCTCTCTCTCTCTCTCTCTCTCTCTCTCTCTCTCTCTCTCTCTCTCTCTCTCTCTCTCTCTCTCTCTCTCTCTCTCTCTCTCTCTCTCTCTCTCTCTCTCTCTCTCTCTCTCTCTCTCTCTCTCTCTCTCTCTCTCTCTCTCTCTCTCTCTCTCTCTCTCTCTCTCTCCCCATCCTTCTCCCTCACTCTCTCACTTTTTCTCAGTCTCTCTCCATCACCACTCTCTCTCTCAGCCACTCTCTCTCCTCCCTCTTCCTCTGTTCCACTTCCTTCGACAAAAAGTGCGCCGCAGCGGCCGAGCATCAATACTCAGTCACAGTGGCGAGGGCCACACTCTGATTACGGTCAGATGTGCGCCGGCCGCGGTCGCATTACCACAGCGGTAGCCATGACAACCGGTGCACACGGCTGGCCAAGCCAAATGGCATCAATACGGCCTCAGGGCATTGCAGGTCGCTGTCCAGGCTGTGGGGCCGGCCCAGGCTCGGGAGAGGATGTTGTCTCCAGATCGATGCTCCTACAGGTTCTCAGATGCTGAACCCACATCCACCGGGAGAGATATATGTATAAGTCGTCTTGGACTTTGGTACGAGTAATTAATTGAATCTGCGAGGTCATTAGCGAGACAGACGTTGGGCCGGTTTTGGGACTGAAAGGTTATGCGTAAAGGTTAAACAGATTCAGGCGGCTTCTGTTTGTAAAAGACCCGGCGCGTGGTGACGAACACGTATATGGCTTACATGCAGAATAGCACACGTTTCCGGCCATTTCGAATCAAGGCTACATATATATATATATATATATATATATATATATTCTGGGATTCGTGATACCGAGAGAAAACAAGATGGGCCACTCAATCTGCAAAAGATAGTCTTCCTTCTGTTTGTGACCTGGGAGAACTCTCTTTGTGACAGGCGTTTCCTTGTGTACTTTCCATTGAGATATGAGAATTGTACCAACACGCAGTAAGTTTGTAGTAATTGCCAAATGGCACCATTCAACCGTCCAGCGTAGAAAATGAGACGATTATTCTCCGAAGACGATAAAGTTCTGGGTGACAAAAAGAAATCATCAAGAGGCTGTTTTTCCAGACCTGTTTGGGATGGAGTAGCGGGTTCTGATCCTTTCCTTTGGTGGCCTGTGACCTGAATCATTAGAAGGGTTCGCGTCCCAGACTTAACCAGTAGCCAAATAACAAACTGTCACCGAAAATGTCAGAGCATACCTTAATTCTCCGAAAAAAATACAGAGAAGGGCAGGTTCATTTTGTTTTGGAAGTTCACATAGGCAGGTGAAGCCAGCCAGGTAGTGTGGAGTTTGGCTAGCCAGCTGATGACATGCTTGATAGCGATTTTGCCTAAGTAGGTGAAGCCAGCCAGGTAGCGTGGCGTCTGTATGGGCAGGCCACGCTAGGTAGTGTGGTGCTTGCCTAGGCAGGTGAAGCCATTGTCAGGTGGTGTGGCGTGGGGTGGCTTGACACTTCCAGTCCTTGGGTTCTCTGTTATCCAAAGCCTGAAAATCGGCTGTGGGTGTTGTCAATTTGCCATGCTGTTATTTGTATCGAGCTTGATGTGGAAGGCGGTTGTGTTGATTTTATGGACGAGAACTTGTCTTCGTATTCAGTTAGTGCCACGTGCAGAGATATTATCACAACACCGCGTCTTTTGACAAACACATTATGAGGAAAATATCTGAAGTGAGTTGTTTAAATGTTTGCTAATCCTAAATGAACTCGTTGTTCGAAATGAAAAATGGCAAGGTGGTTCAAGACAAGATAAGAAGGTGTCAATTAAGGCATAGGAACCAGGTTTCGCCTATTAATTTCATAAGAATGATGTCAACACCTTCCTGAACTTTGCATAACTTGTTATAACTAGCTTGTTTCTAACAACATTCTGCAATGATTACGCCAGAGAACATATAATCAATCGAAATTACATTCAGAAAGTTTGTCTTTAATTAGAGCCTAATTCGGAGGTGAAATCCACATCAAACCGAGCAAAGTTCCTCGAGGAAATAGATGCGCGAGTAGGTTATGAGTCGGGCGCCAGTCCCCTAGCCGAAAGGTTGTGGGTTCGAGTCTCACTTGTCGTTATTCTTCGCCCGCTACCAATCGACGTGGGAGATTGGCGACGCTACATGACTCAACGGTCGGCGTGTCGCAAAACTAGCAACCAACCAACTAACCAACCATCTTCGAGGCAATACAATGCCGTAGGAGACCACAGGTTGGCTATGCTTAGGTACGCGATGACGGGAGCGTTCCATCTTGACCAGCAATGTGATACAGATCGTTGTTGAAGTTCCTGGTGTCGATGCAAGTTCCTGGTGCCTGATCAACATCACTTCCCACGCGTGGCGAGGACGACAGCTGCAGTGCGCTGAGGATGGTGGCTGGGTTCGCTGTGGCGTTGTAAGGGCGGCTGAGATGGTTGCGGAGATAGTGTTTCGGGTAGAGTCTGGGACAGAGGCCGTGATGGAGGCTGTAGTGAGGGCTGGGTGGAGGGCAATGTCGGCTATGGTGGGGACGGGTGGGGATTATGATGAGGCTATGATAGATGACATGATGAAGACTGGGATGAAGGCTGGGATGGAGGCTGGCATAGCGGCTAGGCGGGGATTGCGACGGAGGCTGTGGCGGAGGCCGTGATGGCGGTCGTCGCGACGAGCCGGGACGTAAAATAAAGCCTGCCGTCGCCGTGCTATCGGAGCGCCAACTGGGCGTCTGCGGCTGGCACCGCCACCACCCTACAAAGCCGGCACAGAGTGACGGGGGCCGGACAGAGCGAGGGAGCGCGCGGGCGGTGGGGGTTCCGCGAACATCCCTGTCGCCGCCACTCCGCCGGTGCAGCCGCAAATTTGAGATCGGCGGCCGCCAAATTGGGCCACCACCTGACGCACGACAAGTGAGTGAGTGGGCCACGCGAGACCGCACCGGCCGGCGAGGATCTTAATCCGGCCCAGACTTGGCCGCGGCTGACAGCTGAACAGCGGCCGCCGACACTCGCCAGCCGCTGAGTGACACACAGTGCCTCCTGGAGAGTCGACACCACTTTCAACCAGACCAGCACCAACACCTCCACAGCTCCTCAGACCAGCCCCGCTGCCAGGCCCCGCCGCCACACGTGTTTATCTCTGGGATGACCGGACTCCTTTGTCTTGTTTATTTTCGATTGCTCACGTTGATTAATGACGATGCGTGCGAGAGATCACACACAACACTTGCATTTATCAAGCAGTTTTCTCCTCATCTTGTATGCATGTAGTCCATCGTATAGTCCACTTTACATTACAGCCAATGAACTGTGAGCTGTAAAGCAAACAGAACAGAACAAAAAGACCGGGCGTCCCGTGTCGTCCCGGCAGGGCGATCTCCACCCGACCTTTCCACCGCCTGGCACATGGCCATGTCTGCAACTGTCGCCGTAACACCCGCTGCTGCTCCGCATGCGACTCCTCGACACGCAGACAGCGTGCACTCATAAGCCCTACATGTCCGGCGTCTTGTCGCCGCCCCACGCCTTCCGCGTCATTTGGTCGCAGTCTGGAGTGGGCCTCTCCATCGCGGCAGTGTTTCCGCGCGGACGGGATGACTCACGTGAGTGATCGCCCCATCGGGTCATCTAGTCGGTCCGGCGGCGCCACGCATCCCTGCTTCATTGGCCCGAGTGCAGAGACATACGCCGGCCGAGTGTTATGGTAATGAAATGGACAGCGGGTGCCGGCGGAACCGACAGAAATCGCCGACAGATGAGCCGGGAGCAGGCCGCGGGGCCCGCCGCCCCTCGTCGCGCCCCTGGCCGACCCCTGCCCCGGTGGCCATCAATTGGGGTAGTCAGGCCGCGACAATGTACGCCGACGCGGCACTTACCCTGTCCTTCGGCGGAAAACAAAGTGTCACGCCGCCTTCAGCTGTCACAGAGCACTAATGCATCTCTGCGTTATTGCGTTAGACGGATCGAACACTGTAAAGCTTTCAACACGGTCGAAATTAACATTCATTGCGGTTGGTAAAATGCAATGTACAGGGACCGAAAGTGTCTCTTCGGACAAGAATACATATTGTGGACTTTTTACTCCTTATTTGGAATCTACGGCGCCAGACACTGAGCGCAAGCCGTCATACGTGTAAAGCCGTATGTTGTGGTGGTCATCTTGGCATTTGCGGTGCTAACAACTATATTAAATACATTCTATCGCATATTGTATTCCGTTGTGATGCACGAACGGCAAGCCTTTACTTGACTTGACGGTAGTATATGAATACCACTCATCGTAGAAGATTGCTTTAGTGCGCACACTAATTCACCATCAATCCCGCGGTCATTTGCAATGTTGGCCGAAGTCCTCTGGCTTAGGTCAAAGCTACTTCATAATTAGTCATTCTGAGACATACTTGCTATTCCATAAACCACACTAGCGCCGCATTTCGGTTAAATTCTTGCCAGTCTTCTAGCCTCACCGGAAGCAGGAGGCTCAGTGCTAAACTCCTGGCTCCAAGAACCCTTAATTGATTTACCCAATAGTCTCTCGGCAGAAATTGACCTCGATCAGTCTCTGGCAAAAGAGAACCCACCAGCCAGCACACGGCGTGGATCCTACACGAGTACGTCACGACAAACCTGCAATGGCCGGGTTAGAAAGGGTCGCACGCACGTTCACAGGCCAGAGTCATAATGTGAAAGTGGCAATACACGATTATATGGAGAACCCCGGGATTTCGAATTGCGTCTGCACACAACTCAGCAGGCTGCGTCTCTGAAGTCCGGCAGACCGCACGAATTCTGTTGGAAATGTTGTTTTGATCTCGTTAGCGGCTGAGAACCAACAGAGTAATTTCTCAACTTGTTCATACAGCGCACACAAGACTACAAGGAGTTGCGAACGTTCCGAGTGCGGAGGAGCTCGTCGACAACTCAGCGTGGTAGCAATGTGCTAAGGCGGGAGCTGCAGCGAACTAGTCGACACAATGTGCCATCGCTGTGTCATATTGTGAGGCAGCACGACCGGATAAATAGCCGGCGGTGGTGCCGCACCGCCTCCACAGAACTCCACAACAGACGCATTTCAAACGCGCTCCAGCCAACGTTTTTAAGCCCACAGTCAGTGACGCGTCCTATTACACGCTAATGGGCTCTGATTTGCGGATTTCTCGAGCTTTTCAAGTGGCTGTCTGAGAAGGTTTCGTCCTCATTAGATGAAAAGTAATGGATTGTGCCAAGCGCTTCAGAGGTAAACGAGCTTCAACCGGAACACTTAAAAAGCGGGAAGCGAATTGAAGAACTCAAACAAATTCTCTCTTCCATCCACAAACGCCACAGACAAAAGTGAATTCGCTGGTGCCTTCAAGTGTGTCGCTGCACTAATGTCAGCGGACGTTGAGCTCCACTTTACTGTCACTGATTGTTCAGACCGGATAATGCCTTAGACGTTGGATTTAGGTGAGTGATTGCATACGACCAGCTGTTGGACAGCGCAAACAGTGCACCTGACCCAGCTAGCGCGCTAGCAAGTGCGTGCTGAACTTCGCGGCTCTCTGATCATATGTGGATCAGTGGATCAGTGGATCAGTAGATCAGTGGATCAGTAGATCAGCAGGGATCAGCACACACAGACGCACACAGACGCACACGCACACGCGATTTTGTCGGGGACACGATATCTGGGAACTTGCCATCAAGAAGAGGCTTAAAGCGGCATTACACTGTTGTGATGCGTGGTGATCTGAGGGGTTATCGGCAATTCCAGCAGCATTCTGAAACTTCTCCCCCCCCCCCAGAAGTTGTTCTTAGCCCTCCAACCCCGGATTTCTGGGTCCGTCCTGCACACACACGCACACATGCGCTCGCGTGCAATGTTCCCCATGATAATGGGCACAGCGTCCGTTAAAAGCTTAATGGTCGACCGTGACCGAGCCGCCGATGGCTTGTCGGAAGGTGGGCTCGAGCCGGTGTTAATTGTGAGCTTCCGTCCTCGGCCACCGCATGCCGCCATTGGTGCATCTGTGATCCCTCTCGTCGTCACTGGGAACTCATGACGTCACCCAGCGCGTCTTCTCAACACCACCGATGGCCGTGCGAGGAGAAACCGATTACGGCCAGACGTCGCATGCCAGACACATAAACTATGGGAAATTCGGCGCCGTTGGCGGCGTCGGTAGTCGCGTTGGTTCTAATGCGTCTGCACGGAACAAATCAGCTTGTTTCTTTCGATATTACGCCATGATACATCAGATAGGCGTACGGTTGAATATAATCGTTGTGATGCAATACGCGTCCCACGTTCACATCTGAGTATCTAACGCGTGCGAACTGACGTCGAGCTTGATATGCTGATCACATCCATCATGTACTGAGGTCGCCGACGATGCAATGACACGACTAGTCACATATATGCATATACACACACACACACATATATATATATATATATATATATATATATGTATGTTGTATTTTTCGACAAAAATGGCACCCACAGTTCTTGGTGGCAGAGGATGCGTGTGGATGATGTATTGGGATATCGGATGTTTTGCTTCTCGGAGAGTAGATGCCCTTTATGTCTCATCGATGCTCCTGTTTGCATATCCGTTATTTATCGCTTGTTTTCAGGGCGGCAATAAATTATAAATATATAAGCTGCCAAGAACCCTCCCATAACTGTCAGTTTTGATACTGGACAGCATGTTTAATGCAAGCTCTTATGCTAGAAATGAATGGGACAGGGGGCACGTGGAACGAATGCGACACCGAATGGATTCTTGCTTTGAAAAAAATCGAGTTCTCTTGGTGTTTTCTGGAATTGTGATGTGCGGTAATGGGAGCTAAGATACTTGCATGTAAATAATCAAACTTACACAGCTGCTGATCCCTAACCTAAAAGAAGACTACACACTACAACGTAAACGAAGACTGCACACGACACCCACTATATGCGCTTGGTAGCCTAGATGTATGAGTGCAAGCATTTTCGATTTTCGGGACATTGGCTTCAATATACTTGCCATTGAGATGAAAGGCAAGTGTATACAAGAGGTTGGGTGAGATAGACATACCGTGGGCAGGTTAGTTTTTCAGGCGTCGCAGGGTAAAAATGTGGACAGAGATCGAACCCCCACTGCTCCAACCTTGTACAACTCTTGCATCAGCCGATTTATATTTACTTCAAACCTGGCTCCTTCTAGCGTGGCTTAATACTGACCGACAAGGATAACGGAAGGTAAATCGTGGAAACAGATCGTAGGCAAATATAAATACCATAAATAATCTACCGAATACATTGGGTTCAGAACGAAAAACAACATTCATCTCCAAGGTTATTCCACACAGGATATCGCGAGCGTAAGCGCAGCCCACAAATCATGTGAGCGGGGATTCGAACACTCGGCAGTAGCTCTGTGTCAGCGATGCCGTGGCGCTATTCTCAGTGTCACCTACCGCGAAATGCCGACCTGACATGCAATTTCCACATCGGAAGACGTACTCCGGAACTCCCACGGGCAAAGGTGTGAACACCCGCGAGCTTTTACCACTATGTAGATTCCTGGTGACGTTAACATATGACATTTCCCAGAGGTGTTCCTCCTGCTGAAAGTTCGTGCTCGTCGACTAAGGGTCGCCCATATGGTCGCAATTGATACGTGGAAGCGTTGGCGCGTTCGGTCACCAAGTCGCCCTCCCCCTCCCGCCCGCTGCAGGATGACGCAAATATCCTCAACAGCTTTCGGATCATCCTGACAGTTACCGCCATTATTTCTCAACGTTAAACGGACATACGCCATTGAAATTACTTTGAGCCTGACTGAATTGGTGCACCTAGGCGAACGTTCGCGTGTCACGGAACTGTTGTTGGTATATACACCACAGGGGTGGCGCGTGTCATTGGCATAATGCATATCACTGCACCTCTGACAATGCTGAAGTTATGTGTATCTCAGTATACGCACACACGCACGCACGTCGGTGTCCGCCCCTTGTCCCGCACGCGCCAGCCTACACCAGCTATACTGATGTCTCCCTCCGTACTGACGTGCACACCGCACGCCTGTGTCGATATCCGCCCATTGTACATCCAGAAGCCAACACAACTGTCGCCCCAGCATTTGTGCAGCTTCAGCGATGAATGCCGAGCGCGTGGTTGCGCCAGCGGCTGGTACGTCTCGGCTTCCCACGACGGTGGCACTTCACACGGGCTGACTCCAGCGGTGCGGTTCCAGCCTCCAACAAACTGTCACATGGTGAGCTGCATCATGCCGCTTAGAGGGATAACGAGCACCCACAGCGACGTTATTGCGGTCTGATAATCTGATTCGAATCGGATTCCGCCTGTTTGCTGACCACTAATTGCGAGTGATGCGAAACAGCGTCATTCTTAAGCCGCAGATATCAGTGCTGAGGTCAAGTCTTTGCCGCCAATCCCTTCCGTCGTAACGAGTGTCGGCATCAGCGCTACAATCCGATTCGAATCAGATTCGTCTTACTTGCTGAGCGTTGATTTCGAATGATAGTAATACCTCGTCTTTTTTGCAGCAGATATCAGTACTGACGTCAATTCTTCGCCACCAATCCCTTCTGTCGGCCGGTCGCGTGTCAGTTATGGAATGAAGCACTTTGAGCAACCAAGCAAACAGTTATATTGAAAAGTTTGATTATGAAGTCTCTAAGACCTCAAAATCAAACTTTTTCATCAGTAGAAAATGTTGTTGTTCAACGCCATAACACCGGCGAGAATGAAGGCTCTTTGCTGTTTCTGTCCGCTCATGTGCAATCAAACAGCGTGAGCACTGATCGTTCGGTCGTTGTCATTAATGCTTTTCCCGCGAGAACGTGGCACAAACCACCGGTAAAGCAGGATGTTTAAGTCTTGCAACGCATCTTCAGTGCCTTTGCCCTATTCATAATTGGGCTCACGCCTGCTGACGAAGAAAAATAAGTGCAAAACTACAATAAATATTGAGCCAACATTTTCACAACCACCACAATTTTGGTGTACCACATCTTCAGATAACCATTCAGGCTGGTGCAAATATATTACATATATATATATATATATATATATATATATATATATATATATATATATATATATATATATACATATACATACATACATATATATACATTCTTTTAGAATGTATATATATATGTATACATTTTAACAAATGTAATCCGAATTCTTGCTGGGGTGGCTTCATGAAACGGGGTTCTATTGCTAAGCATAGCTTGCTGCGTGAACCTTGACCCCACCACCCGATCCATGAATTCACGTTCAACGGCAGAATTTAGACCGAAAGTTTAACGTGCCGTCAATGCACCGACACGCGGCCGCCCGGTAGCTCGTCCCCGACTTCATCGGGCCAGCTGCCAACTGGCCGTCCCAGCCAGGGGCTAAATGCGGGCGCGTAAAGCGACTCGAACCCTGTGTGGCCAGCGCTCTAACCACCTGAACTACCGGGGCGATATATATATATATATATATATATATATATATATATATATATATATATATATATATATATATATATATATATATATATATATATATATATATGTATGTATATATATATATATATATGCATGAGTAGTCTAGTATATATAAACTAGGTCTGTGAAAATTTACATGGATGCTGGCGTGGATTTTGCACCAATACGTCAATCAAACGCATGCATACGGTCAGACCACCACAAACACGTGTGCACACTCCTGGCTGCTTCTGGTCAATCCGGAGAGTCAACAGATATTCGGGCGACGCTAAGCCGTTACCAGCAAAAATTATCTTTAAAGTTCCCACAAATTCAGCCTGCAATCAGAAGCTCTCGTTTGCGCGTCCAAATGCTAATTAATGCTTCATCATTGCACTGAGCACCCGCTGAAGCGGCGTCATCAGACTCAGCGCTGGCCGCGCATTGCTTCTGTTGGCCGTGTAACGAGGCAAGGTCGTCGCCGTCGACGGCGCACAACACACTAATTAGCCGGCGATGTCGACCGGCGGGCGGGGTATCCGCCGACGAGATCGACACCGAGAGATGTCGGCCAGCGGGCGGGGTATCCGCCGACGAGATCGACGCCGAGAGATGTCGGCCAGCGGGCGAGGTATCCACCGACGAGATCGACATCGAGAGATGTCGACCGGCGGGCGGGGTATCCGTCGACGAGATCGACACCGAGCGATGTCGACTGGCTGGCGGGGTATCCGTCGACGAGATCGACACCGAGAGATGTCGACCGGCGGGCGGGGTATCCGCCGACGAGATCGACACCGAGAGATGTCGGCCAGCGGGCGGGGTATCCACCGACGAGATCGACACCGAGAGATGTCGACCGGTGGGCGGGGTATCCGCCGACGAGATCGACACCGAGAGATGTCGACCGGCGGGCGGGGTATCCGCCGACGAGATCGACACCGAGAGATGTCGACCGGCGGGCGGGGTATCCGCCGACGAGATCGACACCGAGAGATGTCGACCGGCGGGCGGGGTATCCGTCGACGAGATCGACACCGAGAGATGTCGACCGGCTGGCGGGGTATCCGTCGACGAGATCGACACCGAGAGATGTCGACCGGCGGGCGGACGCGGCCTGAATCCGCCGACAAGATGGACACCCACCCAGCTGGCCATCAGCAGGGCCGGCCGGCCGCGCCGCGCTCGGCCGCTATCGGCCGCGCCGACAATGCCCGACCGTCGAGAATCATAAATTGTTTAGCGGTCATCCCGGCTGCGATAACAACTTGCAGCACGGCCGGGCGCTTATCCACTTCCGCTCGGACGGAGCTAACTGAAGAAGTTTGCCGCTGACGCCACGATCGGGTCCGGGTGGCCACGGTCGCGGCTCACCGGCTTTGACGCCATGAGCCGACAGGCCGGAAGCCATGGCCGGCGCCTATTGGCTGCATGCTGGGAGGGCGTGGAATGCAGTCTTCAATTGGGATGCCGCAATAATTCATAAATGGAGTATTGCACATCGGAAAAGCCGATGTAAGGACCTCCGATGCTTCTTCTTCTTTTCCATAGGAAGATAGCCGTCAGACTTATAAATAAGGGCTGGGAATCTGAATATGGCGGGTGCCGGTCAGAAAAGAGCTCCCACACACACACAAGCAGAAGACATCTGGCATGCACATTGCACATCATTATGCTCATTATAAATTGCTTACCCTGACGATAATATCCGTTTCTGGTGAGTTGACGAGCGTTGGTTCGGATAGCGAAGGCCTCGTCTTGTACTCAGCGGTTCAGTACCGCTCACAGCCCGACGATATTCAGCACCGGTCAGCACGGGCTCACCAGGTCACGACTCGGTGTCGTCAGGTCACGACTCGGTGTCACCAGGTCACGACTCGGTGTCGCCAGGTCACGCCACGCACGGTGTCCAGTCAATGGCCGTCCAGTAGCCGGTAGCCGGCAGGCGCCGCCGAGGGACACGGAGTGCCGAGAGTGCCGGAGTGCCGATCAGTGGTGACTTGCCCCGTTGCCGGTGTCGGCGGAGTTCCGGGTGGCCTTGCGGCACGGCAGGTCGATGGCGCTATGATCTGCAGTGCGGCACCGGTGTCGGCCTGAAACGGAAGCGGACCTCGTGCTGTCAGGCGCACCAGGGTGGCATCGCAGCACATTCGGAAGCTGGCTCGAACGCGGGAAACCAGCGACGTCAAACGGCATAAAATTTACTGGAAGGACGACAGCTCAATGACTACAGCTGACAACACACAGAGACGCGACGGCGTTTTAATTTCGTGGCCGAATGATGCAAGATACAATCAGTCGAGTAGAAACTTCAACAGGCTCGCCAGTTTGCATTGGCAAGCCAAACTGTGTTCGCAGAGTTGATTAAACAAAGAATAGTCAGTCCTCGCATACTAACTCAATCAGCCGACGCAAAAGAACGCAGAAATGGAAAGCTGTCGGTCGAACGTGCCGGAACTTTTCCTAACTTGTCCAATAATAAAAGAGCAATGAAGGCAATGAACCGCACATTAATCATTCGCCCGAGAAACAATGGCTGGAACCAGCACATACGGCGCATTCCTCAGGTAAGCCCATTACGGATGTACCTTGGGCACTCGTGCAAGCTCCCCACCAATACACCGACGCGCTCATTGGCGACATGCCGGTCGATCGCTCATCAGACAACACAATGTGAGAGGTTAAAGGTGTTCCCCAAGTACTGCCTCATTCTGCAGCGGATAACCATCCGGGCGACTGGGTGCTCGGTTCGAAATCTTGATGAGCCAACCTTAACATTTCTGCGAAAGGGTTCAGGGCTGAAAGACTAGTTCCACTGGCGACGTGTTCGAAGAAATGACCGGTAAGCATGGCCTCTGTTCCGTGTCGAGATGTGCCGCTGAAATGTGGCACTGACTCCGTTGAGGGGCCTACTTGATTTGGTAGGCGTAGGTTGAGCACGCGTTGGACTCTATGCTTTACGCTCCTTGAGAGCAAAATGTCGGTCACATTAGTTGGCACATCTGTGGAGGTATCTGTGTGAGGAGGCAGACACCCGCCAACTAAACATACATATTTTCATTTTTACATGCAATCCTGTTGACACTGTCACTATGACCCATTATTTTAGCTGCTATTTTTCAACCAATCCAGAGTTTCAACAGATATTCCGGCCAGTCTTGTTGAACCACTTATCACTAAGTCCTTAAAGAAACAACAACGCCGGTCGCCTGCTCTATTCTTCGCTGGAGCCCCTCCTTGCAAATACAAACCGAGTGCACTTCCGATCACATCCCCAGCTCATTATTAACGCAGTGCTGGTATATCATGTACAAACAGATATTGCCTGTAGCTATGTTGTATCTAAGTTACTGCCTGGAAAATAGAACGACTATTCCAACATGTTTGGTGTGGGGAGGGAGGAACTGAAGTACTTCGAACTTCAACGTGACCTAGCCTACTCCCACAGGCCTAATACTTGATGGTAAATCTCATTCACGCTCGAGCCCTGTCAAAATACATGAAAACGTCTACCGCTGGGAGCATGGGACTCAGAGCCTGAATGGTTAGCTCAGCGGACAAAGTACTGGTCTGAGAAGGTCTCCCCTCCCGTCTTGGCACAACGGGTCGAGTTGCTTCGCACGCTCGCAGTGCCAACTGGGCATCCCAGCCTCTGACCGGGATGTCCAGTTTGCAACTGACCGGACATGGTTGAGGGCACAGTCACCAGACGCCGTGCTCGTCTAGTGTATGTAGACACGTTAAGCTGTCTGTCAAAATTGTGCTATATAACTGGCATATCCCGATCCCGAATAGGTTCATAGTCAACGCAAAATGTTTACACTTAGCATGGACTCTGATTGTGTAAAACCTCCTCAACAACGATTCGAACTGAATACTTTTACAACATATATGCATGTATGTAGATATGTATGCATATAAATATACATATGTGTATGCAAGCAAAAACACACACACATGTATGTATATATATATACATGTATGCATGTATGTATGTATGCATAGTTAAATCGAAGCTACTTTGCCACGCTTCACGCTGGTGGCCGTGCACATCCGTCTGACCTTTGCCTTCAGCCCGTCGCCATCGAAGAAACTATCAAGGTCCAGACCACGTCCCACATGGACTGAATGGCCCCGACACCCGGATGTTGAATATTCGATGTTCACCACCCAACATTCACAATCCAATATCCATTATCCCATAAGAATAGTGCATTGCTCAGTATCCACCGTTCCTTGACACATGACACGTTATGATCAAATGAAGTGCGGGTCACGTGACACGCGTCTGATCAAATGACGTGCGGGTCACGTGACGCGAGTCGGATCAAACAAAGCAGCTGAGGTGCGAGCAACGTGACTCAAGTCGGATCAGCTGACTCCCGAGCCACGTGACGCGAGTGTTCCATGTCTGCACGAGAGGAAAACAGCAGTTATATTCGGCAGGAGGAGGGGGAACTGCCGCCCACGTGCACATACGTCGGCCCACAAGTCCTGCAGAAAAATGCCAATGCAATCACAGTTTGCACGCGGAAGGTGTGCAAACTGCATACGTCAGCGCTCGACCGCCGACAAACGACCAGCCGCCGGATGCTCGATGGGTGACCGTTAAGTGACCAGTATGAGATCGCCGCGTGACTGGTGGGGGCTGACAGCGGACTAGTGGGTGATTGACAGTGGACTGATTAGTGACCGATTAGTGACTGATGGGTGACTAATAGGTGACTGACAGCGGAATGATGGGTAATTGATGGCGAACTAATGAGTGATTGATAGTGGACTGATTAGTGACTGATTGCTGTCTGATGGGTGACTGATGGGCGACTGACAGCGGAATGATGGGCGATTGATGGCGAACTAATGGGTGATTGACAGCGGACTGATTGGTGACTGTTGAGTGACTGATGGGCTGACAGCGGACTGGTTGATGACTGATGGGCGACTGACAGCGGAATGATGGGTGACTGATGAGTGGCTGATGGGGGCTGACAGCGGAATGATGGGTGACTGATAGGTGACTAACAGCGGACTGATGGGTGACTGACTGCGGACTGGCGAATGGCTGACAGAGGACTAGTGACTCACCGAAGGGGAACCAGTGAGTGACCACGATCCACTAGGTGGCAGACCGGCGTCTAGAGCGCCGGCATAATGCAAAGGTCACTCACTAGCAACCGACCGGCGAGCATAGGCGCCGCCAATGTCATCCCCAAAAAGCATCGAGAGGCAGATGATTGGCCGGCGAGGCAACAGTTCGGGGCCCATGAGTGAGGGGCAGACTCGATGGAGACTGAAGTCAGTTGACGCGAATGTTCTGCTGCATCACCGACCAGTCGAGCGACGCCAAATGAATCGTATTCCAACCCATGGAGGGAGCGGATGAGGGGTCAGGCGGGGTCAGGTCAGGGTGAAGACGTGGTGAAAATGACACGGTTATAGAGTGGTGAAAAGGATATTGTGGGACGAATAGTACAAGGAGGACGTAGGAGTACAGGCATGTTTAGCAGTATGGCGATGTTTTGGTATATGGTTTGGAGAGTAAGACATTGCGAGAACATGGCAAGGACATGCTGAAGATAACATGATGAGCCGGGCAGGGTCAGGGGGACGGAGTGAGGAGAACAGTAGGATAGGGGGCTGGACTTAAAGTGGATCGCACCTGAACCCACGGAGGGGGCGAATGAGGAGCCAGGAGGGGTCAGGTCAGGGTGAGGGCATCACGATGAGACCGTCGCAAGGACATGATGAGGATAAGATGACGATACCGGCAGGGTCAGGGGGAGATCTGAGGGTCAGGAGAAGGGACAGGGGTAGGGTCAGGAGGCGGAGTGAGGAGATCTGCAGGGTGGGGAGCTGGACTTAAAGTGTAGAGATATACATGATTAGAACAGAGTGTTGAAACAGGAAACAGGGACGACAGGATAAGAAAGAAGGCCGGTCAATATGTGTCGACTGGAAAGGAGAAGAGGCAGAGCGGGAACAGGACGAGGAAGCGGGGTGGATTAGGAGAGGATGCAGAGGATTGGGTGAGATGACAGAGTGAGCAGAAGGGTAGCGTTTGGAGAAAGGCAAGGTGAGGAGCTGGGGTGGAAAAAGAGGCAGAGCAAGGAACGGAGCAAGGTCGTGGGCCCGAGGGCATTTCATCTGCACTGGCTTTCATTGCAACAGCCATACAAGGTGTCAGGACAGGCTCAGAACGAAGGAGAACGTCGTACTCAAGAGAGCAAGGTGAAGAAGCAGAGAATGGCAGAGGGTGAGACAGACAGGGCAATTCACCTGTCAGGGTGAAGAGTCCGACGAATCGGGGAACTGACACTGACTAGCACAGCATGCAATCCATCTGCCACAATAGTGAACTATATAGCAATAGCGGCCGAAAGTTCATCTGTTCGCCTTCAAGCGTGCTTCATATTGACGTATATGACGATACAGGGCAAACGAACAGACGCAAATATACTCAAGGCTACGTCGATCCGCGCTTTCATTTTCAGCGCGCCTGGTGAGATAAGTTTGGTTTGAATATGAGACTATGGTATGGCATGGTATTGGAAAAGTTGTTGATGGATTGAGAAAGGAGAGAGCGCCACGAGAAAGAGGGAGAGAGAAAGGAAGAGAGAGAGAGAGAGAGAGATAAAAAGAGAGAAAGAGAGAGAGAGGGGAGACAACAGCTTCCCAGAAAAAAAACATCTGGACAACACCACTGAAACTGAACAGATGGGAAATAGACGAAGAAGCATGGAGTTGACAGGAGAGAATAGCCTGCGAGACGCTGCTGATTCCTTCACCATCCAGAATGTGAATGCCCGTCGCGGAGATACCCAATGCACGGAGCGCGGCGGTACGTGTGGGTGCAAAGGGAGCTACGGTCGAGGCCGTCGCTGAGCGAGAGCGAGAACGAGAGTAACGACGATAGCGAGAGCGACAAGGAGGAGAGCGAGAACGAGTGCGGCTGCGAATCTCCTGCAAAGCCGACACGCTACTGGTCGGCGTGATAGCGTTTTTTGCCGGCCTCACGCGCTGCCGTAATCAGTATTCTGCAAGAAGCGTATTGGGTGTGCCAGCCAAGCAGAACAAAACATCGCGAGCGGCCTGCTCCAATGATACGCCCACTAATGGCATTTTCTCATCGCGGTCCACGGGGCGGCAGCGGCTCGCCGCCCCGTCTGACAGCCCGCACGATGAACGTGCAGCTGTCAGCTCTTTGTGGAGCACACACCGAGCTGCTCTTGCAAACGGCTTGCAGAGGTCTGGCCCGGCCGCCGGTCAGCTACCTCCATGGTGGCCTTTGTTGTCCGCCATCGCAGCACTCCTGTCGGCCCGACTGGACAAAATAAAGCAGTGTGCCGGCTTCAGTGCGATGCAACGGTCTTTAAGTAGCCGTGCGCTTGGCAATCACCTTTATTGATGATTCAGCGGGGGTGGTGCGATGGAGTTGAATACCAAATCTGCCGCCAGTTCCAAGCTCGGGATTCTGGTGTAGAACTCATGCGTTCCTCATTTGGGGTAACAATGCGTTTTAATCTGAAGCATATCAACTTCAATTCAAGTCATAAGCATATAACTAATGAAGACTGTGACAATTCGTACTGGAATCTGGAAAACATATCGTCCAGAGTCAGTGAAATAAGTCGTCCAGTAAGCAATGCGGACATATCTACCGGTATTATCAACACTTTTGTTCCTCTTAGTATTTTCTTTTGTTTTTCTTGTGCATATTCGCAGCTTGAAAGAAGAGCTGCTTCTTTCATATTAATTCAAACGTGCGTTTCCACCTGCTGGGTTTAGGGTATTTTTGTTGTGTATATCAGTGACCAGAATGGGCCTAGTGCTAATGCATGAAAAAAACGAGGGGGTGACGCGGAACTGTAATTAACGTGATGGATACAGCAGTGATCATGAATACCCTTTATGAGGAATTCAAGCATTCAGAATTGCTTAGCGACAATCCATTCCAAACTCATCATACAACGACCAATTTCATGCCTGTCGCCTCCCATCAAGTCTTGCTGCAGTGCCATATGCTTGCTGACAAGCAGTTTCCATAACAACAATATATGGCCCAACGATTCTCAGCGCTGCATTGTGGGTGCCTTTGGAGGGAGTCGCGATGCATCAAGGAGAAGACATCAATCACAACCGCATAAATGCCACTTCACTATCTGGTATCGCCGCGTTCGTCCCCTCTTCAGCGGCGCTTGTCAGAAGCTCTGGAGGGGGGACTGGCGTGGGGTGTCATCGGTCAGCAGAGCCGGGCAGCTGACAGCCGGCCGACGGTCAGCAGAGCCAGGCAGATGACAGCCGGCCGACGGTCAGCAGAGCCGGGCAGCTGACAGCCGGCCGACGGTCAGCAGAGCCGGGCAGAGACGCGACCTGACAGCCGGCCGACGGTCAGCAGAGCCGGGCAGATGACAGCCGGCCGACGGTCAGCAGAGCCGGGCAGATGACAGCCGGCCGACGGTCAGCAGAGCCGGGCAGATGACAGCCGGCCGACGGTCAGCAGAGCCGGGCAGCTGACAGCCGGCCGACGGTAGGCCGGGAGATGAAGGTCAGCAGAGCCGGGCAGATGACAGCCGGCCGACGGTCAGCAGAGCCGGGCAGATGACAGCCGGCCGACGGTCAGCAGAGCCGGGCAGATGACAGCCGGCCGACGGTCAGCAGAGCCGGGCAGATGACAGCCGGCCGACGGTCAGCAGAGCCAGGCAGATGACAGCCGGCCGACGGTCAGCAGAGCCGGGCAGATGACAGCCGGCGACTCAGCAGAGTCGGGGAACCCCGGACGGTCAGCAGAGCCGGGCAGATGACAGCCGACCGACGGTCAGCAAAGCCGGGCAGATGACAGCTGGCCGACGGTCAGCAGATGACAGCCGGCCGACGGTCAGCAGAGCCGGGCAGATGACAGCCGGCCGACGGTCAGCAGAGCCGGGCAGCTGACAGCCGGCCGACGGTCAGCAGAGCCGGGCAGATGACAGCCGGCCGACGGTCAGCAGAGCCGGGCAGATGACAGCCGACCGACGGTCAGCAGAGCCGGGCAGATGACAGCTGGCCGACGGTCAGCAGAGCCGGGCAGATGACAGCCGGCCGACGGTCAGCAGAGCCGGGCAGATGACAGCCGGCTGACGGTCAGCAGAGCCGGGCAGCTGACAGCCGGCCGACGGTCAGCAGAGCCGGGCAGATGACAGCCGGCCGACGGTAGCGGGCAGTGACAGCCGACCGACGGTCAGCAGAGTCGGGCAGATGACAGCCGGCCGACGGTCAGCAGAGCCGGGCAGATGACAGCCGGCCGACGGTCAGCAGAGCCGGGCAGCTGACAGCCGGCCGACGCTGGCCCGTCACGCGAGTCGGGGTCAGCGGCGTGTATCGTCATGCGTGTCGTACTGGTGCCGCCCGTCACAGCCACCGCAACCGTCACAGCTGTCACAACCGCCACAGGCGCCAAATCCGCCACAGATGTCACAGCCGTCAATGTACTGACATCAACCGTCACAACCGACAATGCACTGACGTAAACCGTCACATCTGTCACAGCTGTACTAGCTGTAATAACTGCCACAGGTACCACAACTGCCACAAGTGGCACATCCATCCGCCTTACTCATGTCAACTGTCACACTTGCTGCAGCCGTCACTGCGCTTGTGCCACCCGCCACACCAGTCACAGACGGTCGCTGTGCTGACAACAGCCACTAGTCAGAGCAGCAAAACCTCCATCCAGCTTCAATAGACCCTAATCCGGCGTGGGCTGCTATGCACCGGATCGGCACGATGCGACTCTTCACGACTCGGCGACTTCCGCCAATCTACGTTCGTCACCGGTCTCTTCCGCTATGTACTCCCCCAGCAGCCTACTCGTATCTCCACTTCCCACCGGTCTTCTCCGTTCTGTAATCCCTGTCAGTCTCCCTTCCCCAACCGGTTCATATGTCCCACACCACCCACCGGTTTGCTCTCTCCACCGGCCTTGTCTGTCCGGCTGTCTCCCTCGCGCTGCGTTCTCCGCTGGTCTCCTCCATCCTGCACTGGCCGCGGCTTCGTCAACTGCCTGCCTGGATCTGCAGCGTCACCTACCACCATGACCTGGCTCAGCGCCCGGTGCGCCTCGGCGAGATGCGCAGCCCGACAGGCTTCGACAGATCCTGCGCGGATTTTCGTCATGTCCTCGCATAGCCTGCCCCGCACGTAGCCGCGGACGCTTGTACTTCTCCGGTGAAATGTTCACGAGAGCTCGACGAAAATCGATGGCGCAGAGCAAACATTGCAACAGGTCATTTGCACGATTCCCACCGCGCTCCCCATGAGCGCAATTCCACACAGCGTGGCCGGTTCGAGGGACGACCATGGGCCTCGACCGTCCATTGCGCGTCATGCGTCGCGGGTGTCTGCGGCCCAGGAGGGGTGCAGAGGCGGCCGGGCGGGCAGGCGGCGTCTCAGGCCTGCTCAGCGGTGAGCCGGCCCGTGACGCTCCCCGCCCTCATCAGCCGCCAGCGTCACGCGTCGCGGGTGTCTGCGGCCCAGGAGGGGCGCAGAGGCGGCCGGGCGGGCAGGCGGCGTCTCAGGCCTCCTCAGCGGTGAGCCGGCCCGTGACGCTCCCCGCCCTCATCAGCCGCCATGCATCACTGATAGCCCAGGAGGGGTGCAGAGGCGGCCGGGCGGGCCGGCGGCGTCTCAGGCCTCCTCAGCGGTGAGCCGGCCCGTGACGCTCCCCGCCCTCATCAGCCGCCGTGCATCACTGATAGCCCAGGAGGGACGCAGAGGCGCCCGGGCGGGCAGGCGGCGTCTCAGGCCTCCTCAGCGGTGAGCCGGCCCGTGACGCTCCCCGCCCTCATCAGCCGCCATGGAGGGGTGCAGAGGCGGCCGGACGGGCAGGCGGTGTCTCAGGCCTCCTCAGCGGTGAGCCGGCCCGTGACGCTCCCCGCCCTCATCAGCCGCCATGCATCACTGATAGCCCAGGAGGGGTGCAGAGGCGGCCGGACGGGCAGGCGGTGTCTCAGGCCTCCTCAGCGGTGAGCCGGCCCGTGACGCTCCCCGCCCTCATCAGCCGCCATGCATCACTGATAGTCGCGCACGCGTCTCATCGCGCCGTCGGCGCTCGGCGGGCGGCCACTAATCAGTCGATGGCGGCGCTCTTGTGCCGCCGTGCTCCACTGACGGATGGCCTCCATCGGGCCGCGCCTGGCGTGCGTCGTCGTCGACGGCGGGCCGCCCCGAGCCGGCGGAGCTCGCGTCCAGATGGAGCGGCAGCCTTTGTCTCGGTCCGTCGCCGGCGGCACCGCAACCGGCGCGGAAGCTGGAGCTGAAGCGGCTGGTCACCAGACTTTGTGCTCGATTCATTTTTTTAGTCTACTCACATGCGACTCATAGATCTGGAGATCTGATTCGATTCGCGACTCAAACAGACTGACAGAAATTTGAATCGATTCAGATCCGACTCAGTAGTATCAGACTCATGAGCCATATGATTCAGTGGGCACTGCCCATGCATAATATTTGAATGATTGACTCATGATTCGACTCATTTTTTTAAGAAAGATGTGATTCAACTCGCGACTGAAGATACATTTTGGGGGAAAAGAATCGATTTAACTCGCGACTCATCACAAAACGATTGATTCATGAGTCGATTATTGATTCAACTCGAGTCGAGCACAAGTCTGCTGGTCACCACTGGCAACAGAATGTTGGGAGCTGAAGCGTCTGGTAGACACCGGCAGCAGACTTCTGGGAGCTTGATCGGCTGGTCACCAGTGGCAGCAGAGTGCTGGGAGCTTGGCAGCGGCTGGTCACCACTAACAGCAGACTGCTGGGAGCTGCAGCGGCTAGTCACCAGTGGCAGCAGACTGCTGGGAGCTTGAGCAGCTGGTCACCACTAACAGCAGACTGCTGGGAGCTGCAGCGGCTGGTCACCACTAACAGCAGACTGCTGGTAGCTGCAGCGGCTGGTCACCAGTGGCAGCAGAGTGCTGGGAGCTTGAGCAGCTGGTCACTACTAACAGCAGACTGCTGGGAGCTGCAGCGGCTGGTCACCACTAACAGCTGAGTGCTGGGAGCTGGATGCAGATCGTTATCCACTGGTAGTTGACCAATAGGCGCTCTCCATTGTTCGTACTCGCCCAATAGTTAATTCCCAGTGGCTGCAGTTCATTGATAATTCCCGGTAGCCGCCATCCAATGTCCACCGAACTACACTGGCCAACTTTCAGTAGCCGCTATCCGATGTCCACCGGGCTACAATGATCAACTTCCAGTAGACGCTATCCGATGTCCACCGGGCTACACTGGCTAATTTCCAGTAGCTGCTGTCCGGCGTCCACTGGCAGTTGGCCATCGACATGAAATTGTCGATAACGACGCGGAGTAGCGGAACGGCTGCCCGGTTATTGCCGGACGATTCGCTCGTAAAGCTCGCAGAACCGCTTAACGACAATTACTCTCTCGCTTGCGCCGAAAGAGCGAGGTTTTGCCCAACACAGCGCGTCGGCTTGCATCGATCTCGACGGGAGAGAGGAATTATCTGCAATATGTCCCGGCGCACGAACTTTTACTGATGGCACGTAACGACAGAACATATTCGCTGTTTCCAGTGGTGCATACAAGGGTAGAAATCGAGCCGAACACATCACCTGACAGTTCATCCCGGAACTTCCGAGCCTACAAAATCAATATTTTCCGGCTTCCAAACGTTTTTATTTTAGATGCACTATAACATGGTACTTTCCTTAAACCATGCGTTGGTGCCCTGCTGGAAAAAAAAAATGCTGTTTTAAATTCGTCACCAAGTTTCGAGTGGTGATCGACATTAACAGGTCAGCATTGCGGTCGCCCGAGTTGGACCGACCGTCGTACCAACGCCAGAGGCGTTATCGTAAAGAGCCTCCGACTGGGCACAAAGTTCGGTCGTAGCTGGCCAAATCGAAGCCACAGGCCAGTCGGCGGGAAATAGCAGGAGCGCGGCCTTTCAGACTGCCGAAAACTGCTGCATTTTTCATCCGCACGATTCTCGAAAGTCAGCAAATCAATTCAGCGGATTTGCTGTTTTCATTAAAAGCTTGCTAACTTTCTGTCATCGATTTCGTCTGGAAACGGTTAAACTGACGACATTCGTTCTCCACCAAAACCTGTGCAAGCATCGTTTCACCGCGGCTTGGAAATTCCCGGACGAAGACGAAAACGCATCCGACTGCTGAAATCCACCTGATGCGAGCTGGTGGTCGTCCAATTCAGCCGTCATTCTGGTCCCAGGCGATCCTGAGGCTTGGCCGTCTTTTTCAGTCGTCGTCCGGCCGCGCGTTGTGGTAGCCGTTGTCCGACATTTTAAGTCTGTCGGCCGTCAATGAAAAAGCGAATGGTCGAATCCCCTGACGAAATTGACATTTTCGTGCGAGGATGCCGAAATTGAAGTGTCAGTTAAGTACCTTTGAAACCTGAAGCTCAGCATCGATCGAAGAGTGGGACGGTCTCCTCTGCTGACTGTGTGGGAGGGGAAGATGGAAATGCGGATGTTGACTCCTGTTAGTCTTCTCGGATTTCATCGGTCCATTAAAACGCCTTGAGCGAAATATAACGGGAACATCAAGGCAGGATATTGCCTGAAGCAGGCTTGTCGGGATTTACATGGCATATTTCAGTAAGTCACAGCACTACACGCGAGTTGGTATTCCAATCATCGTCACATTATAGGCATACCATAAGCAAGCTTCAAGATCCATAAACCTCAGCCAAAAACAAGTAGGAGGCACTGCACAACCACCGAACGGCTTAAACACACTGGATACAAATAGCCCCGGCAAACATCGACGTTCAAATTGGCTGGCCTGGGAGTTTGTTTACCGTGTGCTCCCAAGCAAGCAGCAGTGGATTAGGTAGGGATGAGGAAACGATGTCTTGGGCTACTTGGTCTGCCAATCCAGCACACCACACCAAGTAAATTTGAAGTTGATCGGAGCGAATTTCAGAAGTGCAATGCGTTCGTTCAGACCGTTTACAAGGGATTAGGTCGGATGCTTCCAAGTAAATAGAAATCAAGTTGTGATGCGTCAATCAATATAGGAGACTGCTGTGCGGATGATGCCACTTGTTATCCTTGGCGACAATGGAGGTTTGTTGGAGTTTGTTCAGTGGTTCAATGTCTGTTTTTTGGGGCAGATGGGAGAGGTTCATGGGTTACATCGTATTAATAACATTGTTGTTCAATGCTCTATTAAGAAAGGGGTGGTCGATGTGCTCTAAAACTCAAACAACCAACCAACCAACCAAGAAAGGGATGAGACGAATAATATTTAAATTTTGATCTCTAAGGAAGTGAGTGTAAATGTAGCGTGAGCGACTTATCATATGTGCTGGCCTACTCTTGCGCACTAATTCACGTTTACATAGCCTTAGTACACTTGCATGATCAGTGCCAGAGGAAAAGGAGTCGTCAGGAAATGCGGAGGGCCCTCATAAGACTACCTTGAATGTGTTGGCTCTGTATGAAAAGTGGTCTTAGTATGTAGACATCCAGGCCAGAGGATATGGGTGAAGCCCAGACTGAGAACCGTGAGGTTTGAAAATGAAGTCCTGGCATTGTGTGCGAATAATCGCTGAATTGTACACTTTCGAATGCACTTCTAGGTATCTGAATTACATGAGTATTTTACGATACTTCTACTCACATGAACACATCGTGCCTCTTGGCATTGTTGCTTAAAGCAGGTGTTAAGGTCGCGGATGGCCTTCTGCATGAGAGTTACCTCACTTGTTTTCAATCCTTCTTCTTTGCATTGTTCTCCACAGCAAAAGCTATGGAATGAGAAGATGCAATAAAACCTTTGCTGCTGATATTTTGGCCTTAGAACGCTTTGACCAGTATCTGATCATTCGCGCCAGTTAGTTAGTTCCTTATTACCGATCTTGGGCGCATCAATTGCCCTGGTTACCAAGTGTTCTTAGCGAAGCTATTTAAATGTTATGCATGATATTCCAGTACAGCATAAGTGTGCGCTGGTATAGTGGGCTATGTAGCAGTATCATTCACACCAAGCCTCGTGTATAAAAAGGAATGGAAAAGTAGACCAGAGCTGATCGAAAAATGATTTTTTTTTAATAGCCGACCTCTTTGATCTCAATCTAACCTAGTGCCGATTAACTAATATCAACAGGGCGCGGCGCAAAATTAGCAACTCTACGTCCAAGAGATTACATTAATCATATCGATCATATAATACATATCGAGACAGCCCTTAATATCTGAAGATGTCGAACTTTTCACCGTCGTATTCGACCAGCGCACTGCATAATAGGCCTTACACGTCAGTAAGTCCATATGTGGCAAGTCCAGACAGTTTGCACATAAGTCGCAGATTGGTTGTTGGTGTCGTGTCCCATTGGTCAGCCGATTTCAGTTGGTGCTTGTGCATGGCGACTTACAACTGAACGTTGTTCCGAATACAGGCCACGAACAGAGTGCTAGTCGGGACGAGATCCGGGATGGATTTGGTGCGGACCATCACTTTCTTCCTCCAGTTTGCTTGGCTAAGCTGCTTTGTCTGGAAAGTTCAGCTACCTAGTTGCGCCATCTTCGTCGAATCGCAGACCAGCCAGCGACAACAAGCTGGTAATGAGGGTACCTCGCTCTGAGTAGAGCCACTTTGAGTTTTCATCAGGAAGTCTGACACGCAGATCGCATGGCTGACTGCCGCCCGTCGCTACTGGAAAGTCCCATAGTATAGCACGGCAGCGGCATGGCTCTTTTGAACCAAATATGCAGCGGCTCTGCTAAGCCTGGCTACCCGCGGCTCAAACAACGTCTCTCAGACTGTCACTCAAGCCACACGAAGCTCCCCATCTCCTGGGGCTTCCAGTTGGAATCCGATGCCGTCCACTGCCTGCTGTATTCAGCACGCTGTCGGGCCAGTGCTAGGGTGCAGAACACCTCTGGCCAGCTCACCCTTCACACACCGTGAGTGCTCCCGCTATTGTTCACACTCAGCCCGCATGCTGAGGAGCCGCTCGTGGCAAAGTACACACCTGACATGGAGTTTCCGCGCCTGCGGATGAGAGGCTCACCCAGCCGGAAACCGAGCCGTGCAACTAAGCGTTCTCAGCCATCTGGGAATTGTATCTACTGCATGCAAGTGAAGCGGCCTCACCATCTCCATTACGTGTCAGCTGACCACACAGTAATGGTGGAAACACAGGTATTGCCAAATGGAACCCAAACGCATTTTAATTTGCCCTAACCTGGAAGCGACCCCAATGAGCAACTTAATATCAAACAAAGAATTCACAAAGACGCATCGTGTCGATTATTGCCAACGCAACCGATACACAGCGTGTGAATGGACACACAACGGTAAAGGGATCCCTCCCGAACAACTCGTCTGCAGTTGGTTGGGTGGTTTAACAACAACTCTGACCGAAACAGTTTTTCCGAACCTCCTGAACGTGCATCGAGTACCATCCGGATGAGAATGCAAAAGGAAAGAGCATCAATTTCAATAACTATATACACCTGCAAAACCAGACCAAACCCTCACCTCACCAACTCTGTTCCAGCCCCTGGTAAGGGTCCTAAGCTTTCAGATGCTCTTAACGATGGCCTTATGCTAAGTGCTACAAATTTCCTTGTAACATATTAAGCAAATTACAGGCATAAGAAGGAAGATAATTGCATTCCTTCGTCCATCCTCTCCTCCTCCCTCCCCCCCCCCCCAAAAAAAAAAAAGAAGAAGAGAGAAATACGTTGAAGCCGTCCTTGACAAAAGCTTACGATCCAATATCTCCGGAACGTTCGGGAAGGTTCCACAAACCTTTATGTCACTCAGTTCCTCGATGTCTGAAATTGTACGAACTTCGGTTGCAAGTCATTTATCCAATTTCTCAATCACCCTAGACGCGCTTCTGGTGATACTAAAATAATAAATGGTAATGGTAAGATCTGCAATCTCTCAAGTAATCTAGCCAATGTCTTTCAACATCGGCCGCTATGTTTCGCAATGAACTGTCGAGTGCTCTCGAATTTATAAATCGTAGAAGCCTAGCATAAAGCGAAGTGACTAAATCTGATAAAATGTTTTGAATTCACCTTCTTGGAGCCACCACTGAGCCCGGTAGAAAAACATTGCACCCTATGTAAAAATTATCGCCGGAAAAAGTCACCAGATTTCAGAAAGAGTTCATTGTTTCTTCTTGTGCTTCTCCGCTTCAATTACTTCTTCCAAAATTCCAGAGGTTGCAGGCAAAACAAAATCACAAGGGTGGCCAAGGAGGAACGCTTGCGCTTGGTTTTCTATACCTACGGGTTTTCCAAGCTCTGCTTTTTCCCCTTCTCAGGTTTTTCCAAACTTTGATTAAAACATACACCTACACATACAAGGTCGGGCCCGACGCCTACGACTCTCACTGGGCGTCGGGCCTCCGCTTCGCTTCAGGTAGCACGTGGGCAGTGGAGCCTCCCCGCAGGCGACGAAGCTGTCCACCCTCTAAATGCTCTTCTGATTGTCATGTATGTATCTATGTATGTCCGTATATGAACCTGTATGCTATGTATGCATCGGCTCTTTACGCCACGTTCTTTGTTTGCCGGCGTCGCATCTTTCCTCTCTTGCTTCTTTGATATAACCGAATGCCATTTAAGCCGGATTGACGTAACCCTTTCTTTTACGCAACAAATATCTTACGGGTGGCTCTTTGCCTCTGCTATACATGAAAAAGCAAGGAGGAAGCTCCCTTAATTGGGTAAATCCAGCGTTGCGCCCGTGTATGTGATTTGTTTCAAGAGTTATTCATACATTTTCTGTCAGAGAACAAAATTATGATTCTCAATTATTCAAGTTTCCTTACGCAACACATCCCCACTGCTGATATGAGTGAACTGATATGTTATTTCCATAATCAAGCTACGTGGTAAGCGGGCAACTTGTAAGATGGACTGCAGCATTTCAGAGTAATGAGAATTAACTTTAAACCTTCGGATTTTTCGAGCAGATTTCTTGTTCTTCTCCAGTTTGTCCAAGCTTTAGTTTGCCCACACACGAAGTCGAGCCCGAGGCGCCTATGACGTGCCCTGGTCGACTTGGGCTTCCACTTCGCTTTGGACGCAGGTGTTCAGCTGCGCCCTTCATCTCTTTCTACTGCCGAGTACAAGGCCAACAGCGGAACCGTGAGATGGACGGAGGCAATAAAGCTGGCCACCATCGAAATTTTCCAGAAGAAATATGTGCTCGCGGGTGCGTTTATCTGCATCCCTTGCCATCACCACCAATGCTACTCCAACGATGCCTCTCCATAGCCGGATGTCACATACGCTGGATTAGGTAGCACGACTCTCGCAATCTCCCACGCCATGAAAAATTATATGTCTGTCTGCCCAAAATGAATAATAGCCTGTGTGCGTGTTCGCACATGTGTCCCCAGCTACCGGTCGAATACTGAACGACGATGTCCGTCGCAGACAAAGACAAAAACATAGGCGTTCAAAATGGACAGAAAAAAACAACCAGCGAGGGCAATAGAGTTGGAAATCAATCCCACGCGAAACGCAGAAACTGACTCACAGCTGCCTCGGACATAACTATCCGAAGATATGCTTGATGTTTGACAGAGGGAGCACAAGCAAGAGCCAGTACCGCACGAGCACTCGCTGGCCAGATGCTGATACTACTGGTGCCCATAGCAGTAGTAAACTACTGTGCAGTAAAAATGCTATGCACACTGACGTCACAGGACGAACAGCACAGGGCACAACACCACACAAGCAGACACGTAATAGCAATCGGCGCCATCCAAGCACAAACATCGTGCACAGTGGCCAGGATACGAGCAGACCACCGCGGGGCGTCACCTACACAGGAACAAACGAAAAACGTCAACGGAAACATGACAGACACGAACACTTCGGCACCATCACAGACAACACGTAGGTGGTTGACGAAATAGTGGCAATGAACTGCAGGTAAGGCTGTCAGATGCTTACGCCAGCCAAGGCAGCATCACGCACTCAGAAAAGAGAATTGGTGAGAAGACCGGAAAAACCGTAGTCGAAAGCCAGCTGGATTGAAGAGTTTCCTGTCATTTTCGCCATCTGATTCTGCCAAAGTCGACACGGTGGTCAGGCGGGACGACGGAGAGGATTAGAGGTCCACGGTCGTAGCTCCCCCATCAGCTTATGCTGACAGTAATGTTCATAAAGCTTCTTTGATCCCAGGTTTTCCGGCCAGGTTTTTTAACTGCAGGCAGTTAAATACTGACGATTAAATTTTGTCTGTCATGACAGGGAATGCTTTGAAGGAAATTCCTCTCCTTCGTTTCTCCTTCGTTTTTAAGGCCCTTCCTTGATATTCTCCGTAAAACAAGTACGTTCTCATTTTTATTGGCAACAAGACGCACATTCATTTTCGATATTTGCTATAAATCTGGAAATTTAGTTCAGGGTGGATTCAAATGTAAATTGGGCTCTCCTAAATTATATTGGCATTATGTCGATCTTCTGGTAGTTGGTAGTCCTTCTGTTGGTACCGGAAGGACGTACCATGTAGTAGCATGGTAACGTGGTGACATTGTCACTGTGTAGGACATGTGTGAAGCCTTCTCCGTATTCCAATGTACAAATACACACACACACACACACACACACACATATATATATATATATATATATATATATATATATATATATTGAATCATCACGTATAACATCCGTATTACGTAGCGGTATGTGATATACAAATCTATATTTTGTATCCTATGTTGATATAGTTGCATACACGAGCGTTGTAAAAAAAATCAGCAAATAAACGAGACACTAGTCGAGTTTGTTGAATGAGGACTTTTTACAACACGATTGCATAAACCTCCTTAGCATACTGCTTTGAACTTGTAAACTCCACAACATGTGAATTCCGGTACACACAGCAAAGCCCACATAAGATGGTTCAGACTTTACATAGCGACGTCATATGAAATGGACGGACGGCGGGGCGAATTAAGCATATTAGGATACAATATAATATCCTAACTCAAATTTGCATACTGTTTTGAATGATGGTTTGTCAGATGATGAAGACAAGAATACAGAGAATGAAATTAGACAGCTCGTTCAAGGAGTTCCACTACATGGAGCAGTAAGGAAAACAATCAGATATCAGGAATTTAATTACGTTGATAAAAAAGAAGGGGATAGGGAAAAGACCAGAATATATGTCACCAGGGAAGGTGAACATTGCGCTCTGCGAATGTATGCGAGAGGTCAAACCCTGAAACGATGAGTATTGCGAGCCCAACACTTGTCGCGGTTTCCAATATTCGCTGACGTATACACGTATAACCGTCGAAAGATATCTGACGGAATTTGGATGCAAAGATGGTATATTACCGCATCCCAGGCATTTGGACGTTTTTCGTGATGTTATGAAGGCGTGGATGGCCATGGCGAAGCCTGCATGAGAAGGCAACAGGCTTAATCGCGCCATGTTAGTCCAGAGCAGGGAGAAAAGCTATGGAGAGGCGGAGCTCTCGGGCTACGTGAACCTGTCATGCTTCTATGCACGCTGTGGTGGTACATGGCGGTATTTGGGACTTGGTTGGTCGTGGCTTTAAGACGCGCGCAGCAGCTGATTCCATATGGCTTCGCCTGCCTCTCACCCCAGCAGGAAGGGCGAGCATCGCGGGGATTCGAACCCCGTACCTCTAGCGCGCCAGATTCTCGGCTTAACTACTGAGCTACCGACTCACCATATTTTGGACTTCGTGGACGTCACGAACACCATCAGGCACTATAGGAAGACATAGTACTGCGACGAGGAAAAAAACTAAGAAAGATGTGACGAGGATTACCTTTGATTTCATGACAGATTATAGAAAGCTAGACGTAGTCTAAGAAAAGGTAGCACTGCCGCCCCCAAGATACGTCAGACTGGAGATACGTCGTCAGACTGCAACTGGAGATAACTGAAGTTTCCCCATCCTCACGTATAAGGCGCACTACTTAAGAAGACCTATTGGGACGGTACGTGAAATTCAACTTGGAGGTCAGTTACTCTGCATGTAAGACCGGTGGGCAAGCTTGGTTTAGGAGGTCACCTCTGAGAACAAATTGGCTCGGCTCGATAATGAACAGCCGCCGCCAGTCCTCAATTAATGTTACGTCCTCCAAACAATCAAACAACTTCGGATGAAACGAGATGTTTGTTTGGCGGTCGCTGAACGGAGGGGTACTTTTTGCAGATGACTATTTACGTCGTGGAGTAAATGATTGCAGATAATAATTAATCATGTTTTGCTTCGCCCCATTGCAGTCACGTCTGGTACTAAAACCAGTGCAAAACAAAAAATGTGTTAATGCACTCGTGCATAAGCAACTATAGTCAATCAACACCTTTCAGTCAACACGTGACCTTTTGATAATGCACCGCCGACAGTATATTAAGCTACGCTAATATCACAATAATCCCCATTCCTCCTGAAAAAATTAGATTAAAATTACGACATTGGGTTGCACTCTAGGCTGTGAGCAGCCCGTGTTCCATTCTACACGTGTGAGCTGTGTTCCTGGCGAAGGCTGGCCTGACGAGTTAACACATGGCGGCGCTGCGGACACGACGGCATGTCCAGCGTCAATCGATCACCGGCGTCCGCTGCGGCGTGCCGTAATGCAAACCAATCGGCAACTGAGGCCTCCGGCCACCACGTTATTCTGATTCACCGCCGCCTAATGTTGCCATCACGACGCACGCCCGAACAGCGCGCCGCGGCCGCAGTCGTAGCGCTTCGACAAATGACGGTGCTTTGCCTAGCATTTTGTATGCCTTCGGTCATTCCATATAAATGCGGCCAGTCGAGCGAGAAAGACACCGGAGCTGTTCGGATCTTCGCGCGACGGCCGGGCCACCGGCTGCCCTTCATCACAGGTGGCCATAGTCGGCCTGTCGGAGGAGGCAGCGCGCTGGGCCTCCGACCGCGTGGTAGGCGACAGTCGGTGGCAATATCACACGCCGGTCGACACCGGCCGGTCAAATAACGCCCGCCCGGCGGGCGGGAGGCCTTCGAACGAGCGCGTCTGGCACGGCAGGTGCCGGCGACCTTCACCTGACCCAGACGACCTGGCTCCAGGTGGGGGTGTGGTCACAGGCTGCGGGCCGACGGCCGGTCGCCGAGCGCGTCTGTTTCCCGCCCGGTGGGAACTGCCTCCCCGTGCCGTGCGATAAATATCGGGTACGGCTGGCCCAGACACGCCGTGGCGGACGAGACTGGTGGACGATGGACTAAGATGGACGAGGGAGGACGAGGCTAGCGGAGGATGGTAATCCATCCTCCGTGGGGAGAGGGGAGGGGAGGGAGGAGGAGGGGGGAGAAGGAAGGGGGGGAAGGATAATAATCCTCCTTGGGGGGGGGTGGGTGGACGAGGCTGGACGGCGGAGGATGGATTAGGGAGGACGAGGCCGAATAAGGGTGGACGAGACTGGACGGTGGATGATGGACTAGGGTGAACGAGGCTGGACGAGGCTGGCAGACGATGGACTAGGGTGGACAGGTTGGACGAGGAAAGTGGAAGATGGACTATGTTGGGCGAGGCAAGACGAGGCTGACCACTTCTGGACGTGACTCGGTCGAGGTTGGAGTTTAGGGGCACATCGATCGCGCTGGTCGTGCAGCCTCGCTCGAGGTTGAATCGAGACCGGCCGAGGCTGGCTGAGAGTGGTGGTCGAAGGCGGCTGAGAGTGGCCTGAGGTGGCTAAGAGTGACCTGATGTGGTTGAAAGTGGCCTGAGGTGGCTGATAATGGCATGAGGTGGCTGATAATGGCATGAGGTGGCTGAGAGTGGCCTAAGGCGGCTGGGTGGCCTCAGGTGGCTGCGCGTGGCTGAGTCTGATCGAGGATGGTCAAAGGTGGCCGATGCTGGCTGAAACCTGGTTCAGGTGGCAGACCAGCTGATGTAGCCTGGTGTGGCCAAGGGCGGTGGCAAAACTTGAGCTGACTGACCCCGCGCGCCGGCGTCGGGTCATCGATGAAGCCGACAGTGATGGACGCCTGGGACTGTCGCATTCAGATGCTCTTGATGCCCAGGCCAGACTGGTCCGACGGTGATGGGATGTGATGATGATGTTCAGCACCACAGCGTCGGATACCCGGCGCCACTTCGTGGAGTCAAGGAAATCGGAGGCTTCCGTCAGGCCATTTTTGTCGAAACGTGCTACCTGTCAAGTACATATAGAAAAAACCAACGTTCGAATTATTCACGATTGGTCGAATCAGATTTGGTAATGCCTTGAACTTTGCCTTGAAGTATCCCTAGTGACCGGCAAAGACGAGGAGCACCAGCTCCCACCGGCAAGTTAATTCAGAACTCTGACTAATTTATTGTCACAGTTTGAGCGCAATCCAAGAATGACATATGTTCGCTGGCAGTTCATTATGCGATAGGTCGAGGCCAGAGCGGGTGTACTCCGACCCGACCCAGCCGTCATGCTTTTGAAGTTGCAACAATGTTTTTGTTCTGGAGTTTCTCGTTCTGTCTTCTCCGATAATTAAATGCACTCTTTTAATTTCAATTGTTATCCATTTTCATCCCAAGATTCTTCATGAAGTGCTGTCAGAAGCTGTTCGAAGGCGGATGCTCGCGGCAGCATTTTCATTCACTGGTGGCTTTAAAAGCGAGTTACAGTGAAATTATAAATATCTCACACGGAGCCAGATCTGCTCCATTCATTTTCATGTTTATAATTTTTACCACAAAATGTCCAGTGCCAGTCTAGTGAAGTGCTTTTACTATTTGCTCGAAGGAAGGGGCTAGCGGTGACGTTTCCATGCGATGGCAGCCATCTAGAATAGCTTCGCACCGCGGCCTCAAACCCGCAATCCGCCCAGTGTGGCAAATATAATGAAAATGTTTGGCTTGTACCCTGCAGTCTTAAGTTCAGCTCCAGGGATGGATAGCGATTATCATTGCTGCGTTTAGTAATGCAATTTGGTAGACGCATCGCGTCCGAAATCACTTTAAACACTAAGGTCAATGAGCATATGGCTGACGTATCCGGATATTCGACTTCATTCCACTGCCATGGCTTTCCCTCGCTCGTCCAGCGCCGCTATATGTGCCTTATACTCGCATAAGTTATGCAACATGGACGTACACGTTAAGCCGTTCCTTCACGTCTAAGCTACCGGCTCACGCCAATATATCGAATTAGTGCCCTGTGCGTTCTCGCAGCCAGTCACGTGATTTAAAATATCCTACATCGGCGTGCAGACGACGAACAATGGAGGCCAATATTTCACCCCCAATTCGTCTTCACCCCGCAAAGCAATCTGTCACGAGTTGCGTGACGCGCACGGCGGGCATTAATCGCGAAACCGTTTCCTGAATTTCTTTTTCTAATTTGGTGAGCGACGGCACGGATGGTTTTCAAGCGCCATTTTCGTGTCATGATAAACACTCATATTTCAGCGGAATCGTTCTTTCCAGCTATGAAAGGCGAGTTCACACAGGGGGCCGGGCGGCGGGTCGCCGCACACAATACGCTCCATGATGGACGAGCTTGCGCCCGTCGAACTCGACTGGCGCGGCCCGGCCGGGACATTACCTTCTATTACAGCCACTAAAAAATCGCTACCGCCGCCGCCGGTGTAAGGGCCGACGCATGGCGTGCGCGCCGGTGTTTAACAGTGCGCCGCCAACTGAATGGCCGCGCCGCGGCCGCCGGCGAACTCGTCACCACGGCGGCGGCGTCGCGTGCCACCGGCAGTTGGGCGCAGGCGCCGAGTCGCCGCCGGCTGCGGCTGCGAGACCCGCCACCGCTGCCACCGCTGCCACCGCTCCTGCCGCTGTCACGGCTGTCACCGCTGCCACTGCTGCTACCGCTGCCACCGCTGCCACCGCTCCCGCCGCTGCCACCGCTGCCGCCGCCGCCGCCGCTGCCACCGCTGTCACCGCCGCCGCCGCTGTCACCGCCGCCACCCACCGCTGCCACCGCTGCCACCGCCGCCACCGCTCCCGCCGCTGTCACCGCCGCCACCCACCGCTGCCACCGCTCCCGCCGCTGCCACCGCTGCCGCCGCCGCCGCCGCTGCCACCGCTGTCACCGCCGCCACCCACCGCTGCCACCGCTGCCACCGCCGCCACCGCTCCCGCCGCTGTCACCGCCGCCGCCGCTGTCACCGCCGCCACCCACCGCTGCCACCGCTGCCACCGCCGCCACCGCTCCCGCCGCTGTCACCGCCGCCACCCACCGCTGCCACCGCTCCGCCGCTGCCACCGCTCCGCCGCCGCCGCCGCCGCCGCCGCTGTCACCGCCGCCACCCACCGCTGCCACCGCTGTCACCGCCCGTCCGCCGCTGTCACCGCCGCCACCCACCGCTGCCACCGCTGCCACCGCTGTCACCGCCGCCACCCACCGCTGTCACCGCCGCCACCCACCGCTGCCACCGCTGCCACCGCTGTCACCGCCGCCACCCACCGCTGCCACCGCCGCCGCGTCCCGCCGCCCACCGCTGCCGCCGCCGCCGCCGCTGCCACCGCTGTCCGCCGCCGCCGACCCACCGCCGCCGCCGCTGTCACCGCCGCCACCCACCGCTGCCACCGCTCCCGCCGCTGCTGCCATCGCTGTCACCGCCGCCGCCGCTGCCACCACTGCCGCCGCTGCCACCGCTGCCACCGCTGCCACCGCCGCCGCCGCCGCTGCTACCACTCCCGCCGCCGCTGCTACCACTCCCGCCACCGCTGCCACCGCTCCCGCCGCTGCCATCGCTCGTCACCGCCGCCGCCGCTGCCACCGCTGCCACCGCCGCCGCCGCTGCCACCGCTGCCACCGCTGCCACCGCTCCCGCCGCTGCCACCGCTGCCGCCGCCGCCGCCGCTGCCACCGCTGCCACCGCCGCCGCCGCTGCTACCACTCCCGCCGCCGCTGCTACCACTCCCGCCGCTGCTGCCATCGCTGTCACAGCCGCCGGCGCTGCCACCGTTGCCACCGCTGTGGCTGCGAGACCCACCATCGCTGTCACCGCTCCCGCCGTTGCCGCCGCCGAGCCGCTCGGAGAAGGCGGCGGGCTCGGCCGGGCACTTGTCGCCCCGGCACATTTTCCGCCACCGCTCCCACCGCTCCCGTTGCTCCCGCCGTTGCCGCCGCCGAGCTGCTCGGAGAAGGCGGCGGGCTCGGCCGGGCACTTGTCGCCCCGACACATTCTCCCCGACCGAGCGCCAACCGCGCTGCGCCATTCGATTTCGCGGGCCAAACGCGAGCGACCCGGGCCGCGCCCCACAAAGGCCGGCGGGCCGCGGCCGGCCGACGACTTTATCCGGCCGCCGCCGTGTCACAGGAAGCTAACTCAATATCTTCTTTGTATCTCCGAGTCGACGAGGAAAGAATGATGGGTTTCCAGTCGGGCTGGGGGCCAAATGTGCGTTGGATGCCGCGACGGGCTGATGGAGAGCCATGGTTGGGCCATTTCGAGGCGAGCGAAGTTTTGAGTCGGGATCGTTTCCAGCTGTGGCGGCTCAGCCGAGTATGACTGTTGGTTCAGTTGTGCGGTTGAAAGGCCTCCGAGCACAAGTCAGTGTAGCTTGTCGTCTGGGCGCCGGCGCATTAAGTCAGTCTAATGCAATCGTGTTCCGCGCCCAGCACGGCGAAATGTTGATCCATTCAGGCAATTAGTGGTCGTGAATAACTAACGGGCTTTGAAAGTTGAATTGTGATGCCCGCCGGGGAACGGCTGGCAATCGTGCACTGCTTTGAGACCACGATTAGTTGATTGTTGAACATCCAGACATGGTAGGAACGATAAGGCGATGGACATTTGGTAGCATAATTTTACACTTGGCCCGAACGATGCAGGATTTCAATTCAAAATTGCAATCTGTGTTTCTTCAGGCACTGCTATCGGTTGATCCCCGCCGCTGACCAATTATTTTGAAGAATTATTCTGGTATTGATAAATCACTCAGATGACGCTTCTTCCTTTATTCCTTATTTTCTCTGTGGTTTTAACATCTTCCGAATAGACTGAGGGGACTTCGTTCAGCTAAATACATACGAATTATAATTGTACAGGTTTATTGATCATATAGAAAGTCTTTCTGCGTATGGTGTTTTTCTTATACTACTACGTATTCATGTATATACGAATACGGTTATATCTATCTATCTAGCGATATATATATATATATATATATATATATATATATATATATATATATATATATATATATATATATATATATATATATATATATATATATATATATATATATATATATATATATATATATATATATATATATATATATATATATATATATATATATATATATATATATATATATATGTATGTGTGTATGCATGTATGTATATATGTATGTGTGCATGTATTTATATTTATGTATGTTGTTTTGTGTTGTTGTTTTGTTGTTGTGTTTGTGTTGTTGTTGTTGTTGTTTGTTTTGTTTTGTTGTTTTTTTTTTTTTTTTTTGTTTTTTGTGTTGTTGTATGTATGTATGTATGTATGTATGTATGTATGTATGTATGTATGTATGTATGTATGTATGTATGTATGTATGTATGTATGTATGTATGTATGTATGTATGCATGTATATATGTATGTATGCATGTATGTATGTATATATGTATGTATGTATGTATGCTTGTATGTATGTATGTATGTACATATGTATGTATGCGTGCATGTATGTATATATGTATATATGTATGTTTGTATGTATGTATGTGTGTATGTGTATGTGTATGTATGCATGTGTGTGTGTATGTATGTATGTATGTATGTATGTATGCATGCATGTATGTATGTATGTATGTATGTATGTATGTATGTATGTATGTATGCATGCATGCATGCATGCATGTATGTATGTATGTATGTATGTATGTATGTATGTATGTATGTATGTATGTATATAATACCAACTCGGCTGGCCGTGATCGACCGCGGGCGCTTGTTCAGCGTCCAGTGGTTGGGCACGCGTTGACAGGTTACCACCCTCGGCGTCTCAACACGGCCGGGCCTCCTCCAGATTTTAATGGGTCGTCGTGTTTACCAGACGCGACCGTCGTCCACATATTGGCAGCGGGTAAGCCGGCCGACTCGGCGTTATTGCGGCCACGCCCCGGCGGACATCTGCCGGCTGCCGGGGCGCGGATTACGTCCGTCTCGGCTCCCCGGCCGGCCAGCTCCGGCCGCGCCAGTTAGACCGCGCCGCCTGTCGACCGGACCGGAACGCCGCCGCGAATTGGACCGCGCCGCCTGTCGACCGGACCGGAACGCCGCCGCGAATTGGCCCCGCTTGTGTTGCGTGGGTTGGACAAGCTTCAGGGCTAGCAGGCACGGTGTGCGCGGATTAGACCGCTCCGGTCCGAGGATTAGACCGTCTCAAACTCCGAGGGTTGGACAGTTTCCGGCTCCTGGGTTAGTCTGGCTCCGGTTCGTGTGCATTAGCTAGCCTTTGCTCTAGCTACGAAAGCTACCACACCAGACGGGGTAAAACTCGTTGTGACATTGAATACACCCGCTTCGGTGATTAACGCTTCAGCTCGATGAATTGACCCAATCCGGCTCGGTGAATCAACTCGTTCAGTCTCGGTGAATTAACCCAGTCCGGCACGGTGAATTTACTCCGTCCGACCTGCTCAGTCTGAACCGGTGAATTAACCCAGTCGGGCTCCGTGAATTAACCCAGTCCATATCGGTGAATGAACTCAGTCCGACCTAATGAATTAGCCCAGCCCGGCTTGGTGAAATAACTCGGTCGGACACGTTCAATTAACCCAGTTCTGCTAGGTAAAAACAAAGTCCGGCTCGGTGGACTTAACAGTTCCGGCTTGGCAGCAATGTTCAATCGGATCAGGGCGATCAGCTGGTGCCGAGTTGGCGAATCGCTCGACGCCGGCTCGAAGGGCGAATCGGGCCGAGCGACCCGAGTTGGTCACCAAGGTGTCAGATCGCCCAGCCCGCCGCATTAGCTGCCCAGAGCCGAACGATGTTGGCGACGCCCACGTCCAGTCTATTACGAGCCTATCGAGATTGGCATCTGCTGGGTACGGAGAGCGGCGACCGAACCCCTCCCCCTGCGGACTGCCCCCAGGTTAAACGGCAGGGTCAGCAGTGACTGCTTTCCGATCTGAGCCTTCGTCCACGGCGGAACGTCCATCGCATGAGGAACGACATTACACAGCTGCGTGGGTTTGAGCTGCGTGTGCTTTACGGTCCGGCCACGACGGCAGCGCGGCGGCGTGGCAGCTCCAACATGTAAAGATTACGGCTAATTGCGGCGTGCCGTTGATTTGCGCCCGGGAAGTGCGCACTGACGACGGGCTTGGTCACGCACGAGCCGCGTGATTCATTCGCCGGGGCCGGGATCAAAGGCGCGGCCGATATGAGATGCTGGTGCGCATCGCGGAACTTCCATAAAGCCAGGGACGCCATTTCCGTGCCGGCACCGCCAGCATTTCGCGCCTTCAAAATGCATGTAGGCATTCAAATGTTCGCTGTGGATTTGCATACGCGTCGGCGGGCCTGCTGTGTCAGGACAATAACCCGGAGTGTGAGGTCTGCGGGAGGACAATAACCTATAGAATGCGACTTCTGCGGCGGGCATAGTCGACCGAGAGAAAACTGGCAAGTGCCCGAACTGGACGGTCAGAAGGGACGAAGATCAATGCGCCTAAACTGCTGCGAAAGGAAGGAGAACTTAGCGAAAGTCATCTCCCGTTGTTACTTATCATTCCATAGCCTGTTGGACGGGCACCTTGAGCACTCATATGTGCATCCCTGTACCTATGACTTCAATATAGTCATTGAGGTTAATTTCGCTAACAACGCTTATTCCACCACGAGAAGCGAGGATTTTCCGTTTAATTATGTGCCAACAGGCCTCGAGTGCGTGCATCAACAGACTAAGCAATCTCACTGCACATGTTCGGAAATTGAACAAGCACCTGCGGCCAAAAACTCAGCCACATTGATGGTCTGACTGATGAAACGAAGAGATGTAGGATACAGACGAGTGAGAGAAAAACGAAAATGGAGAGATGGAGTTAAGGGGAATGGAAAGCACGGTCGAAGAAAGGCACGCAAAGAGAAACATATTTACATGCAAATATATGCACATATACATATATATATATATATATATATATATATATATATATATATATATATATATATATATATATATATATATATATATATATATATACATGTTGGCGCTGTCATAGTGTCATAGGACATGCTCGGAAGAGCGGCTTACGAAAGCTGGTCAGGTGACTACGTCGGAACTCGCAGCACGTTGAGTTGGCTGAGCACTCTATAACCCACCACTATATCAGAAAGAGCTCAACCCTCGCGCCTGTGCCTGCCGGCGTCTGGCAACTCTGCCACCCAGTGGCTGCTGTTGTGAGTGTGGTTGTTGTTGAAAAATTCTCACCGCCGGACCAGATTGATGAAAAGTGACCATGAGCTTTGCACCTACCAGGCGGGTGATGCTACAGAGGACATGGATGGGGAGTGGAGATGAGAGCGACAGGGGACACGGTTGACACGGAACGGCACGAGCCTCTATGGACCCGTTTGCATTTACGTGACTTCTTACAAGATACAGCACGACAATGGCTAACGGTACTATGCTAATATGTCGATCATTCACAGGAGAAAAGCGTGAGTTGATAAATTAATCCAATCACTTGCCAGCGCAAAATGAGTTCGCACGTCTGACACCGACGTATGCCCCCCCCCCCTCTCTCCCTCCGGCCGCGTAACCTATATCATGTGCCCCTATAATGCCAGCTGTTTTGGTGTCCGAACGGGGTGTAACTGACGAGATTTCCGCCCCGCAAAAGTGGCCTCTAATTAAATAAGCCGGCAGATTTGTGGATCGAAGCATGAATTAGATTATCACTGAAACTCTGCATGTAGATAACGAACGGATTTTAATTGCATGTTACTAAAAAACGAAATTGGCTTCTCAATGGATGAAATACGGATCGAATGTTTGTACATATGTTCTCGCCAAGCGACAGAGTTCCAGTGCGAGTAATAAATATGATGAAGAAACTTCAGCTACTGGTTCTGGGAACGGTTGCTATCGGAGCACGCCCCAATAACTTCGTACTGTGTTCCATGTAGTTAATGGAAATGAGTCACAGCAGGAGAAACTGCTGGTGTGTGTTGTAAATAGAAATGTATGCCAATTGTTGGAGTGCAGGCGATTAAAATTGATACTGTATAGTACTTAGCTGGATGCCATGCTTTGTGAAATTAACTGGCTTCCATTCCAACTGGCTCCGCAATGATCAGCGCTGAGCGCACACCACACTTCGCTGGTGGTTGGTGACATGTAGTGCACATGTGCAACCTTAGAAAATCAATAACAGAAGCATCCTTCCCAGTGACTTATTCTACCGCACGATACAAGGACAATTACTTTAGCTTACGGCTGCTAAAACTTGGGATACCTTTGGCACCTTCCCCTCCAACTTCGACGCTTATATATAGCAGCAAGTAAAAGAACACTGCACAGTACTTCCTAGATGGAAAATAGAAAGTTATGCACATACGTGTTGGGTAAAAGTATGAACATAAATATACTGAGACCACCCCCTCCCCCCCCGGAATGCATGGAGCACGTACTATTGCCGTAATTACTAATTACAACTGCAACACTGATTTTGGTGCTGTAATGCAAGCCTTCTCTAACTTTGCATTTGCTGTCCTGCTTTCCAGCATCAGGGCTGCCTTCTTGCGACATCTTCATCCAGCAACTTTGCTGCCCATGCCCATTCTGTGTTGGCTTAACGCTGTTCCCGTTGGGTAGGGGGACACCAGGGGATGCGACTGGTGAGGTCGGCCAGCAGTCGCTCTTGACTTGGGTCAAGAGGGGTGGGGGGGCTGATGTCCACACAGCTAGGGGTGCCCGTGGGCTGTGGCGAAGTGCAGGAAGAGGGATGGGGCGGCCGCGACTGGCCACACAGCTGGTGGGTTTTCATGGTCTACGGTGAGGTGCAGAGAGGCAGAGAGGGGAGGGGTGACTGAACATACAGCTGCGTGAGCCATGGCTGAGTGAGCCAGGTGACCATGGTCTGTAGTGAGGTGCAGGGGGAGGAAGCAACGGAACATGCAGCTGGTGGGTGACCATGGCTTGCGGTCACCGGCCCGACTGCCAGCAAATCAGGCCCATTGAGCTGGATTAGCATGACAATGCTCGGCCCAGGTGAACAGGCGGGCTTCTATGATCGTCACGGGTTCCGACAGGTACCCCTGGAGGTCCGATACCGTGGCAGCTGCAGCCGCCTTGGTCGGCACTGTAGCAGATGCAGCCACCGGGACGCGAGTGTAGCAGATAAATCCGCCCTGGGCGGCACTGTAACAGATACATCCTCCCTGGGCGGCACTGTAGCAGATACATCCGCCCTGGGCGGCACTGTAGCAGATACCTCCGCCCTGGGCGGCACTGTAGCAGATACATCCGCCCTGGGCGGCACTGTAGCAGATACGGCCGCCCTGGTTCCGACAGGTACCCATGGAGGTATGATACCGTCGCAGATGCAGCAACCTTGGACGCACCGTGGCAGATGCAGCAACCTTGGACGCACCGTGGCAGATGCAGCAACCTTGGACGCACCGTGGCAGATGCAGCCACCGGGACGGCACTGTTGCAGATACAGCCACGCTGGAATGCAATGCAACAGAGATGGTCTTCGTGACCGATGTTGGACCGCAGTAGCGATCAGCGTCCATCCTGGAGGTCAGACTGTGGGGAAGGTAGCTACATTGGCTCCTGGAGGTCAGGATGTGGGAATGGTGGCTATATTGTCTCCTGGAGGTCAAGCTGTAGGGAAGGAAACTATATTGACTTCTGGGGGTCAAGCTGTAGGAAAAGAAACTTTATTGGCTCCTGGAGGTCTGGGTGTGGGGAAGGTTGCTATATTGGATCCCAAGGGTCAGAATTTGGGAAAGTTAGCTATATTGACTCTTGGAGGTCAAGTTGTGCGGAAGGTAGCTACGTCGGCTCCTCCTGGAGGTTCATATGTGGAGAAGGTATGTTATTTAATTTAAAATTTGGCTCGTGAAGGTCATGGTGTGGGAAAGATAGCTACATTGATGATGAAGTGGTGCACTGGTGTTAATATTGTGCACAGATACTCATCGGTGTGCACTACGCAATGAGAACAGGACTGCCTAGACACCCGATCCAGAATCTCAACCGTGCTAAAAGCAACTTGGCAAAAGGAATATTGCCTCGTTAACTCTGTTCCATACATAGATCAACGACGCACACCGGATTCCCGAAAAAAATTGCGGACTCTATAATAGCATATCATCACCAAATTATTACCATAACGGCGCATGACTAGTCCCCAGTGGCTGACATTGGCAGTCAGCGGCATAGACAACAACAGCAGCGGTCAGAGGTTCGCTGCCGGAGGACCGGGCCCCAGAGGGCAGGCAGACGGCTGACTCCGATAATCAGTGGTACGGATAACAGCAGCGGTCAGAGGTTCGCTGCCCGGAGACCGGGCCCCAGAGGGCGGGCAGACGGCTGGCTGATAATCAGTGGTAGTGGTACGGATAACAGTAGCGGTGGGTTCGCTGCCCGGAGGCCGGGCCCCAGAGGGCGGGCAGACGGCTGGCTGATATCAGTGGTCGGATACAGGGTCAGGGTTCGCTCCGGGACCGGGCCCCAGAGCGGCAGGTGGACGGCTGGCTGATAATCAGTGGTACGGATAACAACAGCGGTCAGAGGTTCGCTGCCAGGAGACCGGGCCCCAGAGCGGCAGGTGGACGGCTGGCTGATAATCAGTGGTACGGATAACAACAGCGGTCAGAGGTTCGCTGCCCGGAGGACCGGGCCCCAGAGCGGCAGGTGGACGGCTGGCTGATAATCAGTGGTACGGATAACAACAGCGGTCAGAGGTTCGCTGCCAGGAGGACCGGGCCCCAGAGCGGCAGGTGGACGGCTGGCTGATAATCAGTGGTACGGATAACAACAGCGGTCAGAGGTTCGCTGCCCGGAGGCCGGGCCCCAGAGCGGCAGGTGGACGGCTGGCCTATGCCGGTGACCACTGGACGCCAGCAGACCTCTGGCCGGTCCGGACACCAAAGAGCAGACCACACCCGACCTAGACCCCGGTCTAGATCTGGGCGCAGGTGTTGGCGTGGGTGTGGGTGTGGGTCTTTGTCTGGTCTGGGCATGGGCTGTGATCTGCGCGTGGTTCCGGATATGGGTCCTGCTTCGGACCTGGATCTGAACCTGGGTTTGTGCCTGACTGTGACTCTTGTTCTGAGATCGGGTGTGGGCATCGCTCCGGATCAGAATTATGACTTCAGAATTAGTACGGATGTGGGTCTGGATGAGAGCATAGATCCTGGCCTAGGTTCAAGCCTGGGACTCGATCTCGGCTGGGATATGAACGCCGGATCATACATGAACCTCCAGATGGATCAGAGTTGTACTACGTACAGATCTGGTCTGATTTAAGATCTAGAGCTGAGTCTGACCTCTTGTCCAAACCTGACTAGAATGCGGGCATGAATCCTGATATGTATCTGCTTCTCTGTCATTGGCTACCCGCGCACGGTCACACCACACATCCCGACTGGAGGGCCCACTCATCTCTCAGCTCACACCACACATCCCGACTGGAGGGCCCACTCATCTCTCAGCTCACACCACACATGCCGACTGGAGGGCCCACTCATCTCTCAGCTCACACCACACATCCCGACTGGAGGGCCCACTCATCTCTCAGCTCCAGGCCGCCAGCGCGCAGCACGTAGCTTTCAACATGGTGTGCACCACTCCCACCTCCCACCCCACGTACAAACAGCCCTCCCATCCCATCATTCCGTTGCTCATCACATCTCGCACTACACCATTAGCTATGTTCATGCCGCTCATTTGACGCTGTATTAATGGTCGCGTCATGATGAGATGATGCACGACGCACGTGCATGCAAATACAAATGAGCTTCGAGGGCCGGCGAGACAGCCGCTCAGGCCAGAGAGGTTCATTGCAGGCGATCAGGCCCGGTCTGACACTGCAGGTACACCTGGCTGAAACTGCAGATACCAGGGTTGGCACTGCAGACCCAAGGGTTGGCACTGCAGATACAGCTGTCTGAAGATGCAGATACAAGGGTTTGGCACTGCAGATACACCTGTCTGAAGCTGCAGATACAAGGGTTTGGCACTGCAGATACACCTGACTGAAACTGCAGATACCAGGGTTGGCACTGCAGATCCAAGGGTTGGCACTGCAGATACACTGGTCCGATATTACAGATATATAGGTGTGCCAACGCAGAAATACCGGTCTGACACTGCAGATATGCAGGTCTGACACTACAGATACACTACTCTGATACTGCAGGTACACTGGTTTGATATTACAAATATACAGGTTTGACACCGTAGATACACCTGTCTGAAACGTCAGATAAAAGGGTACAGATACACTTGCCCGATATTACAGAGATATATAAGTCTGCCACTGAAGATGCACCGGTCTGTCACTGAAGATGCACCGGTCTGACACTGCAGGTACGCCGGTCTGACAGCACGGACATGCAGGCGTGATACTGCAGGGATACTGCGTGACACTGCATGAGGGAGCTTCTCGATTCAGGCATCTCACGACTGAATATTTCGCCTTTGGTCCTTTTTCAAATTTCTTAGCAAATGAGATGTCGAGGAGCAGGAGAAATATCAAGTATAAATGATGCAAATCTGGACTGGGCCAGAAATTTGCATGTAGTTTAGATGCTTGCTTAAGGCAGCTTAGGGAAGTTGTGCTTCCCCGAAAAGAAGCTGATATCCGTGCTACTGGCGCAACGTCAAGATGTTCACGCTGCCTATTGAAGCACAACAGAATTAGCACCTAGCATTGCTATTACGGACGATAAACAGACAGAACGGCACCTGTCCCCAGAAATCCCATTCCCACAACTTCTGCCGTGCCAGAGCCTGTGGCTGACGGATTATTTACGGCGAACTATGAGCACGGTCGTTTGTAATACGGAACATGTCAACCGGAATTAGATTTCAATTTGAAGCTCGTGCTTGATGTGTGGATCGTATCACCAGTTGAATTTGGTCCCCGTCCCAGAGGGTTTTACAGCGTGGGCCCTCTGGGACGGAGCAGATGTTTCCCGTTCACATCGATGCCCCAGAGTATTGGTGGATTCAATTCAATCAACATATTAACCTCCGGGTTTGATAAACGGGAGAATGAAAGATTAGTGGGAAGATTAAGCGCAAGCAGAGGGCAGAGGGAAGGGAGAAGTACAGGGAAAGAGAAAGAGAAAGAGAAAAAAGAGAGCGGGAATGAGGAAGCGAAATGAAGAGGGAATGGAATCAAGCGATCATATAAGAGAGTGGAAGCGAGGGATAGAGAAAGAACGAAAGAACGAAAGAACGAAAGAACGAAAGAACGAAAGAACGAAAGAACGAAAGAACGAAAGAACGAAAGAACGAAAGAACGAAAGAACGAAAGAACGAAAGAACGAAAGAACGAAAGAACGAAAGAACGAAAGAACGAAAGAACGAAAGAACGAAAGAACGAAAGAACGAAAGAACGAAAGAACGAAAGAACGAAAGAACGAAAGAACGAAAGAACGAAAGAACGAAAGAACGAAAGAACGAAAGAACGAAATAACGAAAGAACGAAAGAGCGAAAGGAAGATGAAGGAACAAGAAAGAAGGAACGACAGAACAGCATTAGGTGCATAGAAAATGAAAAATAACATAAAAACGGCGGACGGCTGCCGGCGGACGGCGGACGGCTTCCGACGGTGGACGGCTGCCGGCGGACGGCTTCCGACAGACGGCTGCCGGCGGACGGCTTCCGACAGTGGACGGCTGCCGGCGGACGGCTTCCGACAGACGGCTGCCGGCGGACGGCTTCCGACAGTGGACGGCTGCCGGCGGACGGCTTCCGACAGTGGACGGCTGCCGGGGGACGGCTTCCGACAGTGGACGGCTGCCGGCGGACGGCTTCCGACAGTGGACGGCTGCCGGGGGACGGCTTCCGACAGTGGACGGCTGCCGGCGGACGGCTTCCGACAGTGGACGGCTGCCGGTAGCCGGCTTGACAGTGCTGCCGGGACCGTAATCACTATGAACGTCGCGCACTGGGGAAGGCACTGGAACACAAGTCGATGGCTTGCATGGACGTTCCGACTGAATTGGTAATGTGTCGACGGCAGTCTGCTCAATGACAGAACGGGTGACGCACTGAGCAACGTACACGCGACAGTCTGCTCAACGGAAGAACAGGTGACTCGCGTCTCTGACTGTGTAGCGTGTCGACGACAGTCTGTACAGTAACAACACAGATGATGGACGTGTCACCCCCGACTGTGTAGCGTGTCGGCGGCAGTCTGCTCGGCGGCAGTCTGCTCGGCGACAGGAGAGGTGGGTGACAGACTGTGTAGCGTGTTGAACGTTATTGGGTATCGGAAATAGGTGGGTGGTAGTCGTAAACTGGTGATAGACGCAAGTTTGAGATGGACAAGGGTGAAAGGCGGATACTTCACTGGACTTCTTGAAGCAACTGACTGGTGTTGTTCGGTGGCGGTGATGTGAAGCGACGTCGCCGGCCCTGCACCACACGTCAGACGACGAACAGACGCTCAGTGTTTTACTGCCGGTGAACGGCGCCAAAGACAACGCGCCCGGCCGCCGTCCGCCGACACAAAGCCCGCTCATGATCGCACGCAGCTATTTCCACGCTCGGCTCCGTCGGCCAGCGCCGGGCCGACGCAGGCCTGGCCGGCCGCCATCGCCGCGGCTCGCCGGAGGCGGTGTCGACGTGCCGCGGCTCGCCGGAGGCGGTGTCGACGTGCCGCGGCTCGCCGGAGGCGGTGTCGACGTGCCGCGGCTCGCCGGAGGCGGTGTCGACGGCCGCGGCTCGCCGGAGGCGGTGTCGAGCCGCGGCTCGCCGGAGGCGGTGTCGACGTGCCGCGGCTCGCCGGAGGCGGTGTCGACGTGCCGCGGCTCGACGGAGGCGGTGTCGACGTGCCGCGGCTCGCCGGAGGCGGTGTCGACGTGCCGCGGCTCGCCGGAGGCGGTGTCGACGTGCCGCGGCTCGCCGGAGGCGGTGTCGACGTGCCGCGGCTCGCCGGAGGCGGTGTCGACGTGCCGCGGCTCGACGGAGGCGGTGTCGACGTGCCGCGGCTCGACGGAGGCGGTCTCGACGTGCCGCGGCTCGCCGGAGGCGGTGTCGATGTGCCGCGGCTCGACGGAGGCGGTGTCTACGTGCCGCGGCTCGACGGAGGCGGTGTCGACGTGCCGCGGCTCGACGGAGGGGTGTCGACGTGCCGCGGCTCGCCGGAGGCGGTGTCGACGTGCCGCGGCTCGCCGGAGGCGGTGTCGACGTGCCGCGGCTCGACGGAGGCGGTGTCGACGTGCCGCGGCTCGACGGAGGCGGTGTCGACGTGCCGCGGCTCGACGGAGGCGGTGTCGACGTGCCGCGGCTCGACGGAGGCGGTGTCGACGTGCCGCGGCTCGACGGAGGCGGTGTCGATGTGCCGCGGCTCGCCGGAGGCGGTGTCGACGTGCCGCGGCTCGCCGGAGGCGGTGTCGACGTGCCGCGGCTCGCCGGAGGCGGTGTCGATGTGCCGCGGCTCGCCGGAGGGGTGTCGACGTGCCGCGGCTCGCCGGAGGCGGTGTCGATGTGCCGCGGCTCGACGGAGACGGTGTCGACGTGCGGTGGCGGCTCGCCGGAGGCGGTGTCAATGTGCCGCGGCTCGACGGAGGCGGTGTCGACGTGCCGCGGCTCGCCGGAGGCGGTGTCGATGTGCCGCAGCTCGACGGAGGGGGTGTCGACTTGCGGCGACGTGCCTACTCGCGCGGACCGTGAGGGGCGTGCCTGCCGGCCGCCGACGCAGACAGAAATGCTCGCCTCGGCAAACGTCAGCAGCGGCCGCACGACCCGTGCACACTCGTGCAGAGCCGGAGGATCAGATGGTCTCCCCTGCCCACAGTCACGTGCGCACAGCAGCCCAGATGCCGCTGGCGCCGGCCATGACAGCATCGGCCACGAGTCCAGGCTTAAAATGGCACGGAGAGCGTGGAGGGGCGAGGGTTCGGTGTGCTAGATTTGAACTGGTTACCCCAATCCAAAGCGATATCACGTGATGTCGATTCATCTTGGTAGCATTTCCACGGTCCGCTTAGTTTCCTTGCTTTCTGAGAATTTGGTTCGAATACTGTGCATATATGCACAGATACTAAGTGTATTTGGTAGCAGCGTACGCTTAGAAAAAGAGATTAAAAGAAAACGGTTCCAGAGACCTCTGAGTCTCCCTGCGAAATATTTTCTCAGGTGCGTAAAATAATCGGGGCTTCATAAATACTTTTGGCATAAAGATCACCTTTCCTCCTATTGTTGTGTCAGAAGGTATGTGCGGCTGCTGACAATCAATGAAGACAATCCATTGCGACGATACCAAAATTCGGGACAACTCGATGTTCACATGCAATGGGAATTTGTAAGCTAATATTTTGGAGATAAACCTGACAGATTACCGAATAATGAAACAAACTCATGACACCTTCGTAAGCTATGCATGTGTTTATGATTAGGCAAATGTGAGGGATGGCCCATTAGTTCTACAGAGATGACTAATTATGCAAATGTTGTCACTATTTGGCCTTCGTTAGTACATAATCGTTAGAATTCGATAAAGCAAGACGCGGTTTGTTCGACCATAAATGATCAGCAGATATATTTGTTGATAATGGACGCATATTTGCTGATAACTTGCGAATGAACTGCGTGCTGCTTTCTCGAATTCGAAGGAGTATGTACTGATGAAGGCTGAATTGCGAAAACGTTTGCATAATCATAGTCATCTCCACATAATTTGTGTGCCATTACTCATCGTTATCTACTCATAGTGCCTATGAATAACAAATTGAAATGGATATACACACATGGACATAGATATGTATATACATATATGTATATATATATATATATATATATATATATATATATATATATATATATATATATGTATATATATATGAACATGTATATATACGGTAGGTTATCAAACATGTCTGAATGCCTTTCCCCTTTCCATTAAACTTGACCGAGTCTTATTATGCACTAAGAACCACGCTGAGGAATATATTGCACTCAGTAGGCATTATCTGCTGTTTTTGCATAAATGTCACCACTGATTTTGTCACTGGCCAGAACAAATTCTATAATTAATTCAATACATGAACAGCCAACCGGTATTGCACAAGATGGGCAGGTGTGGGAACAAAGAAAGCGTCAATCGTAGGAAACCAGAGAGGGAACACTGACTGAATGCAGGGTTATTGTACCGATGTCCCGTGCATGCTCCGTGCAGATGGCCTTCAAGCAGACAAGACGGCCTGCGAAAACGTTGCAAGACCAGCTCACCAGCGATAAGAAAAAATGGGCGGGCTTACAGGATCTCAGGTTGTACAACGAAGCGACAAACAGGTACAACGGTCCGCATGAATCACGTGTTCTCGCGGGCGATGCCTACACGGTGAACGGCAATCATCATATTGGGCATGCAAATATCGCATGCCAATGCCCACCTGGTTCGATGAAACCTCATTAGCTCCGAAGCATTAACTGTGCATGCCCGACTTTGATGGCCAGGCGTATCGGCGCCATCCACGTCACCGCCGACAGCTCGCGAGCATAAATCTAATCCGACAACTGCGAACAGCACTTCTCGGCGGCGCCTATTGCACGACCGGTTTGCCGGGCCGCACCTCGCCGCCAATATAGCCCGTCTCGGCCGGAGCACAAGCGCCGTGTCGACGGCCGTCAGCACCAGAGGCCCGCCGCCAGTGTGTGTCGGCCGCCGACGAGCCGCCGTCGCCGCGGGCAAGACGCTATCGGATCATCCAATCGCCACCGCCGCGGCCCTGCTCCACAGACGGGGGCGGGGAGCCGCGTCGGCGCGCCACCTGGGGCCGCGGCCGGCGCGGAGCCACCTGGGGCACGCTCGACGTTCGGTGTGATAGCCGTCTCGGCAGACGTCACGGCTACCGGGCCACTATTCTCCCACAGCGGTTCGTTCGATGTTCGCTAGCCACGTCGGGCCAGCCAAGACATTTGAATTACGCACGATTTAACGACTACATTTTTGTCAAGTCGACCGACAGTTTTTAAGTGAAAATGGGAGCACCAGAGATGCATCGTGAGAGAACACAGCTGTGGCTTCTCACGACGGCGTTCAGCGCGCCGCCATGTTTTCCCTGCTGGAGGGATGGCACTCTGTGGCGCAGCTGGCATGTCGCCCTGCAGCCTTGTGTGACGAATGTTCCGTGACGCTGCACACCCTTATTTGTGTCTTACAAAAATGCATTACAAAAATCGGCGAGCTTCCAACAGGTTCTGATATGTCCAGCGCCGTTGCAGGCGACGACAGCGGCAATTCTGGCGGCACGACCGCGCGTCGGTCGCGCGCAGAGGTCACGCTGCAAGTCACGCCCCATCAAACTGCAGGTCACGCGCTGGTGAGGTCATAATGCTTGCTGCAATAGCAGCAATGGCAATGTAATTGGGGTGGCTGCGGTTCATTTCAGGTCACAGCATGTCTCTGCAATGCGCGCCGCCGTCCTGCTGGGAACATGGCCAACAACGGTTCCAAATTAGTTCAGGACTTCCGGATAAACCATAATTTGATTGGGGATGAATCTTGGCAATTGCAGAATATATTCAGGGTTGTATTTTTAGCGAAAATGAGTCAATGGAAAATGCATTTCGCATAGCTCCAGGATCAGTAGCGTACCCAAGGGGACAAGGGGAAACCTCCCCCAAGAGGGTCGGAGAGGCCTCCAGGGGACCTTCTGAGGGCTCCCCAAGGCGGCCTAGAGGTGGCCGCCTTGAATGGTTCGCAACGACCCCTGAAGGCGTATGTGCAGGGATCGTAAGGGCCCCTGGTCCGACGTGTAGGGCCCCTGGACCGACGAACGGGCCCCCGAGCTGACGGAAAGGGACCCGAGCCGATGAAGGACCCCGAGTCAACGGAGAGTGCCCTCAGGAGGATGTTGATGGTCCTTGGCTGGGCTAACGCGAAAGGCTTTCTAGATCGACGGAGGTGGCCCCGGATAGTTAGAAGGGCTCCGGGCTGACGGAGAGGGCCCCGGCCAATATGAAGGGCTCTTGGGCTGTCAGCAGAGCCCATGCCGAATGAAGAGTCCTTGACCTGATGGATAGGGTCCAAGCGTTTGACAAGGGCCTCCGGATTGCCGGAAAAGGCCCTGGATCATCGAAGATACTCCATGAGACGACGGAGGTGGTCCCTAGCTACCGGAAAGGACTTCGAGCCGTCAGAAAGGGCCCATGGGCCGACGGATTGGGCCAAAGCGCTAAGGGCTCATGGTCTGATGGAGGGGGCACAAGTTATTGAAAGAGGATCTCCGGTCTGACAGAGGAGGCCGACGAAGAGACCTCTTGGCCACGGAAGGACCCGGCGCCGCCGGAGAGGGCACAGAACCGGTAGAAAACGCCCCTAGATGGATGGGGCCGAAACCGCAATGCGGCCCCTTGCGTGATAGAGGAATGAGGATAGAGAGTTTTGTGTTAAACACCTGATGAACGGGACCCATGAAAACTAGGAGGTCCTTGAGAACTGACAATGGATGCGATGAATACTAAGTGCCTTAGAGATACGATATCCTTGAGAGCCATAGATGCTGCCAAGGACCGGAGAGGTCACCCACCGCCACCTCAGCGGTGGCGGCCGCCTTGTGGCCACGGCCTCCCCAACGGCCACCGCCGTTCTGGCGGTGACGACCGCCAAAGTGGCAACAGCTGTGTCAGTGGCTCGTTCACAGCTGCTCCAGCAGCTACGGTCGCTCCAGCGATGGTGAAGCAGACACCCAGCGATAGCTGTGATGACGGCCGCTCCAGCGGTGCCAGTTGCTTTGCAATGGACCCGGGTAACACCGGTAAAGCAAAAAGGAAGAGTAATTTGTAGGATGATGTGTGTTGGGCATGGCTGGTCAGGCATGTTGCCGGTCCTTCCCATGTCCATAAATCCTGGATTTTTTCTCCACTGGTCTTCACGCCTCATTTCGAGGAGCCATGATGGTGTTGAAAAAGCGCAACAATGTGTGACCCACCCTTGTCATGAACCCCTCCCCTATTAAGCTATGTCTGAACATAGCGGATAACAGGAAGAAGCAATTATGCTCATGGGGACGAGCACTTGTATTTGTATTCAAGCTAAACAAGTCATGCCTTCATCAGATGTGTGTTAATATCCCCGTCATTTGATTTATTTTCTTGGTTTTCGGCAGCTAAATGGTGTTTTTTTTTTCAATCTGTACCGTACTGTTGGATCCTGATCCTGCAGGTTTCGCGCATCAGCCACTCCAGTGCCTTACCTTCCCACGTATTGAACCATCTTTGCCTAATACATACATACACACACACACACACACACACACACACACACACATATATATATATATATATATATATATATATATATATATATATATATATATATATATATATATATATATATATATATATATATATATACATGCATGCATGCAAAGAGGTGCCCTTCCATAATAAGGTGACCGAAATGTGAAGAGAGCTCGGTAGGTAGCCCTCCCCAGACATCGGCCCCCTCCCCTATACCAAATCCTGACTATGCCATTGCCAAGGATATGGCTAGGTAGTGCAATTCGGTTACATTTCTCATCTGCCTGTCAAGCAAAGGGCCTGTCAACTTGCAATATACGACACAAAGCACATATAGCACAGAGCTGTTGTTTTTAACGGCGTGCAATCTTGGAAGATGTTGCAATATTTAGCGTTATTAGCTTGCTACCTAGCTGAGGTGCTCCTGGGGCTACTTCTACTAATAACTGGTGGTGGCCTATCTGCAAAAGAAGACAAATAAAAAGATGCAAATAGTTATAGTGAACTGTAGGTGTGGAAAGTAATGACATGTATATTGGCATCCTGAGGCATTCCTAAGCTGGCTGTCCTAACTTTTGAATAGTTGGCGATGGGAAAGCCCAATAGCAATCGAGCCTGTAACAGTGCGTGTAGCCAAATAGGATAGGCTACTGCATACGAAACAGGGGTCGACATTAGAAAGAAAAAAATATATACATAATTACCATTTGCCTCGCATGAAGAAATGATAAAACCAAAATTAGGGAATGTACCAAGCAAGCAAGCGCACGGTCGAGCATGTTCTTCGTTTAAATTAATTCAACAGTCCACGCATGAATTGACTTCCATCCCAAGCACGCCTGTTGACATCACCGATTGGGACAAATATACATCCACATATCAGACCGGCGGATTATCCAGTCGGCGCCGACTGTCCATCCCCGAAGAGCGGGTCCAGCTTCTGACGGCGCACCTGCTCGTGCCGCACGCCCACCTCAGATCCCCCGAGGCCAAATACGGCGGCCGGTGGGGTGCGTTCGCCAACGGTTAACATCAACAAGGCGAGTGCCTGGTTTCTTGTCCGCCGCTGGGAGGCTGACAGCGGCGCATCGCTTCTCACGGGACGGGACGGCTCGACGGTGGACGGGCACCGGCCGGCGGGTCACAGAACAGACGTGCAGGGGCGGCTGGACAGTCGACGGGCACCGGCCGGCGGGTCACAGGACAGACGTGCAGGGGCGGCTGGACAGTCGACGGGAACCGGCCGGCGGGTCACAGGACAAACGTGCAGGGGGGGGCTGGACGGTCGACGGGCACGGGGGGCACAGGACGAGGGGGGGCTCGACAGTCGACAGGCCCGGCCGGCGGGTCACAGGACAGACGTGCAGGGGGGGTGGCGGCTCGACAGTCGACAGGCCCGGCCGGCGGGTCACAGGACGGACGTGCAGGGGGGGGCGGCGGCTCGACAGTCGACAGGCGCCGGCCGGCGGGTCACAGGACGGACTGCAAGGCCGGCGCGCGCTGGTCTGCTCGGCGCACCGTGCGCCCAACCCACGGATATCAATGACGGCGTCGGTGCAGGCCCGGGCCCGCCTGATAGATAGGTGATGTCGGCGGGCGCCCACTAATTCAGCGGCCATTACCGCCCCAGAGGTGAGCGTCATTCTCAGAAGGTCCGGCAGAGGTCGTCCAGAACGGGGCGCACAATTAGCGCTCCGGCTTTACGGCGTTCATAAAATAAGGGATCACCATGGGCCCTGACTATTATCGTATCACTAGGTGGATTCCTGCATAGAAAACATTGTCCATGTTCTCAGACGTTCCCACATTGATTGTCTAATTTACCTTGTTCTGCTTTCAGTTGTTTGAGCCTGTGAGAGTCGACACCATTGAGTTCGTTTAAAAATACTATCCTGCTCTTGTTATCAAGTATTGTACGGCGTTTTACATAGCAGTAAGGTGACAAAGACCCCGGCATCGGCGGTGATTCGAAAGCCGGAAAACTGCCACCTTCGAATGCCTATAGACATACCCTTTTTTAATCAACTGTGAGGCAGCCTCTCACGTGACTGCATAGTCCAATGAATCGGCAGATACAAGCCGATAGCCATTCTTTGTCCGACTGACGTTAGCCGCACACAAAACGGTCCAGTCAATCGTGCAAAAATACGTTAGGGCTCGGCAGCCTACCGTATTTTTGCAAACGTCGTTCGCTATCTTGCACCGTTCAGCCTGGCGCACGATGTCTCGGAAGCGGGGGAGGGTGGCGGGCCACTGGGCCGTCGCGCGGCCGGCCCCAGGACGGCGCGCCCGCGTGTGAACGCCTCCGACTGTCGCCGGGAGTCGGCCGACGCGCGGCATTCCTGCGGCGATGCGGCGGCGATACCGGCGCGGCAGCGGCCGGGTCGGCCGGGTCACCGTGGCGGCGGCGCCGCTCAGCTGCGCCTCCCACGCGCGGGGTCGACGCCCAGGTCAGGCGGCAGACGCGCCGCTTCCGGCGCCACTGACCGTGCGCGTCATCTCGCGGCGCTCGCCGGTGGGCGCCGGCCGCCGGCCGTCGAGCTCGACGGCGGCTCACGCGTCGGCGACGAGTGCTGGCGATGTCAGGACAGAGGCGAATGGGGGCCGCGGCCCGCCCTCACTCCTTACAAACCAAAAATACAGGAGATGAAAAAGGAGGATTTAATAACGCACAACCAGAAAAGGTCTCTGTTTCACGACGTTGTTTTCGTCAGGCAGCTCTGTACGAAAATCCTAGCTGCGCTCTTGTCTCGAGAGCATTGAAGTCCATCATGTCGGTGTGACTATTGGCGCCAGCCGCCTCAAATTCTGTGTGCCGCGTCAATTCCTCTAGCTTCAGCTTATGGCTGCGCATTCCGCATACAACGAGCTGGCGAGCCAGCTGCCTTTCTGAGTACTCAGTCGCCGCGAGTGGCATTTAGCTTCGCCCGCCACTTTGTTGGGCTTCATTTTGGCCTAATTGGTATCACATTTTACGCTGTCTCGTCTCTAATCACCGCAAGCTCTGCGATAAAACCATTACCTACCTACATGAGTGTCCGCCTGCATGTGCCATTCACAGAGTTCGCCCCAGTAGTCCACTGCATCCAGACACCGGAAAGGAAAGCAAGCCTCCAGCGGTGCACTTTCCCTCACATGCGAATTATACCCAGCCAGAGGTGCAGCCAATGGCCCCCTTAGCAACCAAAAAAACATGAGATCAAACGAGAAATGTAGCGATTTTCACCACCAAAAGTTATAAATCTTCGGTACGCTTCGCGCGCCCAAATATGTCCCTGTCCGTAACATTTTTTTTTTTGTATCGGGCTATCCCTTTAAGAGCATCCTGGCTGCGCCACTGTATGCAACTATACCTGGCGTGTGTGGTCTGTTCCACAGGTACAGATTTACGTTGACACCGTACAGTTACGTGCTTTGTGGGGAGCATGGGGCGTAGCTGCAGCAACCATCACCCATCATTGTATTGTGATGCGCGTTGTGCCAGTGCGAAAAAAAAACTACATGCCGGTATTTTTCATCACCCGGTATGTGCTGCACAGCTATACACTCACTACGGTGTGCGCTTGGAGTTGCAGCTAATCTCTGCTTACTACTTAGTACTCAAGCTGGCTGGCGGCGTCATTGACAGGGACACGAACACTAACAATCAAAACGCCTCGCCTGCAATTGCTATTCAGCTTGCAGGCCACGGAAGAAGGGAACTAACGGGTGCACAGCAAGTCTAACGGTTCAGTGTACACAAGCGTCCCGGCCGAGCTCATGGCCTTGCACGGGTCAGCTTCAGATGCACGACTTGGGAGCCTCCACGCTGCAGGGCAACGTCACCGTCTGGGTCTACTGCGGCGACGGTGACAGCCACAGAGGACCCCTCGCCACGGGCCGGTGGCGTTTTGCCGACCAGGACATCCTCACCGGAGGTGTTAGGGCGCATCGACTGCATTGGTCATGTAGGCATCCTCACTGGCCATTGCACATGTTCAGCACTGCCCGCATGACCCACGGTGCTGCTCGAGATGACAGGATAATTGCTGTATATACCACTACGGCAGTCGCTCTCTGACAGGGACACCGGCCTCGCCTGGGTGGGGGGGGGGGGTTAGGGGTGGGGGTGCTTGTCATCGTCGCGCCCCGTCTCGCATGGCCATCGACCCCGAGTCGGCTGATGAAATGATTGGCAGCCCCTTGGTTCCAGCCAGCGTTCTCCGCCCCAGCCCGGTCTCGCCGTTATAACGACCTCGTTAAGAGCCTTCTGTTGACTGGTCTTCATATGGTGCCGGTGGTTGATGGCAAATTAGTGCGCCATGCAGTCAAATATTAAGCGAATTGGAGTGGCTTCATTAGCGTTATTCTGCGGTGATGTATGTCACCCTGCATGTAAACCACGTCATGGCTTTTCCTGCAGGCGCGAGAGTATGAGGATAGTGGGTTCATGGAGGATGCCCATTTTCGTGATCTTGATCATTAGTTATGTGAAGCAAAATAGTGATGGCCTCTCTACTCTAATCCCCCCTCACGACAGGCACACACAAAATTATCTTCGAATATTTGTGTTGAAATATGGTGTAGTGGTGTAGCTAAGGATGTGGCTACGAACAGGTTCGGAAGGAAGAGCTTTGGGTTTTTACGATGCATTCCATTGTAGGGCCACATATCGTCGCCAACCTATCACTCAGATTTCTCGCGGGTGGACTCGGTAATTCCCCGGTTGTAGGATTCGAACCACGATTTTACGATCAAGAGTGCAACGCCATACCGACTGCACCACAGCGACCTCAACGAGACATGTGCACAGTGCTTGAACATCACCCAGATTTACTTCAGCATCAGCTAGACTTTGGAAAGTTTGCGTAAGTTTCACTAATGAGGATAAGTACACTATGCGGACATAGGGCATACTGACAAGGCAAGGACGGCACAAGCGACAGAGATGCACGTTGTGCTTAGCAGACAGCCAACGAAATAGCTGACAATTGAAGATTTGCAGGATCATACAGGCTGCTGTTCAATCCCTCTGACATTGACAGCTGGCTGAGTAGATCGAACGACGAGATCCATTTGCTCCTTGTTGTTGGAATCGGCCTATTTCTGATGTTGGACGTCATAGTAAAGGTATCAGACGTCTACCTTACCTTAACTTACTCCAGAAATCTACCTCGCTATCTCACCACACCCGTCCCTCATCACTCGTACTCTGGCAGGCCAGCCGGAGTTGGTCCAAAAAGTGAGCATGTGCAGCCCGATCTAGGCAACATCGTTGATGTATCTTAATCACAGCCGATTGCAAATGCCCGCCACTCGAAAGAGGATGGAAGGCTTTCCATGGGAAACAAATTGCGTGGCGCCGTGTTTACTATCTCGCACTCTACGACGCTTTCAGATGCTTTTTCTCCCTCTCAGTCCTGCTTAACTACTGGTTCCTAGCCAGGAAAACAAGGGCATAAATAGCCATCCACGAATGGCATCGGACGTACATGAGCCGATCTACTGTTCCACACGACATAAAATGGCTACCTGGCGGTGCCGTCGAACGTAAATGAGCCAACTTGCTTTGAAAATTAGCATAACGTAAAACGATTACATAGAAGTACCATCGGACATAACAGGTAAAACACCGGACAGATAAAACGGTTTGCTATATAAAATCACAATGCAAAACGGCTACCCGGAGTACAACGGACATAGATGAGCCGAGTTGCAACACCTGTACCAACCCCGGACATAACCCTGCATGAATGTATGCTGCTACCAACAACTACTAACAACTAACACGAGGCAGCCGACATGTGATAGGCTGTGTAGATTACCTCCTTGTCCACACGGTAAAGATTCCTCGGTGTTTTTTCGACAAGAGCCCGCGACTAATGACTAATGCCGGCACCATGGCAAAATCAACTTTCTTGTGAACTCTTCCCCACCCAGCCAAGAAAGACACTGATCGCTCTTGTAACAGTGGCACTGCTCTGTGTTTACGACTGTTTCTAGCAGTCCTCAGGAACCCAATTTGGATTTGATGTTTCGAGGAACTGTCATTTTGTCGAGATTCGTTCGTCCAGCAGATAGATTGATTGCTTCTCGTGAGCTGAAGACTTTCCTTCGACTAAGTTCTCGCACGATGCATTTAAGAGTTTATAAGGTATGCCCAAACAGCATTCCACCATCGACCTAGTAGGTGTCTTGCAAGTCACATGGACGTCTCGTATCTGTGATCTCAGTCCAAGTGGTACATGCCTGCCGGAACAACTAGAGAAGAGCCAGCCAGTCATGTGCACGTGCCGCCATCGGCTGCCGACAGCACGATCCCGGATGGGCCGGTCGCATGGAAATTCTGAGAATGGGAGTGATGAGTGCAGTGTGTGGAAGTCCAGAGTATGGGAGTGGTGAGCGCAGTGTGTGGAAGTCCAGAGTATGGGAGTGAGGAGTGCAGTGTGTGGAAGTTCAGATTATATTTCCCACCCCGCAATGGCGGTAGGCGGTGTGGGAGATGACCTCTTTGTCCGCACGGTAAAGATCCCTCGGTGCTTTTTCGACAAGAGTAAGCTGATCCCGGTACCCCTGCAAAATCAACTTTCTTGTGAACTCTTCCTCACCCTCCTCACCCTCCTTCAACTACAAACAATCCTGCGGAGGAAAAAGGTAACTGAAAACAAAAAACTAAAACTAAAAACATTTGGGAGATATTCCTGCCCATCCCTCGCCATCAGCACCTTAACGTCGCATACACTGCAACGCATAACTTCTCCAACGTAAGTGTGCACTTTCCTTAAACTTGCTTGCAAAACCGACTCATTTCAATCCCGGAACAAATGACCTTTATGGTCCGGCACGCCTCTAAACATACTCACTCCACCCCTCACCCCACTACGGAAGACACTGTTCACTCCTGTAATAGTGGCACTGTTCAATGATTACGCCTGCTTCAGTAGTCCTCAGCAACCCAGTTTGGATTTGATGTTTCGAGGAACTGTCATTTTGTCGAGACTCGTTCGTCCAGCAGACAGAATGGTTGCTTCTCGTGAGCTGAAGACTTGCCTCCGACTAAGTCTTCGCACGATGCATTTACGAGTTTACGAGGAATGAAAAAACAGCATTCCACAGATCAGGCTGTAGTACCCAGTCTCGAGGATTTTTAAGTTTTGATTACATGACAACATAAGCATGAACTCACACAAGTCAGACGATGACTCCGCTGTAGTTCCTGCATTGCCGATGTATTCTGGTTCTATTTCACTTCTGCCTGTGTTCCCTCTCGTGGTCTTTTGGATATTGAATAGAATGCCTGAGCAGACACGTGACTGGCAGTGCCTTGCAAGCCGGCACGTCTTGCATCTGTGGTCTCAGTCCAAGTGGTACATGCCTGCCGGGATAACTAGAGAAGAGCCAGCCAGTCATGTGCACGTGCCGCCGTCGGCTGCCGACAGTACGATCCCGGATGGGTCGGTCGCATAAGCTAACAAAGCTGCCAATTCAGCATGGATGTGTGAAGGAAGCGTCTTGAACTAATCAATCTCCATGCAGCATAGGAAGACAATTCATTGGATTCTTCCCATCTAAGCATGTCCAAACAATTTACACGGGCGACTTCGGGTTCGCGGCCCTGCTGGGCTGCAGCCGCAAAAACGACACTGATCGCACAATGTGATATGAGTGGGAGGCTTCTTAGCTGAAGGTGCAACAACTGCACCGGCACAGTGGAATATTATCAGGAGCGGAACTGTGTAGTATTCATCGGGATGCGCAGAAGGTATGTCAGATATAGCTTGCAATAAGACCTTTTTCTCGGTGTGGGAGTCACTGAAGTTCTGAAACAAAGTTGTAAATTAGCATTTCTAAGTCATAATTGACATATTTTAAAACATTTTGCTTCCATTTCCTTTTGTACCTTTCATTTGTATGTCAATATCAGGCACAATGATTCAATTTTTAACAACAGTTAAGGTTTTACCATTAAGGTTTGAAATACACGTACTTCAAGTTCGGGGTACACGTGTTTAAAGTTGGGGATGCGTATTTCAAGTTTGGATGTGCACGTGTCTTAGGTTCGGGGTGCACGTGTTTCAAGTTGAGGAGGCGTGCTTCAGATCGGGATGCACGTGTTTCAAGTTGGGGATGCACGTGCATCCACAAAAGAAAACAAAGCTTCCCCCGTGAACGTCTTGCTCGCCTTTCCAGCAGAGCTGCTGTGTCCCAGTTGTGAAACGTAACGGACTTTCATCTGCGAATTGGGAGCATGTCCACTGCGTGCATCATCTGTTGATTCCACTGCGTCTCTCAGTCTGCTGACTCAGCGGCCTCGGGCTCCGGGGAGAGCGTCACCCATTATCTTCCATGTCCTATTACTCTCACAGTATCAGGAAAGTTGAAGTGAATGATCAATGCAAAGGAAGACCAAAAGCGAGCTAGGTCGCAGTACCGTACGGAGGAATAACCAGCGTCGAACGAAATAGAAAATCCGTTATGAAAAGTATCAGACATTGAAGACGAAAATGCTCCAGAAATTATCAGTTTATGAACTCAATAACGTCCTCACCAACTGAAGTTACGCACGATGACCTATTTTCGAGTACTTAAAAATGATAAAGCTGGTTAATGCGCGTTCATCACAACAGCTGGATAATTAGCCGACGGCACTGAACTGGCCTTACTTCCAGCCCGCTGCCGTACCTTCCGATCAACAAGATACGGTTAATAGTCTCACGAAGGCGAGTCTTGCATCACTGGCTAATCTGAGGCCACCGGGTCCTTCCTTCTAATAGACACAATCCTCTGCAAAGAACACGACACAATAATATATATACCCTAAGAGGGCATGGGGAGTCCAGGCATGTACACGATCCCATGTACTCTTCGACCATGTTCATCCTATATACCCTTCGGGTACTCTTCGTGTTTCTGCAATGTACATGCACAACATAATATGCAGTTGCAAAATATACACATATGTTCATAGATATCTAACTACATATTATGCCAACTTATATGTATGAAGATGCCCAGAAGTGCATGCACGAAAACAAAATGCATACTTTATCAAATATACAGGCTGAGATTCATATGATGTAGAATAAGGTAATGGTTAAATTTTTTAGTTCTGATATATATATATATATATATATGTGTGTGTGTGTGTGTGTGTGTGTGTGTGTGCGTGTGTATATATAATTGATAAAGATTCTAATTTCGTTAACACAGTCCGATATGTGGAAGAGTCTGGCATTCACATCGGTGTGATATACAGCCAAAGCAGAGCGGTGGGTTTTCTTTCCACAAGGTCATGCCTACAGACCAGTCACGGCTCTGAGATTGTGCTCAGCTCGTCTGGAGTGGTACTTTTCACCTGACGAGGCAAAACGACAAGCCAACACAAGGCCGCCGAACAGCCAGTCCTCGCGTAGGTTCCTGGAGACCGTGGCGACAGACTTTCACCCGTCGAGTGCTCCGAGAACTGGCTGTCCGAAATGATCCAATGGACCAGACCGAGTGAGCGCGCGAACATGATTTGAAAACTTGGGTGAAATATGGGGCACCCAGCTGTGCATGCCGATGAACCGACAAACAGCACAAGCCATACGCCATCAATGTGGCATGCAATCTCGGTGGCAGCATTCGCGCAATTCGGTTTGCGTTGTCATTCTGGAGTTCGAATGCAGATGGTGGTGTGCTCAGTCCAGTCCAAACAGTTCGGTCTCTCTCTCTCTCTCTCTCTCTCTCTCTCTCTCACTGCACGTCTATCACAGGCGTAGCTGCCAGGGTTGTGCAACATTTCGACTTAACCTCATGCGTCGCTTCAGCTACATCTATGGTATTCAAGTGAAAGTGCAACTGCATTGAATCGAATGAAGTTAGCTAAAAAAAAGAAACTGAGCTTCGGTGGGCATTGCAGTTTGGAATGGCATTGCGTCATGGATTGCAGCTTGGCTAAACATATGAGGTTGGATATAATTCAGGAATTATATATATTATATATATATATATATATATATATATATATATATATATATATATATATATATATATATATATATATATATATATATATATATATATATATATATATATATATATATATATATATATATATATATATATATATATATATATATATATATATATATATATATATATATATATATATATATATCTGTATATGTATGTATCATCAGTAGCTATGAATCCATCACAAATGCATTCAAACATGTCAAAAAGCCTAAAGACAATGAGTGGAAAGCACACACAGCTGACTCACATCAGTGAGATACCATTAATTATATTGACGTGGGGTGGGGGAGGGGGTTAAAACGCAGCCATTAGCTAAGGTACTTGTCAGTATTGGTGGGGCTTCAGCGGGTCTCATTCACAATCCAGAAGACATTGGTGGGTCTCTAGAGAATCCCATTGTAATTGCCGAAGACATGGAAGCAAACCCATTTAGGAAAACAACCCACAGTATGGCATAGCAAGCGACACGAGACAGCGACACTACTCTCTGGCGTCATTTCCAGCCACCCCCGTCGATCTGTCGAGACGATTCGCCGGAACAATATCCCGTGGGCATTCCAGGCAGCCTCTCCAGTGAGAACGCCCTGCCATGAGCACCTCTGACCTCTTCACCCGCCTCTCCGACAGCCGACAAGCATGCGTTTGATTGACCATTTGCCGTAGCCGAAGGTCATGCCCTGAAGTCATGCCCAAAGGTGGTACGGGCGTCTCGGTGTTGTGTTGCAGAAGGTCGTGACCCCCGGGGAAGTGAGCCGCTGCGGCGCGCAGGGCACGCACCCATCGCTGGTGAGGCGACATCGGGCGTGGCTGCGTCGAGACGCTGACGCCGTACGTGACGTGGGCAGGCCGCACAACAGGTCGCTGCTCCTGTGCCGGGACGCTGGCGGCCGTACGTGACGTGGGCGGGCCGCACAACAGGCTCGCTGCTCCTGTGCCGGGACGCTGGCGCCGTACGTGACGTGGGCGGGCCGCACAACAGCTCGCTGCTCCTGTGCCGGGACGCTGACGCCGTACGTGACGTGGGCAGGCCGCACAACAGCTCGCTGCTCCTGCGCCGAGACGCTGGCGCCGTACGTGACGTGGGCAGGCCGCACAACAGGTCGCTGCTCCTGCGCCGGGACGCTGGCGCCGTACGTGACGTGGGCGGGCCGCACAACAGCTCGCTGCTCCTGTGCCGAGACGCTGGCGCCGTACGTGACGTGGGCAGGCCGCACAACAGCTCGCTGCTCCGGACGATAGCCGAGCCAGTTGCCGCCGCGGCCGCTGCGCCGGGCGACGGACGCTGTGCCGACGCCGTTGTTGCGGCGGGGACAGCTCCGGAAACGCCGACGCGACGCCGCTCGGCGACGTCCTAGTTCGCACAGCGGCCGTGCCTCGTGGCAACAGGATGAAGGCCACCCACCCTTGCGCATGACCTCGACGCAGGCGGCTCTGAACAAACCAAAATTATGAACACAAAGTGTACATGTGTTCGCACGGGATGGTATATCACCCCGATATTTTTGGCATCGTACATTTTGCCTGTCATGGTCACTGCACACGAAAAAAATATGCCTAAGATATGCAAAAATATGCCTCCCATAATTAGTGTCATAGCTGAGCCCACCTGCTCGCCGCCCCAATAGCTCAGTCGGATAGAGCGCGCTTCTCGTGCTCGGGCAGCCCCCGCCTGGGAGTCAGTAGGCAAATGGTCCGACAAGACCGGGCACTCGGCAACGGGGCCGCCGAGTCGGTGCATTGACGGCACGCTAAACTCTCGGTCAGAAATTCTGGTGTTGAGCTGGAATTCCATGATCGGGTGGTGGCTCTAGGGTCCACGCAACAAGATCTCGTTAGCTTAGAACCCTCGTCCATAAAACCACCTCAAGAAGAATTCGGACTAAGTGCATTATTTTAAAACATGCCTATCAACTCCTGGGATAATTCATCAGCTGTCAGCACCAGGTAATGTGTACTGTGACGTAACACATTTTAGGCCGTGCTGGCTGATAGTTCTGACTCAAACCGGGCCTCGTGCAACTCTGCAACAGCAGATAATTGGACAGATTAAGGAACACTATGCGGTTTGTATATGTCTTACCGCGATGCAGCCGGAACCATTGCAGTCTTCTTGCAATGACCAAAATTCGCTGGCGTGACCACAAATTCCCAGGGCGTGCTTCTGTGCTGGAATTCGTCGAGAATATTGCTTGGGCGTAATGATTATACCTGAGGTCTGCTAGGAAATTACTGGTACAGAAACCACATCCAGATGCATGCATACATGACTCCATGCATGCATGTATGGATGCATACGTACATACTCACAAACATACTTGAAATGCACCGCAGTGCATACCACATTGGGAGGGCGTGGCTCTCCCCAGTCGCAGCGGCGACAGGGCGACAGGAGCGACACGACCGGTCTGCGGTGCGGTGCGGTGCGGTGCGGCGGCGGTCAGTTCTGCGGTGCGGTGCGGCGGTGGTCAGTTCTGCGGTGCGGTGCGGCGGTGGTCAGTTCTGCGGTGCGGTGCGGCGGTGGTCAGTTCTGCGGTGCGGTGCGGCCGTGGTCAGTTCTGCGGTGCGGTGCGGCGGCGGTCAGTTCTGCGGTGCGGTGCGTTGCGGTGGTGGCGTCAGTTCTGCGGTGCGGTGCGGCGGTGGTCAGTTCTGCGGTGCGGTGCGGCGGTGGTCAGTTCTGCGGTGCGGTGCGGCGGTGGTCAGTTCTGCGGTGCGGTGCGGCGGTGGCGTCAGTTCTGCGGTGCGGTGCGGCGGTGGTGTCAGTTCTGCGGTGCGGTGCGGCGGTGTCAGTTCTGTGCGGTGCGGTGTGGCGGTGGTGTCAGTGCGTGCGGTGCGGCGGCTCTGCGGTGGTGCGGCGGTGGTCAGTTCTGCGGTGCGGTGCGGCGGTGGCGCTCTCGCGGTGCGGCGGCGGTCAGTTCTGCGGTGCGGTGCGTGCGGTGCGGTGCGGCGGTAGTTCTGCGGTGCGGTGCGGCGGTGGTGGTCAGTTCTGCGGTGCGGTGCGGCGGTGGTCAGTTCTGCGGTGCGGTGCGGCGGTGGTCAGTTCTGCGGTGCAGTGCGGTTCTGCGGTGCGGTGCGGCGGTGGTGCGGGGGTGTGGCGGCGGCAGTTCTGCGGTGCGGTGCGGTGGTGGCGGCGCGGCGGTGCGGTGCGGCGTGTTCTGCGGTGCGGTGCGGCGGCGGTCAGTTCTGCGGTGCGGTGCGGCGGTTGGTGTCAGTTCTGCGGTGCGGTGCGGCGGTGTCAGTTCTGCGGTGCGGTGTGGCGGTGGTGTCAGTTCTGCGGTGCGGTGTGGCGGTGTCAGTTCTGTGGTGCGGTGTGGCGGTGGCGTCAGTTCTGCGGTGCGGTGTGGCGGCGGCGTCAGTTCTGCGGTGCGGTGCGGTGGTGTCAGTTCTGCGGTGCGGTGCGGCGGTGGTGTCAGTTCTGCGGTGCGGTGCGGTGGTGTCAGTTCTGTGGTGCGGTGTGGCGGTGGCGTCAGTTCTGTGGTGCGGTGTGGCGGCGGCGTCAGTTCTGTGGTGCGGTGTGGCGGTGGCGTCAGTTCTGCGGTGCGGTGTGGCGGTGGTCAGTTCTGCGGTGCGGTGCGGCGGTGGTCAGTTCTGCGGTGCGGTGCGGCGGTGGTCAGTTCTGCGGTGCGGTGCGGCGGTGGTGTCAGTTCTGCGGTGCGGTGCGGTGGTGTCAGTTCTGCGGTGCGGTGCGGCGGTGGTCAGTTCTGCGGTGCGGTGTGGCGGTGGTGTCAGTTCTGCGGTGCGGTGCGGCGGTGGTCAGTTCTGCGGTGCGGTGCGGCGGTGGGTCAGTTCTGCGGTGCGGTGTGGCGGTGGTGTCAGCGGCGGTGGTGTCAGTGGTATCAGCGGCGGTGGTGTCAGTGGTATCAGCGGTGGTGGTGTTAATGGCGTCAGCAGAGGCAGTGGCGGCTTCAGGGCTCGCTGCGCGGCCTGGGTAGCGGAGCTGGTTGGACAGCCCGACTACACACGTCGCTATTATCATGTATGCGGTTTGTGCAAGCGACTTGTACCCAGAGGCGCGGCCATGGGGCCCTAAAAATACGCTTGATCAAGCCAGAACGTGTGGAACATGCACCATACTAAACCAGACATTATTGGCGCGCTTGGCGCGCCGAAATCGTTGTCGAACAAATCAGATTTATGTGTGTCGCCCGTCGCATGGAAATTCAGAAAATCGTGACTGCGCCACTGCTCAGACCGAATATAAGTTTTTGGGACGTGATGTCTCATGTGAGCTGCGTCACAAAAGTGTGTTGTTTGCTGTTTGTATGCATTGTATCCTCGGTGCACACATGGTGTGTAAAACATGGTGTGTAACACATGGTGTGTAACACATGGTGTGTAACACATGGTGTGTAACACATGGTGTGTAACACATGGTGTGTAACACATGGTGTGTAACACATGGTGTGTAACACATGGTGTGTAACACATGGTGTGTAACACATGGTGTGTAACACATGGTGTGTAACACATGGTGTGTAACACATGGTGTGTAACACATGGTGTGTAACACAGACCAATTGGATAGTACAGCATTATATGTGCTTATATGCATGTCCAGTAAAAAGCAATATATCGTCAGAACTATCACTGCAGTTTTTACAAGATCGCATGTCCCAGAGGTATTGAATGCCGTTTTGATTATTGAAATCGGTCCACTAGTTTCCAACCTATGCATTTTTGATAAGTTTGGCTTGATACGGCCTTCACCTTCCTCTCCTTCACCTTATCAAGTGGAACCTGCAAAGCTGCACGCATAACAGATGTCTGTAGTATATGTGAATAACACGTACCAGTTAGATAGTACGGCTTTCCGTTGCAAACCATGAAAGTGCATCCATCCCCTCATTCACCACCAAGGTCAACCATTTGACCGTCTGATTATTGTGACTGATTCCTCGATTAATACCCTGCATGTGTGATGAATAAACAACGGCGTTTGTTTGCGTATCTGACACGCGAAATTACGGCTAAGCACCACCACGGCACATTTAGATGGTTTAAATAGGAGAAGCAATGGTCGATATTTCAACTCTTAGCTGGACTGCAATTGACCTTGGTCTGCGACCTGGTGTGGTACATTTGACATCGGATCCATACTTATGGAGCATGCTTGATCAGTGCCAAATTATTTCACACCAAGAAATGCACTTTGAATTCAGTACATTGCCGAAAGAGTCACATATTCCAATAATTGTCACTTTAAAGCTTTCGCCTAGATATATGATTTAATATGGACGTAAACTATAATGTCTTAAGTTCTCTTAGAAAACATGCTAAGGCGCTATTGATTAGCGTTTAAAGATGCAGAATCTTCTCAGTCATTTCTTAGATACTATCCGCAATATCCGAGGGGGGGGTATTTGTCCTTCCCCGGTCAATGAAGTGAGGCTGATGAGCCTGATGAATGCCGTGTTAAATTCGATGAGATGATTAATCGTATGCAGTCTGGATTTCACAGCATCAGGGTCTATGTCCTGGTTCACAACCATTCAAATATCGTCATCATATCTTAACTAAAATGCATCGGTGACAGTAATCGACTTATAATGATCGGCTTCACGCGTCTCCACTGACAAGTATGCCAAGCTTGCGTTTAGAGGTGATCCTACTGCAAGCTCACGCATTTCGGGATAGTCCTCCCATTTGAATTATATTTCCACACATTCCACTGATAACTGCACAAGCTGAATGAAGTAACTCTTCAGTAAATGGAGATCAAATCTACAAGTCATATTCAAAGCTCTCAGAACAGCTTTCATGGCACCATGTAAACGTTAGTAAATAACAGCTTTACATTGAAATGCCATACCTTTGTGTTGTGTTACTGAAAGGCACATTCCTGAGCCTGTCTAATAGGTGCCCCAATTTCTCAGGTTGCTGTCGCACACCTGCGCCAGCGAGGCCGATAGCATCTTCGCCAACGTCTTGGCTAGCTTGTGTAGGGCGCTTCATATGCATGAAGTTATTGAGCACGTTGACACATTGGATTTGTGTTCTCGATAGCAGTCCCATCAAGGTTTCATTTAATACTCTGCATTTAAGTGCAGAAGCTATATCAACTTAACACATCTCTTGATTAGCTTGCGAGCGTTCTTCTGAAATCCTTCACTTCCAGTTCAAGTACTTTCCTAAGGAACGAAGTCAAAAACTTTTGAATTGTCACTCATGGCAATGTTTCCTAGTAGCAGGTGCATTTTTATATTACAATTGCATTTGTTAAGAACAACCACCCCGAATTCTTTATCTATGTTTTGAATCACATATCAACGCGCTGAGATAAATAAAGAAAGCTTCAGGTTGAGATTTCAAACGCAGATAAAGCGGAAGGTGCTATTGTTCTGAATAAATGCGATTCAATTCTTAAAATGCGTGTGTCACTGGAAGGCGCTGCAACTGGTGAAGCATTTTCGAAGGGGGGTGGTTTAAAAGCAAGTGATTACAGAATATCTTTAATCACTTTTTAACAAATTACAGAAGAAAGATCGCAAGATTATCAAGAGGTCTGTTAAGTTGATGTACATTTTGCACCTAATAGAAGAATACCCATGGACACCTCACATGAAAGTACTATCCAACACATACAAATCTGGGGTGTCAATGCACCAAATAACTTCATGCACAGGAAGCGTCCCACACAAACTAGCCAGTAGGCTAGCGAACGATGCTATCGGCCTTGTTGGGGCAGGTAGGTGTGCGACCGCAACTTACGAGATTCGGGTGACCCATTAGGCAGGTTCATGGATATGCCCTTTAATAATACGACAACAAAATGCATAGAGTTTCTTTGTAAAGCTTTTATTTACTAATGTGCCTGGCCAGAGTGCCTTGGAAGCCGTTTCCAGACCCTTCGATATGACCTACAGTTTGAACGTTACATTACCGAAGAGTTCCTTCACTCAACTGGAGCAGATATGCGTGGAATCTAGATCATTAGAACTGCAAGCAGATGAATATCGCCAAATGCGTGGACTGGCAATGGAATTGTGATTCAGCGCGATCGTTTTTCGGCCCATCATTGAGGCCGATCATTATAACTCGATTATTGACGCACATGCAATTTCTCTAAGGTATGTTGACAGTGGTTGGTGGTTGTTGATCAGGATGTGGACCTTGTTGTGAAATTCACACTAAATTCGATTCACCATCTCGTTCAATTTGTGTCAAAGGAAGAGAACGGGAGGACAATTCCATTCCTAGACCCTATGATTCAGTCAAAGGCAGCGCATGTGGCTTTTCTGCATATAGGAAGCCAGGGAATAAAAGTAACCTCGTACATTACTATGCTGGCCACCACATAGTAATGCACGAGAGAAGCACGACAACCGGAATGGTCTTGGGATTTTATGAGTTCACTCAGAATTTGCAGCCAAAAGTTTGTGGATGAGGAGCTCGCCTACATTAAAGAAACTTTTTCAAGCAAAGTTACCGATAGGGCTATGATTTGTAGCATGCATGAAAAGCCGCAAAGAGCAATGTTAAAAAGGAAAACAAGCATTATGTCAGGGAGAAACACACACACACACACACACAATATATATATATATATATCATATATCACTACCAAACCCTAAAGGTGATCTGATCATTTTTCAACATCACCAGGAAATTCAGCATAGGTTGCTCAGCAGGTGTCGGAATTCAGGAAACTGTCAGGCTTCAACAAAGCCATCCTGCAAATCCACCGCAGCGGACTGTGAAAAAGAAATTCGTGTCGGGGATATGACACTAATTATTTCGAAAGAACAGGGAGGAGATTGGCGGCGAGAGAGAGAGAGAAAGTGGGGACATCGTTCGAATTTGCGGCATCACTGAGTCTCCAATTCAATTGTAGATGGCGTTGATGAGGAATCTCACCTCACACGGTGGGAGTGGTGCCGGCGCTCGCCGTAGGATTGAACAAGCAGGGCTATTGTGTCAGCGTTCATTACTTTTTTCTTTTTTTTCCTTTTTTTTCTTCTTTTTTTTAAATAAATTTAATCAGAATTGTTGTGGCTTGAGGAGCCAGGGTTCTATTGCTAAGCAGAGCTTGTTGCGTGAACCCTGGCCCCACCACCCGATTCATGAACTCCAGTTCAACGGCAGAATTTAGAGCGAAAGTTTAACGTGCCGCCAATGCACCGACACGGCCACCCGGTAGCTCGTCCTCGGCCTTATCGGGCCAGCTGCCAACTGACACTCCCGGCCGGGGGCTAAATGCGAGCGCGCGAAGCGACTCGAACCCTGTGTTGCCAATACAGGGGAGACCAGCGCAGGCCATCGCTCTAACCAACTGAGCTACCGGGGCGGCATAGCCACGCATAATACTACTAATGGCCATGTCTTAGTGTTGCTAATTTCGTGGTCCAATTGTTCGTCGAAATGAGCGGAAATATTTAGATCAGATTCGGTTGAGCACAAAAGTGGTTTGTTGCATCGAGAGTAACTCCGATTCGGTTGTCCGTTGGCGTTTAAAAATGCCACCTGCGTGCGCTTTAACGTTCAAAAGTGCAATAGTACGGAAGTATCACGAAGGGCTCAAGCCGCGCCATTCACCGGGCGCACAGAATGTGTTTTTATCGTTCACACTGCTTAGTGAGTGTTGCATCAGCTTAGAAATTGAAAGGGGTAGCAACCGACACGTTGATGGCCGACAGAGAAGATCTAATATCAGTATGTTGGCATTGCTCTGCTTGCTTGCATGTATATACACATGTATATACATATGTATAATGTATATACATATATTTATACATATATATGTATATATATAAATATATATGTATGTATGCGTTTATATATATATATATATATATATATATATATATATATATATATATATATATATATATACATATATATATATATATGTATATATAACGACTCCCGCCACATACCGACTGCCACCATCACACCGACTCCCGCCACATACCGACTGCCACCACACCGACTCCCGCCACATACCGACTGCCACCACACCGACTCCCGCCACATACCGACTGCCACCACACCGACTCCTGCCACACGGACGACGCGGTGGCGGGAGTGGCGGCGTGAGGTTGCGATCGGCGTCGACCACAGCTGACGGGCACAATTTGCGCTGCTCCAGCCGGGTCCGAGGTGTACCGCGAACGGCGCCAGCCACCCGGGCACCGCCGGCCGACGCGGCACCGCAGACTCCAATCCGCCGCGCCCATTAGTGGCGCCTATGCGGCAACGTCCAACCCCCACCCCACCTAACAATCGGCGGCGTCCGGTGCGGTGGTCAGCAGTCACTGAACTCGCGGCAGTGATGCGCCCGCAACAGCTCAGGACCGCCCTGCGCGCGAGAGCAGGACACCACCGGCGGCGGCGGCGGCGGCGGCGGCGGCGGCGCCATTGTCATTACCAGACAGTCAGCACGGCGTACATGACAACGCCAACAGCCGAGTGGCATCGGTCAACGCAGCATAATGAGCAGGAGATTGATGGGACAGAATGAGGAGGGCGAGCCGCCGCCAGACCGAGTGGGCTCCAGAGAGCGCTGGGAGAACACAGGGAGGCGGTGCACGTGATAGCGGAGCTAGAGCGGCGCCGTGGGGGGGGGGGGGCGAGGCTGCGTTGTTGAAGGTTGTTGACAGATTGTGGCAGGTTGATGAAGTTGGAAACGGAGAGAAACACATTAAATATTGCGGCGTTGGGCAGGGAAGTGAACATTTGCAGTGACCGGTGCAAATGTGTGCTCCCCATTCGAACGGTGGAACACTTGGATCATAGTGCACCGTTGCGAGCGGTGAAAAGGTACAACTTAGGCAGATAGTGACACTGAGAACGCAGAGTGGCGGAGTGGCGATAGCAGGGGGCGGGCGGAACTGGAAGACAGAGTACAACGATGGAGAAGACAGGGCGGACGGCTGGCAGACATAGCCAGAGCTAAGTCAGCAATACTGCAGGCGTGAGAGGCGGCCACGTGGAGACCAATAAATAGTGAGCGGCCCAGCCGCCGCCGCCGAGGTCTGTGCTCCATTGCAGGCGCGTCAGCCAGGCCTCCCACTTGGCGTAGTTCCCACGAGCCGCAGCGCGGATTCCACGCGGTGCAAAGTGGTGCGGCAACTTCGGCAACGACGCGGCCATTACGGCTGGCAGTGAACTGAGAGACCGCCGAGAGATACTGAACTATTTATGGAGCTTCCCGGAGCGGCAAATCTGGTCTCGTATTCCGAACAAGATCGGCGCAGAGCTACTCGTGGTCAGCGGCGTAATGGCCCCTGAGAAATTGACGGCGCATGCCACACAGTCATACTGCAGAGTGCACGTTAATGGACAATGGAGCGAGAGTTCAACTGCTGTGCCAGGACGAAGGCAAACACATGTATCATTAACGCCAATGCTTGAAAGTGGAGGATGATTCTCCTGAGATCGCGTGCGTCCACTGAGTTCCGCTGGGTGGAGTCAGTGAATTGAGTCAGGGGTTACAAAGGTGCAAGGTGACCTGCTGAATCATTACCGGAGTGTGAAGGTCGTGCGGCGAGAACTTCACACGTTGGTCGTTCGGCCGCCCTCGGGGTGGTGCGCGATCTTCCTCGTGATCCTCCCGCCACCGAAATGGCACTGTCTCACTGGCGACGACCAGTGACGACAAGGACGGAACCACTCGCCGTCACACCAGCCGCTCTCCAGAACACCGGCGATCCTCCTAGCGCGCTGTCGGCTGTCCGGAAAATCCGCCGTCGCCCAGTCTCGCCGGCGATCTTCCAGTCACTGCGCCGGCCGGTCGTCGCACACGTCCCGTGGCGCGGCTCGACCGCACCTCGTCGCAGCCGTCAGGCGTCGGACGCGTCGGCACACACAGCAACCCGGAGCGCGGGACCGTCGGCAGTGGCGGCGGGCGGACTGGCGCGGCCGCGCGCCGACCGCAGCACGCGGCGGCCGCAGCGCGGCGCTAGTGTCGCGCCACGGCGCCGGCGACGACCCTGCACTCGACCACACCCGGCGAATCCCTCAGGTCGCGGCCTCCCAGCTACCTCCGCGTCCACGTGTGGCCCGTTAAGGAGCCATTGTCCCGTGCGGTGGCATTGTGAACGCCTAATGGGAACCTGAAATACTGCCGAGGGCAAAGGAAGGGTTGTGCGAAGCAAGGGTACGTCGCTTGCGCGCACAGGTGGAATTACGAGCGCAGGCTTGCATTCATTCTCATTGTGGATTTAATATTATTGCCTGATTCCATTTGGGGACGTGTTTCAGGGGAGTACGAAACAACGACAATTCCCAAGCTTCCCTGTACACCGCTACAGTTTCTCTTGGTGTTGCATAAGTCACGCACTGGAGAGATCATTCCTTTAGCATTTTCCTGCCAGCATTTTCGTCGTCAATGAACACCTTCCCATATTTTGCTGACAAGATACAGAGTTAAGTAGTTCAGCAAGACAGCATGCAACTAGCACACATATTACCTTACTATACGAAGGCAGCTCCCTACAATGAATGGTAGTATGCCCATACTAATTTAGTGTACCGTATAGAGAATAGCATAGAACGAAATTGGAAAACAAGCGGCAAGCTGTGCTATTCGTTTGAGGGTTGAACATTGTTCATCACAACATCAGCACAACTTCGGTGAGCTGGGAATTATGATAATGAATGCAGACATATGTAATGATCGGAGCTCATTGATTATGGGCGGAGGTGCGCCATTCTGCTTTATCGTGCGGCGCCCCAGCAGTGGTCTATTCCACTCGGGTACCTTGGATTATTCAGATGAGCCATGGCCTTGTGCGCATTGCCCGATAAAATCGACTTAAGGTCTCCTTTATCGTGAGTAAATGAATGCATTACATTACGCATATGCCTGACATTCTATAAATCGACTGTAATTCGAGGGTTGTTTTTAAATACTACGAGTAATACAGGGTACTCTCAATTGCCATTAAAAAGCTTTCTGCCGGCTCACCGCACAAAGGCTACCCTCAGTACATGTTTGATGAATAGTAAATTCCAGCGCTTTCAATTATCTATTGTTGGCAAACATGTCCAACAGTTACATACAACAAACAACAATAATCATTTTAAAACGGCACATTTGACCTCAGTTAAACACGTACGGCAAGTGGCAGTTTTGAGCGGGAGGAGCACACCAAAGCCCGCTTTGGGGTAGTAGGGATTAAAGGTTATTTTAATGTCGAATGCTTCGCAGTAACTTTCGCATATGAAGTTATGTATTATCTTGCAGGCATGTGCTCGGTGCGATACTCCGATAACCCAAGAACTTTCTCACAGGAGTATGTGAATATAGGTGCTATGATGGCCTCCAATTGGCTAGGGTACAAGGAGATCAGGAAAGCGAACCAGAAGGCATTCTTAACCTTGGCAAATTTCCGATCTCCACAGGCTCATTTTGTACTCCAGAAAATAAATATACGGTAAATAGTTATTCATTGATAGAATTATCCACATGGCTTTTTCAAGCGCTCAATGGCCATCACCACAATTGCGCCGCAGTTGTCGCCAACAAACGCAGCTGTCGTTCATTATACTACGGTGGATCTAAAAAATCAACATGTGCCAGTTGACGCATTTGCGTTTGTGTAGTATCACAATGGAGACGAGCGGCGCCGTGTCACCGGAGGAGCGGTCTCAAGGCAGCGATCTTCACAACACTTCTGCTCAGCAGCTACTTCCGCATCAAGTCTGGCGTGCCCTTTCTCAGGTTAGTCAGGACTGTGCTCGTCTTGCGAATTGCCACCGCTCCCTGTCTGAGTGCGTCCAGCACTGTATGTTACGGTCGGGAGGAATCAAAGCAGCACTCGCCTTGTCCGTAAATGTCGTTGAATAGGTCAGAGCTTTAACAACCAGATCGCGATGTCACTTTCCCTTCCCCACGTCAGGATAAGCTTGCTCTTTGCAGACGATAAGTTCCTTTTACCATTTTGTTGGCGCATATTTCTGCCACACAGTGTAGAAACGGACGAGGACAGAGGAAGACCCCCCCCCCATCGTATCCTGGAAGCGTTGAGTATTATCAGCACTATGGGGATAAATGGATGTCTTTCCGCCTTTTGCCACGTTCCTGTACCTCTTTCCAGTCACTATTTCGCCAGTCACGTTCAGGTAGCGAATACATCGTCAGTCAGTCGAAAACAATGGTGGTGCAAGAAATCGTATGGAATTTTCGCACTACGAGTATTTAACCGACCTGACAGCTTCGACTGTATTCCTGATCTCAATCATTTGCTATCAGGAGTAGTTTTCAAAGATCGGCAGAGTAGCCATTGTTTTCCACGCGTGGAAGCAGTGTGATGTTTAGCAAACATTTTTTTTCGCAGTGAAAATGACTACAAATGTATTCTAAGCATACACATATCTCGAGCGAATGTTCTGCTCTTTCAAACTAACCCATTATTATCCGTGAAACATTAATACAAACAGAACAAAAACCTGGTTGCAGCTTGTTTACATCGCTGTTTACAGTAACTAGTCTCAGTATTCTTCCATACTCAATGCTCAGAGCCAACGAAGATCACGTGCTGGAATGCAACTTACACACTATAATTTGAAGTGAATACGATTAAAGAAACGATAAAGAATATGCAAAGGGAATTCCTTATCTTTCGTATGGACATGTGTAACTAATGCATTCACTAGCACACACAAACATGTTTTATGTTTCTAATATGTTTTTTTTTTGTTCAACCAGAATGCAGTTAAATAAACAAAGATAATACTACACAAAGATTTATCCTCTGCAGAAGATTAGGTGCAGGGTCACAAAAATCCACGAACAACCTATTTTTCCAACACTGGGTACGACATAATCAAATTATGGCGGAAATAGTAATTTGCCAAAAGTAATGTAAACATTACGGGTGGAACTGAGCAGTCACATAATCATACTAATGTTAATAAAAATGATTCCCTTCTCAAAATCTGGCCAGCAACGTGACATGGAAATTTACCAACTAGACCAGGTTAGGTTAGGTTGGGTTAGGCTATGCTAGATTGCGCTATACTATATTATCCTACATTCAGTTCTCAGTGGCGGTCCGAGGCACCGAAATCGGGTGAGGCAGTCACCACTGCAACTTCCCCCCCCTCCCCACAAAAAAAAATCGTCTGATTTCGGCCACTCTATTTTTTGGTTTCCAAAATTCGGAAGTCGTTTTTTTTTCCTGATATGGTGGAAAAGAAATTAAAGTTTGAAGGACTTGATTAGTATAATTTGTCCTGATTGATGGTCTCAATTTCAAGGCTGTTTTATGAAGGCCACAAATGCATTGTGTTAGGCACACATATGGATAAACATGGAATTTTAACTTTAGGTGGTACCAGTAACTGACATGATTGGTGAGGCATAACTCCCTGGGCTATACTATAGCATCCAGTCACAAATTGAAGATAACTAAATGCAAATGAAGTGCACTGAATAGCAGAACAACGCAGCCAAGGGAGGGACTGAGTGGAGCAAGAGCCCCTCTTAGAAACAAGAGGACATTATAAATCCCTGACTGCACCCACAGGAAAAGGAAAGGATGGCCCTTGACACACCTCGGCTGTCTCAGGAATTCAGTGGTTGTATATTTGCCTTCATTTCCTCTCTCCAAATTTACGTTTTTTAACCAAATTTTTCAATTTTTAGCCGAACAAAAACTATACATTTACTAGCCCTGGAAATGCATTGGTTCATATTCTAAGGATCCAATTTTATAGTGATATACAAATTTGTTTGTTGAAGGGTTGATTCACTAAAAACAAATATCATGGAACACTGCAATTGAAAAATCACAAACAAAACGTCTTCATGTGTCAACCAATTATTCAATTTAGCTGGTAACATTTAGAGATTGCCAACATCTCCTTCTACTCTGCCTTCCAAATTTCCTTGGCACTTGCAGGGCTGGAGATCTCCCTCAAAGTCAGGGGATCTAAGTTCACATTTTCAAGGAATATTTTCACAGTGCATATGGCAAATGACAAACTAACATTAGCAGGATACGAAACCAGGGTGTTCAAACCACATACCAACTTTGGGTCTCCAGGCATGGGCACTTGCCTACCAACTATGAGGAACATTTCTGTTCCAAAGCAGGCTGTTGGGGGGGGAAGGTAGCTGAGAAGGACCACATCAAAGCTTAGTCTTAGCCCACCGTTCCTGAACGCTCTTAGTTAAGCAGAATTTCTCACGTCTCCTCAGATAGGAAACTTGCTCCAACCCACAATGTCGCGCAATTCCTTAATTTTATGAATTAATGGAAACTTTTGTGTAAAGCATGTCCCGATGTAGCCAGAAAGTCAACTTGCACACAATTTTCTCTGGCGGCACAATGCAGTCCACAGATGCTATTTAGTTCATATCGAGAAGGCTGCATACCTTGCGCTTCGTATGAAGCGAAAGCACGTAATATCGCGATATTTGGATTAAAGCTTGCCTCATTCATACGTATTTCAGATTAATGATAGAGGTGTTCCATATTGAATATGCAAATCTTAACTTAAATTTTCACGATAATTGCGAATCACCAATGAACGTTTCATGTCAACTTTTTAATTTGGTAATTTTCCAATGGATAAGAGCATCGCTATGTATGAAAATAACACAAGGAAAATCTTTCAGCTCTACTGAGGTGAGGCACTGCCTTAAGTGCCTTAGTAGGCGGACCGCCCCTGTCAGTTCTTTCGTTACTTCACATTTTGCTAGGCTCGCCTAGGATATCATAAGTTCAGTTAAGTCACATTTTTATGAAACTTATACTTATCCTGCATTATATATTACCCCACCCAAAGCTACCTTCACAACATTATTGGATGTTTAGATGATTGATGACAATGAGGTGTTTGGGCGCTGTATAACCACTGCAGTTGATGCGCCCTAAAACCCAAATAACTAACTGACAATGAGATGTTAATTGATATTTATATTAGTAACTTTTTGGTATATATCCTACTATTTAAATATCAATTGACGACTCATTGTCATTGGTCATCCAAATATCACGACTATGCATCCAGCATTATTGGATGTTGCACACACATGATCGGATGATAATGGAAGCAGTTGCTTACCAGCTGTAACATAAGAATATCTAGCGGAAAGGTTCAGTCACAACATCTTAACAACATTAGTAAACATTATTTGCTTTTCAAGATATGGTTAGTAGCATGAGGCATGAATTTACCAACCAGGCCAGAATACGTTAGATTACATAATTTGCACCATGCTGCCGCAACAGTGAAATAACAACAGAAGTTATTGTTTGTTAACCGCAATATAAGCACCTGTAGTGGATAAATGTAATGTTCAAGGGATTATCTTCAAACCCTGAAATGATCTAATATGCAATCCACCATAAAGATATTTTACTATGCTGTCATTAAGCAGAAACGTTGCAACTACATCCCAGCTTGTCCGACGCAAGTCATAGTGTGTTGTAGGCAAACACTGGCGGTTGAGCAAAATTTATTTCAAGTTTCGACTATGGTACAGTCACAAAAATCTATTTCTGATGAAAAGGAATGTTTTCTTTCACCTCAGGAAGGCCAGTAGGTATATCTGATGTAAGATTGGCTGCCACGCAGGCCTCCTGGATAATCACCACAGCTTGGTATCGTTAATTCTTGCTTCACTCCTGGCAAATCAGGTGACTTTCAAAGTTTAAATTAAAGTTCATTATTGATGCATTTCTCACTATCGGGACGTCCTTCAAATTTGAATGTCTAAACTACTTCAAACTGAGCTCTCAACACTAGCTGACGTGTGCATTTCGATGCCTCTTGTCGAAGGTAGCACGCAATAATTTATGATCTCCTCCTCGGCATGACCTGAGCTTCACTTCTCCTGCGATTATTTTCCTTGTCCATAAAGAGGTAGGTAATATGCCAGAAACAATGCAAAAAGCGACACGCAGATGAGCTACGTTTTTTTGTTTGTTTCCAGCGCATATACAAGCCAAATCCATTCCCATTGCCCAAATCCTTCTAGGGGAAAAGATTTTGGCCCACGCTGCACTCGAATTTGCTTATCGTCTGGAAAGCGTTTTTGTGGGATGGCAAATGCGACCCAGCGCTGTTTAAAGTGGGCGAATCACTGGTGAAGTTTGGACCCTGCGCGTTTTTGTATTTCCCCGGCCTGTATCGCTCCCCACACTTGACGTGGAGCCGGTGTGCGTGCTCCCGCACCCCGGAGCGTTCAGTGGCCGGCTCTATTAGGTCTGTCGGAGCGCCATTTACCAGCCGGTCGACCAATTTCCCGTCATGTCAAACGCACCCAGCCGCCATAATCAGTGTACACGGCATGTGTAGCGCCGAGTCGGGCGCGCGTCGCTCCGTCGAGCGAGTCACCCCGTCGAGCGCGTCACTCCGTCGAACGCGGCGCTTCGTCGAGCGAGTCACCCCGTCGAGCCAGTCACTCCGTCGAGCCTGTCGCTCCGTCGAGCGAGCCGCTTCGTCGAGCCGTCGCTCCGTCGAGCCTGTCGCTCCGTCGAGCGAGCCGCTTCGTCGAGCCGTCGCTCCGTCGAGCCCGTCGCTCCGTCGAGCCCGTCGCAGCTGAGTGTTCTGGAGCAGCCGCGGCGGCAGGCGCGGCCAGGTCCGACGCCGGACGCTGGCAAGCTCACCGCACTTCCCCACCGCGATAAATTTACCCGAGCCACCTCTCCGTCATCAGTCATGGTCACCGGCGAGCAATCTGAGAGGCGCCCGTCACAGATGTCAGCCGGCGGCTCTCAGCCGGACGGCTGAGAGCCCAGAGCCCCCTCCCCAACACCGTCGCGGGGCGGCTCGCGTGCCGCGCCAGTGTGTGTTGCACAGCACGCCCCGGTGATTGGTCGAGCCGAGATCGAGTCAGGCGCCGATCAGCGGCGCCGGCGACTGACGAGTGATCAGCACGCGGAAATTGGCCGCCGCGTCCGCCGCTTCCGCCGCGCGCCGACGCAGTACGTCGGCTGCGGCGAGCGGCGCTCGCGATGAGATGCGACCGTGGCGGACGCCGCGGCGTCGCGTCGCGTCGACGTCCGGCGGCACGCGCACACCGGCACTTCGTGAGCGACTCTCCTCCGGCCCCGGGTGGCGTGGGCTCGCCGTCGTCTGCGTGGACTTCCGATTCCGCTCACTATTGCGATTGGATTTTGCCCGAGGCACCCCGCGGCAGTCATTTGTCGGCCAGACGCGAGGGCGGTTCCGCCGCGAGCTGATTAATAGTTACGTCACGACCAGGTTTCGCTGTCGCCGACAGACCACATGTGACCCCTCCCCATCCCTCTCCCCACCACCACTCCCTTGTCGTAGGTTTTCTCGTGTCTCGCGCGTAGACCCGGTCGAAGGCAACAAAGGGAGCCAGCGGCGACAGCTGCCAACATAAAATTACACTGACCACCTCTTCGCGTTGGTTATGTGGTGCAACCGCCCCGGAACATTATGTAAATGTCGATAAACAGACAACGCGTGACGGTGCAAACGGTCCGTGCTCTTGTCGAGGCATCGGCGGTGAATTTTAAGTGCGCGCTTAACATTCAGTTACGGGATTTCGCTCCGGCTAATGCGCGCCTCAGTGTGGCCTTGTCTGGTGCAGAGAAATAGCGCCGGAGACTGGAGATGAGAATGGCGTCGTGCGTCACGGTGTTGCTAACGATGTTCGTCATTAGTGGTGCCGTGGAACTGTGGCTTGGGTAGCGCATGTGCGGCGTATCGCACAGCGTCGACGGAACGGTGTGATCGCGGCGTTGGGTGTGGCCCAGTGCAGAAGTGCGAGGCAGCGGCTGTTGACGAGGGCAGCGTCACAGCGCCAACAAGATTTTCAGGCGTAGAGTCCATAATGGCGTCATTGCATAGCATCAGTGCCGGCGTCGCGCCGCAATGTCGGCGAATGGAGTCCGGGAGTGTCTCGGAGACGCAGCGCCAACGAAGGCATTGACGAAAAGCTTGGGAAAATGCCACCAGGGAGCCGCAGCAGGGAATATCGCAGATGACGACTTCGAGAGAACAGAGTCGAGGAAACATCGTCGGGGGAAAGGGCGTGCACATGTTGGGCATCGCATAGGAAAAGATTGTCGAACGGCAACACGAGGCAGTGGTGTCGAGGCTAAATTAAGGTTGGTGGAATCCATTGTGGTGAGACGTCTAACAGTATGACTGATGAATATAATCATCTGATAGTACATCTGATAGTTTTTTATAGTATGGCAACAGCCGCCCCCGACTGATTGAGTGAGTTGCCGACGGAAAATTGATGACTGACGGTGAGTTGTGACTGATGATACTGGTAGTGACCGACGGAGAATTAGTGGCAGAGGTGGATTAATGACAGACAACTAGTTATTGATTGACGGCGTGTAACTGACAGTTAGCTAGCAACTGACGGTGAGCTAGCGACTGACGGTGAGCTAGCAGCAACTGATTATGAGCTGGCGACTCACGGTGAGCTAGCGACTGATAATGAGCCAGCGACTGACGGTGAGCTAGCGACTGATGATGACCTAGCGACTGACGGTGAGTTAGCGACTGGTGGTGAGTTAGTGACTGACGGTGAGCTAGCGACTGGTGGTGAGTTAGTGACTGGTGGTGAGCTAGCGACTGATTATGACCTAGCGACTGACGGTGAGCTAGCGACTGATGATGACCTAGCGACTGACGGTGAGCTAGCGACTGGTGGTGAGTTAGTGACTGATGGTGCGGACCTGGCCGCGCCTGCCGCCGCGGCTGCCCCAGAACATTTAGCTGCGACGGGCTAACTGCTGGTATGGTACTGCCTTACGATGCAGCATCAAGGGACAGCAAACGCATCTGACGATGAGGAACTGACCAACAAAGAGCGGTCAGTCAGTGACCAACGACGGGACAATCTGACGCCATGGCTCAGAGCCGTCTGCCAATCTCAGGATGGCATTGCATCTGCTGGCCATCGGAGGAACACAGTCCACACCACTTGTGTTTACAAACGGTCTGCTTTTACCACAGCACGGCCGAATGCCACGTGCCCTGGAGCCCATCATGCGGACAGAAGGCCTGTCGAGGCAGATGTTTCAGCTGGCGTTTTCTCTATTTTCCACAGCTCGGTGTTTATCGAAACTACAGTGGTTTGAGTCGGTGTTGAAGGCACTTTTGCCTTCACAAGCATTCGAAGGCGATGGAGTAGCTGGTGAACAAGCGGGCATTCAGCAAAGTTTACAGGCACTGAACAGCTTGAATGAGTACAGATTGAGTCCCCAGAGCGTTGCTCCGGCCGTCGTGCGGGCCATGTATGTGCCCGGACCACGAGTGGTCCGCGGAACTGGCCCACGGTGCTGCGGAACCCGCAACGACAGCTGGCTGCGGAATCCGCAACGACAGCTGGCTGCGGAACCCGCAACGACAGCTGGCTGCGGAACCCGCAACGACAGCTGGCTGCGGAACCCGCAACGTCAGCTGGCTGCGGAACCCGCAACGACAGCTGGCTGCGGAACCCGCAACGACAGCTGGCTGCGGAACCCGCAACGACAGCTGGCTGCGGAACCCGCAACGACAGCTGGCTGCGGAACCCGCAACGACAGCTGGCTGCGGAATCCGCAACGACAGCTGGCTGCGGAATCCGCAACGACAGCTGGCTGCGGAATCCGCAACGACAGCTGGCTGCGGAATCCGCAACGTCAGCTGGCTGCGGAATCCGCAACGACAGCTGGCTGCGGAATCCGCAACGACAGCTGGCTGCGGAATTCCGTAAGTCACTGACGCACAACATTAGTAAATGGAACGTCATCGACTCGCGTGAACTAAAGAAGCCCTTGCGACTGGTCTCAGTCGATAAGCTGGTAATGACACCCGCGTTACCGTTTGCCACTATGCATGCTACAGTCTTCGTGTCGCAGCAGACGCCTCACAAGATGGCGCACAAGTGCCGAAACCTCACTACCCACATGCTCTGTGGTCAAGCTGGAAGAGCCTCGGGTTCTTCCTGCACAATGTATTCAATTGTTAGGTTACATAGCGTTGCCAACCTTTCACGCCGATTGGCCGCGGGTAGATTCGGCATCCCACCGGTTGTGGGATTCGAACACTAGACCTAATGATCATGTGGCCGATGATCTACCGAATGAGCTGCTTCGACTCCTTTTAGTATAAGCTAACTACTGCATTAGCGCACCTGATGTATGTACCAGTGTACGCGCTGATTGTGTGCCGGAACCGCAAGGTGGTCGAGATTGGCTAATTGAGAACTTAGGGCGCATCGGTTGTAGCCGACTATTGGCCAAACCATACTCCACCCACGGCGGCGATGAAGACGCCAACACATTGGACAGTGGCAGCCCTAAAGTTGCGCATACTAACTTTCATCCATCATGAAATCCGAAGATATCTTCACCTGCTGCTTTGTCCTGCCTAGGGGCAACACATCACGAAATGCATCGGGCTTCTGCAAACACTAGTGGGAGCACGATGGCATACGTGGATGTAAGTTATAACAGGATGATTATTCCACGTTCCATGTGATTCCATGTGATCTAAATGGAACATTGTCAATTCGCATGAAAAGCTGATGCCAATGCAAACGTTTGCATCACATTAAGATATTAAGCAATATTCCCGTTATGATCACCAATATCATATGACGAGTTTATCTACTGATGACTCACGTCCTTCCAAACTGTTCCCGATTGAGCCCCCACAGTCAATGGAGTTCATGAGACCCTGCCCAAATAACTACGCAGCCGACAACTCGCTACAGCAGTTCCAGCCGGCTGCAGTGCGACTGTTCCAGTGCGACTGTTCTGCCATAGTTGCCCTAGCTAACCGCACCTAGCCCAGCCCCTCGCCGCGCCCAGCCCAGCCCACCGCCGCGACATGCCCAGCCTCTCGCCACGCCCAGTCCAGCCCTCGCCGCGCCCAGCCCAGCCCACCGCCGCGCCAAGCCCAGCCCACTCGCCGCGACATGCCCAGCCCATCCCTTCGCCACGCCCAGTCCAGCCCTCGCCGCGCCCAGCCCAGCCCCTCGCTGCGACACGCCCAGCCTCTCGCCACGCCCAGCCCAGCCCCTCGCCTCGACATGCCCAGCCCATCCCTTCGCCACGCCCAGTCCAGCCCTCGCCGCGCCCAGCCCAGCCCACCGTCGCGTCGGCACCGGATGGCCGGCACCTGACGCCGGTCATTCGCGGCCCCTGGGGAGCCGGCCGGCAGCGGCGGCGGCGCGGATAGCCGGAGGCGTGACGAGGTCATGAGCGGCTCACGACACGCCACCGCGCCGGCGGCTCGACACGATCCACGACAGCCGTAGCGGCGCGGCCCGGCCCGGCCCGGCCCGGCTCGGCTCGGCTCGCACGCAGAGGGCGCCGCACGCGAGCGAGCCTCGCGCGCCGGCCTGGTCGGCCGGCCGCCTGGCCCGCGCCGGCCAGCTGGATCGGGAGCGAGACGGCGGCGCGTGCCGCCGTGTTGTGGCAACCCGTGCCGACTGACCGATCGGCTATCGACGTTTCAGGGCCGGCCAAACGACGCGCGAGGCGCAAAAACAGCGCACCGGTGCACGCGGGAAAAAGTGGCGCACCGTGCAACCGGTAATGTCGGACTGTTATCGCGGACCGCGCACAATCCGTCCGGTGGCTGTTTTGGCGTGCCGGTTGTCAATGCGATCGTAAACATCTATGATACAAATTGGACTCCGTTAAACGCTCATCCCAGCAGAATGTATAATTCGGCATGGCGAGCGGAGATAGCTGGCAACAATGATCACGTTCCAATGGAGCCGAGAAGAGAGCGGAACGGAAGCGTGAGCTGGCGTTCTCCTCTTGGCCTCGTAATCCTCGTCTTGTTTCCAAGTTTGTTGAATTAATTTGCGTCGGCGAGTAAGTGTCGGGAACAAGGAAAACAATGCAAAGACGATAATTACTGCCTGAGCCTCTCATCAACCTGGTGTGCCGTGCCGTGCGGGGTAACGAGCGTACCAGTTCTATTTATGTTTCAGACACACCAGCAATATTACCGCGAGATGAGTATCCTGATCAAAGAGCGAGTGTCTGTAATGGAGACTGAGATAATCGAGATGTTTCGACGGAGCGTGTAGCAGGGGCGTGGGGATGGTCGGGCACGGCAGGGAGGCGATCCCCACTCTGCTGGAACCTCAGTCATTCACTGTTTAGTGTTGTGTGGGGAAATCGACTCCAAAAGATAACTTTCTCTTCTATATATATATATATATATATATATATATATATATATATATATATATATATATATATATATATATATGCATGCATCCGCTTCCGGACGTCGCTGTGCCCATGGGATGGCGTGGAACACCTGACGAACTACTTTAAAATGAGAGTAGGAATAGGGACTTGGGAAATCATCGTCCACTATCGGTACATCAACCATTAGCTCTATGGAAAATGTTGAATGATGACTAGTTAAAATTAGCGTAAGATTTTCAACAACTGTATTCGTTTTACTATCTAATGTTAATATTACGTCTATTACAGCTGAATGCTGTCTTGTCAGAATTATGTGCAGATATCGACTGGAATGATTTATCAGCACAAACGCATTGTAAGACAATTCAGCACCACTGCACTCTTGTTCTCCTGTTCTTCACAAAGAACACCGAAAACCGACCAACCATGATGCGCTGTGTCTTCATCAGCAGTGAATTCCCCGGACACAAGCGGTGGCATCGCCAAGTCACTCATCAGGTACCACCCGGAATACCAATTGACACACTGCAACCGCAATGCGCGGAACACACATTGGCAGCTCATTATTGCATTAGCAAAGCACCGAAGCATGCCGCCGTGACCTCAGTACTGCGCCAATGAACAGCCAGCTGGCTCGTTAATCTTGAAGCCGAGAAGGTCCCAGCTGAGCTGTAAAGTTATTTCCTTCGTTGTGGGCTGTTTATGGTTGGCTGTAGTTTCGAGGCCGAGAGGAATGTAAGAGCGGTAGCCAGGATCATGGTGTGTGTGGTAGGTCGGCTTCACGCGTTCTGTTATTACACAATATGCGCAAGGCTCCGCATACAGAATATCCATGAGGGTTTCGTGGAGGGCGAAAAGCTAGGAGGAACAATATCACCAAGAGATGCCAACAGACATTCTCCAGCATGGGAAAACGAGTGCATGTATTCCCCTTAATGGAAGGGGCGGGGGAAGTAACCCACACTGTTCACTTCTGACCTTTCCCTGGCCATGGTACTGCAGGCATGTCGGCAAACATGCCACAGAATACCGCGTGCGCGATTCGTGCCATAGTCAGTCATGATTCGACAAGTGGCAGTTCAAGCGGCAGTTCAAGTGGCAGCTCAAGTGGCAGTTCGATCGGCGTCTCGTGACGTGACCTGACGTGGCCTGGCCTGGCGTGATCTCCACTGCCCGTGAGTGCTGATAACCAGACAGGATACCCAGTAATGCCACGAAACGTGACCTATTCTGACCTGTACTCCATATCCAGACCTGACCTGCCCTGTAGCGTTAGTGGGTACCCTGTGATTCAACATGACCTGACCTGTTGGTATATGTTATATGCCCCGTCGTGACCTGACCTGCGCCGCCCGTGGACGCCCCGTGACACCACAGACATCACCTTGGCACCAGGTCTGTCTGCTGTGACACGGGCCCCCAGTTCCCATATCCACACCTGACCTGACCAAACACAGTCCGTGGGCGGCTCGTGACACCGCAGACATGCCTTGACAGCAAGCCACCTCACCATGACACGAGCCTCTCGCTGCCGCGTCTGTGTCGTGCCCGAGTGGAAGCCATTGAAGCGCCGCCGCCACCCGCCGGGATTTATGGCGTAAATTAGCTGGACACGCAGCCGAGCTATGCTAATTAGGCGCGCCGTCGGTCGGCTTCGGGCGACCACCGCCGGACGCCGGCCGTAAACACTCACCTGCAGTGGACCGGTGTGACTGTGGCGCGGCGTGTCGTGCGACGCTCCGTCGTCACTGACGTCACAGGGTATGTGGTCTGGAGGACGACGTCTCAGGCGCAGAAGTGCAGCGGGTTTTATTACAAAAGGGGAGGTGGGTTCGTGCGGCGGTGATGTATTCACATGCGAAATGAATGGCTATGGGCTGGGAGCTCGGTTGCGTCTTGGGAAATCTCGTCACCTGCGGCCAATCTGACGGAGAGGTCGCCGATTCCGAGCAGCCCCAATGGCTGATTTAAAAGAAGATACTTTAATTTGTTCCAAACAAATGATTTCCGGTCTGCTTCGAGTCGTTCATTTTCATTCTTGAGATGTTCAAAGTTTCCCCCAAGGCACAACGTATAGCACCAATTACACCCAGTATTTCTTTCATCTTCCCCTGTTGTATCCTCCTGAATGAACCGAATTACCCCTCCCGTGAAATCTCGAATTCTCGTTGAGAATTTCCCAAGCTTTCAGAGAGCATCATCGGTGTTTTACGGAACTTTTGCGCTGGACCAATTAGTATGCCACAAGAAAGAAGACAGAAGAAGGAAGAATGGCAAGAAGCATCATAAATCAATACGGTGGTGAGGTAGGCCTGAAGGTAACAGGTACCATCCTACCACTCTACCATCAGTGGCAGCCCCATCGATCGAACTTTGCGAGTGACGAGTGAATGGGCCACTTATTCCGACGCAACACCATAAAGTTCAATTTGAGAATTAATGCAGGACCGAGTCGCCCACACCCCCGCAATGAAGTCGGTCATGTGCCATCGGCTGGCAATCCATGAAGTCTACCGCTAACATCACCAGCAGTCACTCACGTAGCTGTCTCTCTTCACGTGGCTGGGCCGCATCTGCTGCCGCTGGTGGACGCGTGCTTGAGACGCGCGAGCTCGTCCAGGAGCCGGTCCGAGCAGCCCGGCCGCAGCAGCACGCCCCCGCCGAGACCGACGTGTCGTCACGTGCTGAGGGGTGGGGGGGGGCGCCGTCACGTGCTGAGGGGGGTGGGGCGCCGGCCACGGCCGCCGTCACGTGTCTGAGGGGTGGGGTGCCGGCCACGGCCGCCGTCACGTGTCTGAGGGGGGTGGGGGCGCCGGCCACGGCCGCCGTCACGTGTCTGAGGGGGGTGGGGGCGCCGGCCACGGCCGCCGTCACGTGTCTGAAGTCGGCACGAGGACGCGGCTTCCACGCGGCCGCGGCAGCGTCTCGTGCCACGCGGCGGCGGCAGCGTCTCGTGGCACGCGGCCGCGGCAGCGTCTCGTGCCACGCGGCGGCGGCTCGATCGCAGGCGAGCGCGACCGGCGGCGCATATTTAATGAGCGCGTGTGCTCGCCGGGTCAGCGACCAGTGGCCAATCAGGCCGTCCGAGACACGTCGGCAAATGAAACCGATCCGCCCGCCGCAGCCGGAAACGCCGTCCGGCAGCCGGTCAAGAGCTGCCCCGTGGGAGGCATACCGTGGTGGAGCAATAGCCGTCATGGTCTCCACTGGTGGCACGGGCCAGAATGCAATTCGGAAAGATTTGCGCCGCCTCGATGGCGGCCGCCACGCCTGGGAGACAGACAACCGGACGCGAGGCGGTCAGATAGACCAGAGGGCAGATAATGAGACAAGCTGACCGGACGCAGATAGACAGACGGGCCTGCGGCAGACAGGCAGACGGGCCTGCGGCAGACAGGCAGACGGGCCTGCGGCAGACAGGCAGACGGGCCTGCGGCAGACAGGCAGACGGGCCTGCGGCAGACAGGCAGACGGGCCTGCGGCAGACAGGCAGACGGGCCTGCGGCAGACAGGCAGACGGGCCTGCGGCAGACAGGCAGACGGGCCTGCGGCAGACAGGCAGACGGGCCTGCGGCAGACAGGCAGACGGGCCTGCGGCAGACAGGCAGACGGGCCTGCGGCGAGCAGGCAGACGGGCCTGCGGCAGACAGGCAGACGGGCCTGCGGCAGACAGGCAGACGGGCCTGCGGCAGACAGGCAGACGGGCCTGCGGCAGACAGGCAGACGGGCCTGCGGCAGACAGGCAGACGGGCCTGCGGCAGACAGGCAGACGGGCCTGCGGCGAGCAGGTAGGCGGGCCTGCGGCAGACAGGCAGACGGGCCTGCGGCAGACAGGCAGACGGGACTGCGGCGAGCAGGTAGGCGGGCCTGCGGTGGACAGGCAGACGGGCCTGCGGCAGACAGGCAGACGGGCCTGCGGCAGACAGGCAGACGGGACTGCGGCGAGCAGGTAGGCGGGCCTGCGGTGGACAGGTAGGCAGTAGGCAGGCAGTCAGGCCTGCGGCGGGCAGGTAGGCAGGTTTGGGACGGACGGTAGGCAGACAGACAGTCCGGCATGTGGCGAGCAGGTAGGCGGGCCTGCGGTGGACAGGTAGGCAGTAGGCAGGCAGTCAGGCCTGCGACGGGTAGGTAGGCAGGTTTGGGACGGACGGTAGGCAGACAGTCAGGCCTGTGGCGAGCAGGTAGGCAGGCTTGAGGCGGATAGGTAGACAGACAGGCAGTCAGGCAGAAAGACAAGCAATCTAAACAAGGGTGAGATATGGACGAAAGGAAGACAAGCAGAAACGAGCGAGAAATATGCAAGGCTAGGTGGTGGGAATTTCCGAAGGTATTAGAGATGAGAAAGGGAGATTGTAAACAATAAACAGCATGATACGTACGGAAAGTTAGATGAGCACACTAACACTGGAGGTGTTGCGACACTGGAGACAGACATCACATCATTTTGAAATCCTTTAGCACCAGTAAAAGGCGCCGCCAGGGACGCTGGACGAGTGAGGGTAAGAGGCGGGGTATGAAGCTTCCCTGCTGCAGGCACATGGCGCCATACCACATCGATACAGGGAACTTCGGATCAACTCCACCTCTGGAGTGGATCCAGCTCTGGAGTGGGGTGGCTGCTCTGGGCAATCTGTAAAGACCTATGCCGTACTGCGTCCTATTTCCACTTAAGTGCAGGAATTCAAGAAATAAATAAAAGCTATTTCGACTATTCGGCCGCTGCATTCAAATTAGGGATGCGAGTTCCATATTCAGCAGAGAAGCTGTATCGCCGAAAGAGTCTCTGCCTCCACCATTTGTACATTTAAAAACAATCGGATTCAGTCGGAATTGGCTGCAATCTTGCCGAAAACGGACTCATCAGCCGAAGATGGTGTGCGCATCTCAAGCATATATCCACTATGCGGAATTGTCAAATTGGCGTAGGTGCTACGCCGAATCACGGTTCGTATTGTCTCACAGCCTTTCGGCTCAGTCCACGCCCCATGCGACCGTCCATTGCAGCACCCTCCGTCGCAATGGCACCGACCGTCTGACTCCGAAGCACGCGTCACGTGTCATGATGACATAGCACGTCACCGGCGGCTGCCCGGCTCACCCCGGGACAAAGTTGGCCGGATCGGCACCAGTATTAAACGTTTCTTTGGGCAAGGAGCGCGAGCACTTCGCATGAAGTACTGTGGCGAAGCTGATTTTCACCTGCTGAATGAAAATCCCTCCTTGGGTCTATAGCACTTGGGCTCCGAGATTATATATATGCATATATATAATATAAATATATATAACGAATATAATATATATAAATATACATATATACAATATATATAAATATACATATATATATATATATATATGTATAACATATATAAATATATATATATATATAACGAGTGGCACAGTGAGAAAAACTATATTTCCACCACAAAACACGTTGGTGGTGTGCTTTTGTGGAAGTATAGTTTACTCCCGTGCCACTTATTGTATATATTTCCGAGATATTGTTCAATATATATATATATATATATATATATCTACATGTAAAGTTAAACGGCTGTTCCTCGATGACAAACATAGATCAGAGTGTGCGCCTCTGAAAAAGTTTTGGGAAGACCAGCTATCCTTCTCTCTCCTTTGATCTGACAATTGTTGGACATTATAACAGTTGGACAAAACTGGGAAGAAGAAGAAGCTCGCGGGCATGCGTTATTCCTTCGCTACTGCTCATGTGCAGTGGCGACAGTGTTTACATGTGACATTTCGCTCCACCAGAACATGGCGGCTAGACTAGCAGCAGGAGCAGAGACCGGACCAGCACTGGCCTAGGCGGCTGGGGTGGGTGTGGGGTAGGCGTGGGGAGGGGATGGGGTGGGCACGTGAAATGGCGCCAAGCGATCCGGCTGCGTGTGTACATGCCTTTGAAACTGACGGCTGATAAAGCAAACATGCTCGAGGAATGTCATATGGAGTCTGAATAACTGAGAGTGTTTGCCAACTCGATAGACCGCGTCCCTCCATCTGCGCGGCTTGCATGCGCACTCCATCCCAGTGCAACGGCAAGTCGCTAGCGTAGAGAAACACGCTCAGCGGCGAAAACATGACTTTTCAACGGCGTCCATAGATGGATTCATGTATTGCAGGGGACACTGGTAACAAAACAAAAACAACGTATTTTTCATCACATCTCTAAGTTCATAGCGCCTCTGTACACCACCGAGCTGGCTTCAGAATCGGTCACCTGAGGAAAATTACTCCATCAGGTAGATTCAGCCAACAAGTTATTACCAGATAATAGGCCATCCCATTGTCAAAACATCTGAATGTGCAGGGGCGATTGAAATGTCGGCTTGCTGATTTTTGCTTCATGTCAGCAAGCCAAAACATTTTCCCACCTCTAACCAAGAATGACTAGTCCATGTCTGGTTGGACTATGCAATAGGGCAATGGCGCGCACCACTTTCCCAAACAGGCATTTAGAATGGGTGTGCACACCAGCCGACAGCCACACAGCCGCGCGCATCAGTGAGCCAGATCGTTAGAGTTGTTGTCATTACCGTGTTCAGCACTCCCCTGGCGAGCCATTATGAAGGCTCCGCCGCGCCGCTGGGGCACCCCTCCTCCCCCAGCCCAGCGGCGACAACAGGACCGCCGGCCTACGCGCCACGCGCGCTTTGGCGCGTGCGACTCAGGAAACGCGCGAGCGGAAGCACGCGGGACAGATCCCAGACGGCAATTATGCGCCACTATGTCTGGCCACGCTCCGGCAGGTCAGATCCGTCCCCGGGCCGCCGGCGGCTATCTATGCAACACAACAGCCAGCTGTCTGAAGGGGGCCGCCGACGGAGACTGTCTGAAGAGGACAGCCAGCTGACGGGGACTGTCTGAAGAGGACAGCCAGCTGACGGGGACTGTCTGAAGAGGGCAGCCAGCTGACAGGGGCTGTCTGAAGAGGACAGTCCGCCGACGGAGACCGTCTGAAGAGGACAGTCCGCCGACGGAGTACCGTCTGAAGAGGACAGTCCGCCGACGAGACTGTCTGAAGAGGACAGCAAGCTGACGGGGACTGTCTGAAGAGGACAGCCAGCTGACAGGGGCTGTCTGAAGAGGACAGTCCGCCGACGGAGTACCGCCTGAAGAGGACAGTCCGCCGACGGAGACTGTCTGAAGATGACAGCCCGCCGGCAGAGACTGTCTGAAGATGACAGCCAGCTGACGGGGACTGTCTGAAGAGGACAGTCCGCCGACGGAGTACCGTCTGAAGAGGACAGTCCGCCGTCGGAGACCTTCTGAAGAGGACAACCCACCGACGGAATACTGTCTGAAGAAGACAGCCAGCTGACGGAGTGCTGAGTGAATTCCGTCCCAAGAGGACATCCCACTGGCGAAATACTGGCTGAAGATGACAGCTCGTTGACGGAGTATTGTCTGAAGAGGACAGTCAGCTGACGGATTACTGAGTGAATTATGTCTCGATAAGACATCACACTGACGGAGTGCTGTCTGAAGAGGACAGCTCGTTGACGAAGTATTGTCTGAAGAGGACAATCCGTTGACGGAGTACTATACTGTCTGAGAGTAGCCCGCCCACAGAGCACTGTCTCAGAAAGGTAGCCCGCTGATGGTCGCCGTCTGAAGAGAAGCTATTCTTCCGCCGCTAAATGTGGCCATCACGACACGATGATGTACCCGGCGACTGGGCCACCGCTGGGGCACTGGATAGCCCTGCGACTGTGATATGGCTGTAGGACTGGATACACCCTGCGGCTGGCTCACAGCTGGAGTACTGTTGGGCTATGGCTGTAGGACTGGATACACCCTGCGGCTGGCTCACAGCTGGAGTACTGTTGTGCTATGGCTATAGGACTGGACACACCCTGCGGCTGGCTCACAGCCGGAGCACTGCTGGGCTATGGCTGTAGGAATGGACACACCCTGCGGCTAGCTCACAGCTGGAGTACTGTTGTGCTATGGCTGTAGGACTGGATACACCCTGCGGCTGGCTCACAGCTGGAGTACTGTTGTGCTATGGCTGTAGGAATGGACACACCCTGCGGCTGGCTCATAGCTGGAGTACTGTTGTGCTATGGCTGTAGGACTGGATGCACCCTGCGGCTGGCTCACAGCTGGAGTACTGTTGGGCTATGGCTATAGGACTGGATGCACCCTGCGGCTAGCTCACAGCTGGAGTACTGTTGTGCTATGGCTGTAGGACTGGATGCACCCTGCGGCTGGCTCACAGCTGGAGTACTGTTGGGCTATGGCTGTGGG